>CM032228.1:140520000-140930000 GCA_019009955.1 Riptortus pedestris
TTTGATATTTGTAACTTCTCTTTCAGCTAATCTAAAAAATTGAAATATTTATCTTAATATTACTATATAAACTATAAGTTGTTGTTATTTATTAACATCCATTTTATGCTTCTATGGTTAATCAGAACAGGTTATCTAGAGGTTACCACCCTTCTCTAGCCAGTGCGGGGCTAAGGATTTTATTTAATGACTTCATTTCTAAATAAATTTCTGTTCCATATGTCTCTAGATTTATAAAGTGTATTAAGACTAACACTAACTCACATGGCCACAACTATAGTTAAATATAGCATTAGATCACATTTGGAATAAAATACCTCACTGTACATGACAAATCAATGGAGAGCAAGTGGATTGCAAAGCAGTGGATTGAATCCGAAAAGAGAGGACCATTAAAAAACGTCAGACCAGAAATTAAAATTCGACTGACAAATAAACTATGTAAACTAAACTGGCGACTTTACTGACTGAACAGGTTTGGACTGAAACAAAATGAATCTTGCCCATATGAGTATGAAACTAACTATTCAAACTTACCTCTTTTATGACAGTCCCTTACTGATTAAGGCTTGACAAGTTCTTAGGGTGAACATACAACATGCTAAACAACACAGTGTGCTCTGAATTTTTAAAAGAACTTGACCAATTTGCTAACAAAATTATTACCTTTTCACAGTTTATCTCATCTCTACTTGCTATGTTAATTAAAGTTTATTAATTTCAATATAATTATTTTTATTTTTCTTTCTTTCTTTTTTCTGAGTTATCTTATTATATCATTTAATGATTTTTATATTCTCTTTAATTTATTTATTTAAGTATTCTAGATTATACTTCCCCCACCTCTTTACTTTAACAATATGTTAAAGAAGTAGAATAGCAAGGGTATAAATATGAGGAAGATGTAGGAAACACCACTGTGTGGTATCAAGAGCAAATAAACTGCCTTTTTCTAAGGTTATTGGAGAGGCCCCCCCACCCCACCCCCCCCCTGCCAAGCAGAAGAGAGATCAGAAGCAAGGATGAAAAGTTACACATTCCTTAAAAATCTTGAACTGAATTGAGATGACTGGTCATGTAACTTAGTACATTTATCCAGTATCTCACATACTGAGTCAGATTAAAAGAAAATGTGAGATTTGAGCTTCGAATAAGATATTTTTTGGTTTTGGCTTTAGAAGTGGGGCTTTATTAAGACTGAAAAATGAATAATAAAAACAACTCCACTGATTTTCAAGTTAGAGACAAATGCAAAAAAAAGAAAAGAAAAAAGAGAGTTGTAGAATACATTTTTAACAAGATTACATATATAATTTTTCTCAATAATAATGTCCAGTGTTCCTGGGCATTGGAAATCTAGTAAATTCGTTCAGCACCATGTTTATATTTTAAACTCATTGACATAAAATAAATAACACTTACAGGTATATTTATAACTACAGCTAGTGTTGTGAGTGACATTACAGCTTACTTGATTGCCTCAGCTGGACTGATTTGAAGATATCTTGCACCTTCTGCATTACCTGCATAAGAGCGGTAATTTGGAGCAGGAAAAAAACGGTCACCAGTTTTTGTAAATGCACGTTTGCAGTTTACAGGGACATTATTGACATCTTCCATTAGTGAATAGGCCTCTTCACTAGTTGGTATGAGCAGAACGGACTCAGGCTATAGAAAAATTAAATGTAAAAGCAATGAAATACTTATCTAACCTATCGAATGCAGGTTTTCATCATACAAAAATTTATGTATCAAATTAAAACACCTTAAGTCATCTCACTTACCTAGAAGACTGCTAATCCAAAGAAAGGGAGGGGAATGGAGCAATGCATATGGGTACATATACATCTGGTGTACCTTTCATTTACATGTATCCTATGTACAGGTACTGTGTACCTTTCTTTTGGGCTAATGTTTTTTTTTTAAATATACTGCTTAAAACCACCAACACGACATATATTCTGAATATTGGATGAGGCTGTGTTGTGAGTTGTGTAATCCAAGATTCACGGTTGAATAAATGTTCACCAATTCCACAACAATATTTTATTGCATTTATTTAATCTTATCTATAACTTAGCCAAAATGCCTGAATTAATCTCTTAATTAGAAACGTATTTTTGGTGTAGCTAAACAGTATTTAAATATTCCAGCAAATCTAGAAATGGTTAAGCCACACAGATTGACTCTGAAGTTCTTTGAACAAAATTGATTATCATCTGAAACTTGGGCACGATTATGATTGTTTAAATTAGCAATAAATCCAGAAGATTTAACTTAGCACACCTTAATTAAAACAATGCTAAGTGGGCACTGGAGTAACAGATAGAAGTCCACTCTCAATATATTGTTGATATTGAAGGGGCATTAAATGGATTGGTTCTTAGGAAAGCAAAACTTTTAATAAGAAAGATAGTAAGCCTGCTGGAAGATCATTGATATACGATAGGATAAATTTATATAGGTTTGGAATGGTAATGTGATATGGAGTTGATGTGGGAGGATTGTGAATTTTGCCAGGGAGGCTGATAAGCTCGAGCAGTGCATAGGAAAAGCAGATAACAATAAAATCCACATATCTAAAACCACATCTCCCTCTGTGGCTCAATAAACATCAGGTAAATGGACAACTGTAATGTTTGCCGCAAACCTTATTCATCAAGTACTGTTGTATTATTGGTTTCCAAATATACTCTGGTTGCAGATCAATATAAACATGCCATTGCAACAAACCATGTTACAACACCAACTGGAGCAAGAGATCAACAGTCCCATACTATGAAAGTATGTCTTTGTTGGAGCAAATGCCTCACTAAATTCTAGTGCCCAAAATGACAGACCCGTCCTTTTCAATGATTTACAATCAAACAAAAATATATTGAAAAGTTAAAGTATAACTTACCTCCATGCTATCAATGAATGCATTTGCAACAACAGGATCACTAATAGTAACAGATCTAAATAAATTAGAGCATTTATTATGAACAGTTTCATTTCGAGTCACGTCATGTACCTGAAAAATAAATGGCTCTATTGACACATGAAATAAAGGCTAATCAAAATAAGGGGCTCAGGTTAGCCATGCGAGTTAAAGCATTGACCTTTATCTCACATGGCAAACCTAGAGTGGCGAGTTCGATTCTTGCCTGGGCAAAGGAAATTATTTAGTGACAAAATTCATTCAAATAACATCCTAAAATCCTACCCTGGCTTGAAAAGGGTGGTAACCTGTAGATAACCCGTCCCAATTAGCCTGAGTTGCAAAAGGTGGACGTTAATAAATAATAATAATAATCAAAATAACATTAATTGCAAGTTACCACTGATTTTCAGCTTAGGTAAGTCTGAAGACATAACATTAATTGAAAGTTACCACTGATTTCTATCTTATGTAAATCTGATGATCTTACTTCATGCTGCTAAAAGAAAGTTAATGCCCACAAAGAAATTTAATATTACAGAAAACATTTTTTGAGACAGCTATTAATATTTAAAATTTAGGTGTTGGATGAATTTGGATTAGTATTGTCATTATGTACGTTGTAATAGAAAACTACCAATTTCTGTAAATAGAGGTAGATTTATTTACAAGTTGCAGCCTTAAGCTTTTGAAACAAAAAAAACTAAAAATAAAAATAGCTTACTTTAAAATATCCAAATTATTTAGTAATGAATATAGCTGAAATATTAATCTTATTAATACCTAATAATATTTTCATGCCTCTGCATCAACCAATGAAGAATAATGGAAAGGATCTAATAGTCTGGACGAAATAACCTAAAAAATTTTCGAAGTTTAGCTAAAGGCCTTTTTAGGAAAAATTTCAATTGAGGTAGTCATGACATGATTTTTCAAAACTTTCTTCCAATGACCACTAATCCTACCTAGTTGATGATCAAGAGATATATGAATGGGGAAACAAAAAATTCTTCAGGCAGGAGCTGCATAATTAGTAGTTTTTCTAATATTCCCACAAACTGGGAAAATTTTCAAGGAAGACAATAACAACAATGACACCACACCATTCTTCCATTTCTACTCATCTGATTTTTCCTTGGAAATAGAGAATATTTGAGATCAATAGTGTGTCATGCTAGCAAATGGGAAATCTGCATAGTTTACTCAGCCCCTGTGCGACAGACTTTTTGTAATTAGCATGTGCTAGTATAGCATTGCTCCTTCAGCCGCATGTGTATGTATCGAGGAGGGGATATGCAAAAGTATGTGTGTATATGTGAGTGTGTTTGAATGTACATACATACCTGAGTAAAAAATTTGCTAATAATAACAGATGGTTTTTGTTTGGCAGGCATATTAAGCCTATCCATAATAGATCCTAGAACTTTATAATCATGGTTGTTGTCTACACAGAATGATGACAACGTCCCTGCTCCAACAAAATTTTCAATTGCTGGTGCCCAGCTTTCATCTTTGACTTTTATAAATGAACCTTGAAGTAAAAATAATCTTAGTTAATAAAAGAGCAAAAGTAAAACAATACACACTTAAAAATAGGAAGGTCCACTCAAGCAATCTTCACATTTCACGTAAGTATCAAAGTATTATAACAGCCTAAAGTCCATCCAAGTAGTTATTGTGCTACAATGGGTTTAAAAGTAAAGTATCTTTGTTTCATATGATCAATTACAAGACTTACTGGATACAGTACAAGACGTTTCAAGCAGGACCACTCTAGCCCTATCAATATTGGCTAGAAACTTTTGTAATGCAAGACCAAGAATCAAACTTTACCTGGGGACTAAACTCTTCTACTGCAGCTTGAAGGGGAACCTAATCTCAGAATCTTCAATGCCATTCAACTGCTCCCCTTTATGCTTTTCTTAAAAGTAGCTCTACTTTTATACTATTAGCAGATTTCCCCTAAGGGAAATCAGCTATTGATGAGGTTGAACTCATGGCCATTATTCAAAATATTTTTTCAAACGTCCATCAATCCTACTTAGGAGATGATGAAAATAAGGTCCGATCAAAACTATATATTGTTACGTTTATTACAAAATCAGTAATAAACGTTTATTAGAGTTCTTCTGGATTGCAAAATTAAACATACGCAAGCTTCAGAGTTTTTATCACTGCACAATTTATTTAACAATGCACTGCACACTGATAGCTTCATTGCTCTTCTTATTACACAGTCCAATAACTCACTCACGATCACTGAAGTACACAAAAAGTCCGTCATGCAGGGGCTGCGTAAACTAAGCAGATTTCCCATGTGAAGTTTTACAATAGAGAAATTTCACGAGAGTCGAGCAGTTAAGGAAACGGCCGAACTACCTTTTGGTGGGAACGTCACCCGTCCGTTAGCCGCCCAGATTTAATAAAAATGCAAATAACTCGGTTAATATTCAAGATAGAAAATAAATGTATATAACAATATTTATAGCAAATTTAATTTGCAATAAGATTGATTCTGTACAATTTTTTTTGATCCGTATAGTAACGGAGATATTTTGAATTTTCGAAAATCCTCCCCTCTACCCCTGCCCTCCTACTGGTCCGATTTCAGCCGTTAACTTGATCTTTCTTTTTACATAAAACGACTAAATATCGAGTTTGGTAACGATCAAACAAAAATTGCGACCGCTAGATCAGTAACAGACAAATATATATAGTTTTGAACAGACCTCATTTTTGTCGTCTACTTCGAAAATTCCGTCATGAGTACAACCTCAATAGCTGATTTCCCTTAAGGGAAATCTGCTAAAACACAGCACAAGACTGTTCTTCAAATAAACACTTTATCGCACTACAACTAAGATGCACTGTTCATTATAGCTGCACTGAATGCGCTGTTGATCACATGAAGAAAGCTGAGAACAATCTAAGTCGGGGCGGGGTGGGCTGGGTCCCTTATATAGCTTGTCAGGAAACATCAAACAGAATGCCGAGAAGGGACTAGACACGTTGCCTAGACCAGTCCCGGCCCCAGTAGACACTTCGGGCACCAATGGTCCTTCATCGGTCGGCTCCTTTCATCTACTTCGTACTCCTCATTATGTGATTAACCCTGTTTAATTTTTCAAGTAATTAATTTTCGAAATATATATAGGAAAGGGGGGGTTTTAGAGGGAGAAGGGAAAATTCAAGATCCCATAACAATGAATGATTCAGCTCTTCCAGGTCATGCCATCTCAAAGGTAATACTGACATATAAACAGGATATGATATACACTTTTGCTTTCTT
The DNA here is from genome assembly GCA_019009955.1 of Riptortus pedestris. Lineage (NCBI taxonomy): Eukaryota > Metazoa > Arthropoda > Insecta > Hemiptera > Alydidae > Riptortus > Riptortus pedestris. The sequence goes on from CM032228.1 coordinate 140,526,210, forward strand.
GAACACAAAATATAGAATCACTTTATACTAAAGGTTGAGTCCCAAAGGAAGTTAATGCAGAAATTTGTTCAAGAAAAATGGTAGTTTAGCAATAAGGGAAAAGATAAAAGTCATAAATGTTTCTATGATAATGCAACAATCCCAAAAAATGTTGCAGGAATAATATTGTTGAAAAAAATACTTTCACCAACTTTTACACAATACACTTTCTATAGCAGTTTAAACAATTAAAAAAATATCTGTATATTTTCATAAGATAATAAAGAGGGGGTAGAGAAAGGATTTGTGTACAATAGAAAAACCCGTTATTTTGATCACATCACATAATCTGGCTCTAAACTAATCTTGCTGACCAAACCAGTAATTGTCATTCTGTACATTCTCTCAAACTGAAACATTAACTGAGCTATTAGTATTTTTTGTGCTTTAGTTCTTGATACAACTCCATATCTTCACACGTGATTTTTATATAAGCTATTATATAAATACTAAATAAAGACTAAATGCCTCATGTGAGGCTTAAATTTCAAGTCTATTTACTTAAGACTTTTATAAAGGAAATAGACAATAGAAAAAATAAGAGATGTTGTTGTTTGAGTGACATACCTGCAAACATCTATTCTATCTACCTATCTAGAGTATCACATGATTGAAAAATCTTTTAATTTGCACTAAAAAATAAAAAAGCTTCTAATAGTCAAAGCCTTCCTTACCTATAGGGCCCCGAGGCTTTTGATGAAACTGGTTTGCTTTATATGCTCTTTCTATACTATCAACAAGTTCAGGCATCCATTTTGAATATACCAAAAGCTGATTTTTATCTGTTTTTAAATCTCTTAAATATTCTTCTTTATATGCTGCAAAAAAAAGAAAGAAATATATTTCAAAAACTCAAGATGTGATTATTTATAACATAAATAAATCGTCAAATTGTATTACGAGTATCATTTGATTAAAAGGCCTTCTTCCTCTCAAGGAAACAAGAAAATGTATGGGCATGCTTCAAGAGGATTACTGTGGATGTAATAATCGAAACTATAATGGGTGAAATCTGAAATGAAGACAGATTCCTGATTCCAAAAATAAAAAAAATATGCATTTTACAGTCAACATAAATAAAGATACTTATAGCAAAAAGTGCAGGGATCAGATGTTTCTATACCCTGTCAAAAGAATTTGGATTCAAAAATCTCTATAATAAAGCCGTTATTGATAAACAAACTGTACTCATGCATGACAGTGAAACTTAGACAATCACAAAGGAACCTAGAAAATGCTTCTGCAAGTAAAAATCAAGTCCGTCATGCAGGGGCCACGTTAACTAAGCAGATTTTCACACGCTTTACTTATTTGCATTTATCTCAAAAAGTAAAAGTTCAACAATATTTAGTATTTAGGATTAAAATAAAGTGGGACGTTATATAACAAATTATCGTTAATATGACATGAGTAGGAGTGAGGGTTTATTGATGGCCGAAAATTAAAATATGGAAGTATATCTGTCACTATAGAGAAAAAAATGTACACAACATTTGCAGAGTATTACAATAAAATACATTCTATACAATTTTTCAATCCGATGCATATAACAGATATTACAAATTTTTTAAATTTTCCTCTATAAAACCCCCCTCCCCCAGGTCCGATTTCAGCCGTTAATGAACTGGATCTTCCCCAGGTCCGATTTCAGCCGTTAATGAACTGGATCTTTCTTTTTACATAAAATGCTTATATATTGAGTTTGGTAATAACAGTAACAGACAAATATATACATAAAATTTATGAACGGACCTCATTTTCATCATCTACTAGGTAGGATCATTGGACATTTGAAGAAATGTTCCAAAAATCGCACCATGAGTACAACCTCCATAGCTGATTTCCCTTGAGGAAAATCTGCTAAAAGAGCTAGTTAGGACCAGACAAAGGTGGCTTAATACCCTTGAGGAGGACCAGTAGAAGCAGGGGTTCCATAGGCCTAGAACCCCTTGCCCAGAAACGCAACGAATAGGATAAGATGCCAAAGCCTAAGTCCATCAAGGACTGAAACACCTAGGAAATAAGTAAATAAAATAATCAAATACGTATGTTCAACATTTACCCAATTTTTGTTTCATATTATTGTAGTACTGTTCTTTGTGGGAGACATTATTGGTTGCAACAGACATAGTGTCACTTAATTGTTGTCTATGAACTGTAGTTGTTGACATAACAGCTTTTAGTTCACTCAGTCTCTTTTTAAGATCCTGTTTTTGAACTTCCAACTTTGCTTTTTTAGCTTCTACTTCAGCAGTTTTGCTAAAAAATAAATAAGTAAATAAAAGAGAGTTTACTAAACATTCATTTAATCGAATACAAACTTATGAAGAGAAACTAACCTGATTAAGCCCATATAAAGAAAGTTGAAAGAAATGTTTTTTGTCCCATATATACAATGTTTAAAGAATGACATAATTTATTGATAATTCATAAAATGGACTATCTATGGTGTCAGACTAACCTCCCCCCCTCCCACATTAGCTGTAACGTAGATTACAACTTCCAATTGATATTTTCGCAGGCAACCTAGTATTTTTAATTTGGATTCCATTTGTCATTTATCAGCAGATTTTCATTAAGTGGCATCAGGTATACAGGTGGTACTTTTGACATACAATTTTTGAAAAATTCCTTTCAAAGTTTCAGAGAGTTTAAATTGATTTTTGGCGACCTTTAGAACTTTCAATTCTTTGATTCAGACTTTGCCACGATTGCAATGTCATATGCAAATCTGATATAATGAACGTATTTACCATTAATCTGTATACGTTCGATTCTTCCTTTCATTTTCATTAATGACTCTTCAAAGAACATTTTGAACAAAAAACCCATCACAAGGGGCCTATGTAAACTAGGCAAATTTCCCTCGAGTTGGAATGATATCATCTATTCTCTATTTCTGTCGTAGTAAAAAGTTTATGTATATAGAAATTAAAATGTAAGCTGGCATGAGATATACAGTACCTCAATTACTTAAACTAAAAATTCAATGAGTATAGGTTAGAATTAACTCAAGGCTGAATATACAAACAACTCACTTAATATTCCAATAACTAAAATGTATAGAAAAACAATTTTAGAGCATCAAATGTTTAACCCTTTAATTGTGCAAAGCCACTATAGTGGTATCGCACAATTAAAGGGTTAATAAGATTGATTATATGGCATTTTTTGGCACGATTCATAATAAATGATATATTTTGAATTATCAAATCCCCCTGCCTAAACTCTTTCCCTTTGTGGTTGAATAATGAATACGATCTTCAGTGCTGAAAGAAAGGACTATATATAGTGCGATATTGATCAACTAAACATTTCTGGAGTGACAGAGGACTCTCTTGCCTCTTTCTTAATTCTAGTTTCCCTTTTACATTCCCTTATAATGATTTGTGTGCTTTGGTTTTATTTATATATATGTGTGCGTGTGTGTGACGGGAAGTGTAAAAATATTGGGCATTCTCAAGCCAAAAGAAACTACAATCATTCAGAATCCCAGAGGAATGCTGGGTACCTTAGTATATATACTAATTACTAAGTTAGTATATTACTAACACTAACACATTGCTCAGGGAGTCTGAATGATTGTAATTTCTTTTGGCTTTAGTATGCCGAATATTTTTACACTTCCTGTCACAACTCTTTATATTACTATTTAGCCTACTAACTATAGCAAACTTATAGAATGTTTTAGTCTCAAAGAATAAAAAATAAAAAGATAAAGAAAACATGAGTTTCTGATCAATCCCCCTCTCCATTGTTCAAAATATTGTATAATATATATGTGGTTTAAAATACTGTATCATAATTGTGGAAAGCATTTTTATTATAAACTATGCAAAAATACAAATTCATTTTCACAAAAGTGTCCCCAAAGCACAAAGATTGTATCTATGTTATGTATTTAATAAAATACTGCAAAGTATATCTGAAAAAGAAACTTTGTATTCAGAGTATTTCTAACTCAAGCTTTATTCTCTGTAATGTATTATCGGAGGAATGTTAATAATTAGCAGACATATGGGTGCACCCCCAGCACTTTCAATCCCCTTTAATATTGATTTGTTTGAATAAACACGTTATTTAATGTTTAGCTCAAGATTAAAGCAAACATCATCATTACTTTCAATTATTAAGCATCACTAACTCTTCCTGCCAAAAGGTGACCCAAATCGGCCGGATCAAAGCCGGTCTGCCAGGTACCGACTGTGTTATCTCCTCACAACTTCGGCTCCCGCCTTACTCAAATTCAACATTATTTTGTTTAAACTATTGTAATATCAGTTATTCTAAATATTCCCATGCTTTAATAATTCACTTTTCCTGAGAAAACAAATAACTATGGCAAATGGTGCAAAACTACAACTTAATTTAGATTAAGTTAAGGGGGCGTGGGCGTAGATTTATAAGCTTCACACTAATGGGAATAACACTAATAACGATCGCATATTTCTAAAAAAATTTACCATTATTTGACAGAATATGCCATTATGAAATAAAATTTAATGGGTACTTATCAATCAGTTTATGCATAAGGTTACACTATATAACAACATAGCCTAAAGTAATATTTTTTTAGGAAAAGTATCAGGACACTAATTTTAATAATTTTTATTCTTAATTACCCATATAATCTACTTTGTCTGAAAAAAATAATAATGCAGTTTAAAGACCAATCCGGTTTTCCTAAAATACAAATATTCAGGCAATTCAAATTTATTCAATTTTAATGCAATGTTTAATTGTTGGCTCGTTATAAAATTGGTGACTCCTGCTATAGTTTTTAGCGTATATATATATATATACTAGCTCAAATACCCGGCTTCGCCAGGGAATTCATTTGAGGCTGAATTGTGGTGGTATTTTTTTGGCAAGGCTTTACTTTGCACAATATTTTGACATTTGCCCCTCCCAGTGTTTAGGGTTTATACCCGTCGTTGGTATGGATATGTTAATAATAAATTAATTTTTTATGTAAGAATTCACTGTACTCCATATTTTCATATTTCCCGTCTCCTGTGTATTATGCATTGATTGGAATTATTAAGGACAAAATATTAACATAGATTCGAAATAATTTTTCCAGGTGAGGTGCCTGGTAGTTAATATTGGAAAGAATTGTTTAGCATAGCAATATTTCTATGCAAATTACTTGCTTCATACAGTGTATATTTCGTTTATACTTTTTTATACAAAAGTGAATATAACAAAAGTTACTTTAAATAACAAAGTAAACAACATTTGTCATATGCATATTTGCAGAAAACCCAATAGAAAACAAAATACCACTATTTTTAATTTCAGGCCTCCCTTACAACCCCCACTCCTGCTCATCCTTAGAAATTTTGGTATGGCTTATGATAATGAAGGCGTTAGTGCTAATACACATACCGAGTACTATTTAGATCGGGTGAGTCTTTTATGTCAAATAAAATTGTTGACTCCTGCTTTAGCTTTTAGTGTATAGCTTGTTTATACTTTGTTATATAACAAAAGTTACTTTAAATAACAAAGTAAACAACTTTTGTCATGTGCATATTTGCAGGTAACCCAATAGAAAAAAAAAGACCGCTATTTTTAAATTCAGACCTCCCTTACAACCCCCACTCCTGCCCGTCCCTAGAAATGTTGGTATGGCTTGTTATAATGAAGGCGTTCATGCTAATACACATGCCAAGTTTTATTTAGTACAGTCAAGTCTTTTGTGTCAAATAAAATTGTTCACTTCCGCTATAGGTTTTAGCGTATATTTCGTTAATAATTCGGTATACAAAAAAAGTATATATAACAAAAGTTACTCTAAATAACAAAATAAATAACTTTTGTTATGTTTATGTTTGCCGAAAAACCAATAGGAAACTAAATATCGCTATTCTTAATTCCAGGCTTCCCTTATAACCCCCACTCTTGTTCGTCTCAGAGAATATTAACATAGCCTAAAGTCTAAGTTGGGTTAGTAGTAATATACATACCAAGTTTCATAAAATTGGGTTAAGTTGGGTTTATGCGTGAACAGGTAACAAACAAACATACACGAAAGAAAGAAATTGCAGATTTGGTACTCAAACTTACCATACTCAAAATTTAATCAATGAACATAAAACTAAAGACAAAATTCACAAGTGAAGGCAGACCTTGGGGAGTGGTTATTAAATAAATATAAGATCATCAATATCTCTGTTATGCACATCATATCCAAAAATGCATTGTAACCAAATTTATTAACAATGTAAAGCAGCCAAATTTATTAATAATGTAATGATGTTGTTTTACACTTTTTTCACTAAGTGAGTTATTGATATTTTTTGTTTTCAGCTTTCACTTATCTTCCACTACTACTATTTTCTATTAATAAAACTGTTGCACTAAGTATCTCACATCTAACTTAAATTTCAAGCCATGAGTACAAGGCTTTTTAATTTGGAAGTAAAAGAGAATAAAATTTCAGATGACATTCTTGCACTCTGGAAATCTGCTTAATTCTACTAGCACAAGGAGGTGAATTTCTAAGGATGCAACCAATTGTGATAATATAAATCTGAGCAGTATAAAATTATCACAACAATAAAACTGTGAAAAATCCTTACACTTTAAAAGTTTGACATACTTTAACAAATTATTGTCTACAATCTTGCAATTGAGAGGAACATTATTTTCACAAATGAGACACCGTCTAATAAAATAATGATAAGTAAATACCTTTCATGATTATCAATTTCTGACTGAATAACCCCACAATTATTTTTTTCTGATGTAATTTTCTTCTGTACTCTTTTAATTTCATTCATTTTTACTCCTATTTGATCCTTAATACTTCTCATAGACTGTTCAATTTGGAGAGTCTCGCTTTCTGTTTCTCTTGTTTGTTCTTTTAATTCTTTTAAACTGGTTTCAGAAGTCCTACATTTAAAACATTACAGATATCAAATTTAAAAGGAATTGATGTTATTATAAGGGGAGATATAGAGGAAATTAAATTTTCTCAGCCATTTTAAATAGGCGGATTTGTTTTTAAAAAAAAATAATTGTTGTTTATTATTAGTTAACAACTATATTTGAATCGGTGAATGGAAGAACAATACTAGTGAAAAAGTCAGACTTTTTTAGATAACTACAAAAGGAAACATTAAAAACGTAGAACTACACTATCTAATGAAGAACAGTACAATTTACAGGACATGACACATATATAGCAGGTAGGCATGGTGTTGAATAAGTGGAAAACAGTTTGATCAGAGCTTGACCGTTAAGGACAAGAATAGGAATGATTGCATAGCCTTTGCATTAACTACTAGTTAAAGAAATCATTTGCTTTAGACTTCTGTGGGTTAGTGTTTATGAAATACATAATGTTAATGAAAATTCAAAACACAGTTTTACATACACACACATATATATATATATATATATATATATATATATATATATATATATATATATATATTGTTAAGGACAAAATCACAAACGCCTTGAGATGTGTATATTCTTCAATGGCTATGTAGGAAAATGAACTATGACAAGAACTACACCTATATTCAGATTCGTGACTAGGGCAAAAACTAAATTACGCATATGTGAGATTATTAATGGCCTTAGGAAATGGTTTCACATTATATACCATTAATTACCTGTTTGAGAAAATTTCGACTAAATTTGTAACAGGGCTATTTGAATAATGAAAAGGAACATAAGGAAACATGATAGAGTGTATTTCCTGCATAAATATGAAGACATGATCACTAATAGTTGAAAACAAGTAAATCAATAAATTTTGTAATGACATTTAAAATATCTGAGTACAGAATGTATACAACAGAGCCAAACCAAGTTATGTTAAAAGATATAATATCACCAATGAGTTTGACACTAGAACATATAATATTGTCAAAAATAAGGATAACAAATTTTACTGGTCAATCCAAATTTTCTGGCCAAGCCTTTACTTAACCTAAAATTCAAGCTATCGTCAAGTTCATGTTCATAAAGCCTATGAGCATAAACATTCTACAACAAATACTTGGAAAACCAATTGGGAAGATAAAGATGTCTAATTTTGTATTCCTTGAAGTTTTCAAAGTTGTTCATGCTTGAGAGCACCATGATTCATGATGAGTGATTAGCTAACTACATTATTTTTCCAGCTTTGTTTAATAAATATTAAAGGTATTTTCTTAAATGTTGTCTCCAGTAGACTCATTGTTAGAAGATTTAATTAAAGAGTGTAGAAAAAGGATATTGCCCAGCAATAATTATTTTATTTCAAAATTTTGACAAATATTGAAAAGAATTAGGCAAATAAAGACATTCTTAAGGATCAGGCTAATAATTTTAAAGAGATTCCACTTCCAATGTTGACTGTATTTGTTATATTGGAAAATAAATCTTATTCATGCAAGTGCCTCAAAATGGACTAGCAATAGCTGTCTTTCTCCTAACCGATTTATTTAACTTATTTAAATGTTAATATTATTTTCTTGAAACCAATGCACTTTATAACAAAATTAAATGAATAATATACTTTTGTTTATCCTTCAATTCTTGTTCAATTTTATCACGTTTATCAACTTTCTCCTTGATTTTAGGAAGTTTATTTTCACATTCACTTTCAATTGCTTTTTGAGCTTCATATTTCTCTTCTATTTTGTAAACCTATTTATAAAAATAAAAAATAGATGAGACATATGATATGAAAATGAACATTGAAATGACAAACTATGAGTAAGATTCTTACATAAGCCCAGGACAGCTCATTCTGTAATAATCTGGCTTTATCTTCATATGTTTCTAGCTCTTTGATCTTTTTTAATTTTTCTTTGTATGCATAAATATCCTGATAAGCTTCTTGAAGAACCTAGAAGCAGTTTAGTTACATAAACATGCTAACCTCGATGTAAATCATTACAATATTAAATCAACTAGGGAATCACTTTTAAATTAAAGCACAAATATTCTTGAAGTGGTTGACCTGTCACAAATATGTTTTTGAGGGAAAATATGAAGTCTTCATATTTGTTTCTCCCCTCTGAGTAAATATATAATTGAAGGATATTATGAGTTTCAAAACCACTCAAACTACCATAAGATTAGAATATAAAACATTAAATTATTCCTGAAGGTGACCCAAATTAACATTGATAGGCAAATAATTATTAAAAAACTTCACTGAACTTAAGAGATCTAGGCTTGATCATTCTGAAAGTTTCTCTCCTGATTCAAGTTATTAAGCTGCTCTTTAAGAAGCAAAATGGAAATGTGAAACATGTAGAGTTAACAACGTTAAAATTCAGCAAAATATCCTATCTACTATCATTGACTTCAGCGACAATTTTTCCTAGGTAATAAAACTCTTTCACTTATTCAAGCACCCTGGCTCTAATTTTAATTTTTATATTTTCAGTGCTTCGTTTCTTCTCTACTACCATAACCTTAGAAATCTGCTAAAAATAGAAGAAAGTAATAACATAAAAATAAATATTGCACGATATTAGCATGTGTGGCTTCTCCTTAAGCATTAATTCAATGAATCAATCATTAACAAGTTTCATACAGCTTACGTTATAAATACATACCTTTTCCTTCTGTTCAATTACTTTTTCTAGAGAAGGAATTTTATCATTTTTCAGAGAGGCATTTCTATTTTCTATTTCCTCTAAATGTGTTCCTTTCATAAAAATATTATAAAGATCCTTTGGAGCAGCTGTTTTTATAAATGTTCTTGCAGTATCTTGATTCAATATAATCACAGGATTATTGATTTGTATATTGAAATACATGTTAATTAAATCTAAATCATCACGTTTAGTGGATATTACTTCTCCTGAAAATTAATAGAAAGTTTAATGGACAATAGAGAAATAATTGCTTAGTCCATTAGGCAGTTTATATTTTGTTTTATGCACTTTATATTCCCCTCTTCATAACATGTATGTTGGTTACAGATCTTTCGAGCCAGTTTTGAGTGATTGAGTAACAAACGATTGGACAAACAGACAAAATTTTCAATTTAATTGTTCTTATAATTGTCTGAAATGTGGAAAAAACTTATCCCCACCGAATTTAAATACAAAATCAGGCAAACCTTAGAGTTTTATTTGTTTACATTTCATTTATCCAAATATAACTCTTAAGGTTTGTATAATTTTATATTTAAATTCGGTGGGGACAATGCTCTCAGTGGTCTGCCAATCAATCACTCACATTTACTCAATTACACAAAAATGGCTCAGATTTTTATGGACTTTTATATTAGTGGGTCAACTAAACCAATGTAAAACATAGGTTATATGAGAATTTAATTTTCAACTTGGAATGGGGGTTTACTTTTACAAAACAAGTTTTTTCTCAATATGTCCGTTAATACTAGTTTTATAGACAAAGTGTAGAGAACATGTTAGAACACAGCCACAAAATGGTATTATCATTTATAAATTTTGAAGTTTTGACTTCCGAGTTAGGGGCACTACATGATGTTATATGAAAATGCTTCAATAGAATTGATATATATATATATATATATATACAGGGTGTCCCCAAACCAAACGGCCAAACTTCAGGGATCGATAGAGGATCGAAAAACTAAGAAAAAAAGTCCTCTGGCATATGCCTCGTTTTCGCTTCGTTTTTGAGAAAATCACAAAAAAACTGAAAATAGTTGTGCAAAAAGTGTATTTTTTTTTTAATAATGTATTTAAATTACAAAAAACTATTGGCTTTTTGAGTAAGCTTAATTTTTTAATTTACGAGGAGTAAATTTAGAAAACATGAATATTCTCACACTTTCCTTATCAATAATACGTCCAGGTTGAGTGTTTAAACTTAAAAAGAAAGGATTAAAATGTTTACTATCATTTTAATCCTTTTGGGGGGGAATCCAGCCTCACATTCTCACATTAGTGGTGTTGCTAGTACTGTTCAGTGAAGTCAACAAATATGGCTAGATTTACCAACGCTAAATACGCAGACATAGTCTACGTCTACGGATTCTGCGATGGCAATGCACGTCAGGCAGTTCGGGAATATCGCAGACGGTTTCCTGACCGAGAAACCCCACACAGAGGTGTTTTTACCAGCACTTTCAGAAGGCTTCGAGAGACTGGGTTCTTCTCATGTAATTGTCGTGGAAACCGTATGCAGGCTCTGATGGAAGCCGACCTGAGGCGGAAGGAGAGGATACTGAGGCACTTCAATACCAACCCTGGCACAAGCGTCCGGAGAGCTGCTTCAGTTCTAAGCATACCAAAGACAACCATTTGGCGCACATTAAGGGCTGACCGCAGGCATGCTTACCATGTACAAAAGGTACAAAATGTATCCCCGCCGATTAAATTTTTGTAATTGGTACAAAGAACAATTGCAAAACGATGTAAACTTAAGTTCGAAAGTAATCTGGACGGACGAAGCAACTTTTACACGTGCGGGCATATTCAATCAAAGAAACTACCACCTTTGGGCACATGAAAATCCCTGCGCTGATAGAGAATTTCACTACCAGCATGAGTTTTCTGTAAGCGTGTGGGTCGGTCTTTGTTATAATCGCATAATAGGTCCCGTATTTTTACCTGCTCGACTTCACGCTGAAAGTTATCATCTATTCCTGGAGAATGACTTACGGGCTATATATATATATATATATATATATATATATATATATTACTAGCAAAGGTACCCGGCTTCGCCCGGGTCATTTGAGGCTGAATGAAGATGTAGATATTTGAGATATTTTTGGCAAGGCTTTACTTTCCACAATATTTTTTTTCTGTCCCAGTGTTTAGAATTTATACCCGTCGTTACTGTGGATTTGTTAATATAAAATTATTTGTTATTTAAGACTTCATTGTCCTCAATATTCTTATATTTCCCGTCCTCTGTGTATGTAGTTTTTTTATAAAGTGATGGACCATATAATTCATAATCCTAGAATGTATTCTATCTTCCAAACCATGAATGAAAAAGTTTCTTTCCCTTCATGCAGTACAATGTCCAACGGTGACAGCTGTTTAGGTACGCCATAGCCTTTATTAAAACACTCTTTCATAAGTCTCGATTGTAAACTGTGTATTCATATTGGTTTTCAGTAAAGTATATCATAATACATTAACGGAGCAGAGTTAATAAATACCAGAAATACCTGAGTGCACCTCCCTAGCGTTTATTCTAGTAAATTATTTATTTATGATAATTAAAGAAATTCACATTCCTGAGAATAATAATACATTGCTATAAGCATCAATTAACATGTAAACTTAGACCAATATGAGGTCGGAAGGGAAGCGGCAGAACTGATAGTACAAAGGAAGTAGCTCGACACTAACATAGCCTCAGTGCTGCCAACCTGCAATGCATTTTGGATAGCTATCCTCTAATACATTCAAATATATTAAAAAATCATATTACATTATCTTCACAATTCTAAAACTGTTTCAAATATTTTTCACGTTTTAATTAAATAATGTATTAAATACACTTAGAGAAGGGTGGGGGCAGTATACCTTATTTGGTGCAAACTGTTACTGGCGTTAAAAAATAACATAGTTTTGAATTATTAAGGATGAAATTCTAACATGGATTTGAATTAACTTATACAGGTGAGATTCCTGGTAGTTCATATTGGAATGTATTGTTGAGCATATCAATATTTCTAAGCAAATTACTTGCCTTATTTTACAATAAAAATAATTATAAAACAAAATTTACACTAATTAAAAAAGTAAACAACTTATGTTATGTGCACAATTGCCAAAAACCAAATAGACGATGAAATATCGCGAATTTTTATTTCAGGCCTCCCGCATAACGCCCATTCCCCCTGGAACCTAAAATTTTTAGTACAGCTTATAATCATGGAAGAATTAATGCTAATTTATATACCGAGTGTTGTTAAGTTCGGTTCTACCGCTAGTGCCCAATAAAATAGTTGCCCCCGCTTTAGTTTTTAGCGTATATCTCGTTTATACTTTGTTATAAAAGAAAAGTGTATATAACAAAAGTTACTCTAAATAACAAAATAAACCACTTTTGTTATGTGCATATTTGCTGAAAAAGCAATAGGAAACGAAATATCGCTATTTTTAATTTCTGGCATACCTCATAACCCCCACTCTTGACCGTCCCTAGAAATGATGGCTTGTTATAATGAAAGCGTTAGTGCTATTACATATGCCGAGTTTTATTTATTTCGGTTGGGTCTTTTGTCCCAAATAAAATTGTTCACTTCCGCTATAGGTTTTAGCGTATATCTCGTTTATAATTCGGTATACGAAAAAAGTGTATATAACAAAAGTTACTCTAAATAACAAAATAAACAACTTTTGTTATGTTCATATTTGCAGAAAAACTAATAGGAAACGAAATATCGCTATTTTTAATTTCTGGCTTCCCTTATAACCCCCACTCCTGTTCGTCTTAGAGAATTTTAATATAGCCTAAAGTCTAAGTTGGGTTAGTAGTAATATACATACCAAGTTTCATAAAATTCGGTTCAGCCGTTTATGCGTGAAAAGGTAACAAACAAACAAACAAACAAACAAATAAACAAACAAACAAACAAACAGACACCAAAGAAACAAAATGCAGTTATGGTGTCTATGACATGTGAAACGAAAAGTTATCGTGAAATTTCGCAAAAAAAATCAATGTACAGACAGAGGTTACAATTTTATATATATATATATTGTTACTACCTTAAAGAGTAGTGGTTTACTTCGACAGCAAAACACATATTTCTTAATACTGACTTTATAAGAAAAAATAATGTACTTTGTTTAGAATCCATTTCAGGCCCTAAAACGTTACTTAATTGTATATATTTCAAAATATGACTACCAACTTTTGGCAGCTATATAGAATTCATTGGTATTCTAAGAGAGATGCATAGAAAGAACTAGGGCTTTTTTTTTTAATAGTGTATCAGGGAAACTAATATTGACAACAAGGGCTATTTTATACTTAACTACTAATGACTGAAGGGGGGCAGGCAGGGGGTTACATACAAGTCAAAATTGTTCGTCAATATCTTCATTAATATTGGTTTATGAAAAAATGTTAAGAATGAATTGTGTTTAGAATTTATTTTTCAGTCCTAATACATTGGTTACATTTATTAGTTATAATATTCTGACTTCCAAGTTTTGGCCACCAAACGTGACTAAGCAAATTATGAAATTTTATATATATTCATAAAACAATATGAATATGTATTTCATATTTATGTAAGGAATGAATTTTGTCAATGTGGGCGTTATCATAGAACCATTCATATGTGGGCTTCTTAACCATTCATAGAAGTGAGGACTGGAATAACCTTGATTAGAGTTTCACGAGAAACCATTTTTGTTACAACCCACAATGGCTGGTAACAAAGTTTGCTAACTACTTCCGACTTCGGCAACACTTTATTCATTCTTCGATTGTATTACAGCAGAATACCTGAACAAAATTTAATTGTACTTTTTTTCAGAATGCTAAACCGATACGATCGTTTTATTTTTACAGAACACTATGATTTATTTGATCCCTTGAACTATAATAAATATTCGTCAATATTGACCCAATAGGCTTTCCGCCTTTCATGCATAATAATATAATATAACAAAAATTGAGGAAAATAAATGGATTATTTAGCTTCTGCTAATCCAATATTTATATTTTGATGGGAAACCATTATTATATCACTTCATTTATGGAAAACAGCAATTATAAATATAAATTTGTCTAACTGCTTATCTGAAGTGTAACAAATAATGACTGCACATTTAATGTTCATGTTAAAGGGCATTTCTTTTTTTGATGAATATCTATGGAATATGGATGATTTTGTGCATTCAATCTTTATATTCCTCCAGGAAACATTTCTATTTCAACTCATCAACAAAGGGTAACACGGCAAATTTTACTTAAGGCACTAAATCCAATCTAAGATAACAACATTTAATACTTTTTTATTTTTAATCAAGTAATCAAACTTTAATGCTAAAGGTATGGAATGATAGTTAGTAGATTGGGAACTTTAGTAAAAAACTTACCTCTTTCAGAAATTATTTTATACTGTGATGAAGAACCTGTCATTGTCCGTACTACTTTAATAGCATCGCCATATAGATGGCGCTTAAATGTTGAAGGCCCCACGTTGCTCATTGTTATTTCAATTGAAGCTCGATTTTTCCCATTCTGTATTAAATCTGTAGAAAGGTAAAAACATAGCAAACAAAATTTAGAAACCCATACTTTTTTTTTATTTTTTATCAGGCTAATTTTAAGTTGTCCTCAGAAAGAAATATTTTATTAGAAAACACCTTGATACATATTGAAGATTAAAGTTAACCTTCTTAACCTTTGGTCAACATCAGGATGTTTTTACAATGTTGGGTCTTTTTGACCCATCAATTTTTAGATGCAATGTGCCATTTAAAAAAAAACAATTAAGCACATTTTTTTTAAGTACACACTTTTATTAGGGATCAGAAAGGCTATCATTGAAAAAAAATCAATGTACAAATTTGATAATATTTATATTACTAACATTTATGAAAAGTTGAAATATTAACTGAGGTAGACTAATAATAGTTTAATTTATAATTCAATTTATGATTCACTGAAGAAATTTATTATACATAGAACAATAACAATTTGAGATTAATACAAATAACTTACTTTTTAGAGATTGGCCTCTGTTAGTATCAGCTGTCCGCCCACCTAGGCCAATAACTAGTGCAGTCAAAATGGCACTCTTACCACTCCCATTTTTTCCACTGATGAAGTTTATCTTGTCCCCAAAAGTAAATTCCATATTACTGTGGCACATGAAATTTTGAAGTCGGACACTCGTGATCTTACCAGCAACACCCTTAATAAAACCAAACATTTTATACTCAAATCAGTCCAAAAATAAGAAAAAAAAAAGTAAAGGTCAAATAAAAATAAATTAAATATATTTCCACTATATTTTAGAAAGCACAAGAAAGCTAGCTAGCATATTATCAATATTATTTGTGGGACTTGTTATTTTATAGTTATATGCATAAGATTTCATAAGCACTTGTGGAAATATGATTGGTTCTATAAGAAAGTAAAAAAAAAGAAATTATTTTTTGCTTCCTTGTAAGAAGTAAATGTGTGAGTCAATGGCATTGTCTGTTTTGGACCTGCCAAAACCCTTTGAAATGATTTTGACTAGTTTCAGTATGAGGTCTGAACACAGATAAAATGTTTGTATCTTTGCATCTCTCACAACAAAAACAACTAGCTCTAAAATGTTGAAATCTCATATTTAGACGCCAATGCAAATTTTTTGCAAAGAGATAGATAGGGAAAGGCGGGGGGATTTCTGCTTCTTAGTATTGTGTCATACTGCTATCACCAGCTGACATCTTGATTAATTTTTTGTTGCCCTTGCAAAAATTATGCCCGACATTGGATAGTTTTACTTGTAAAACTTTGTTGATAGTATTTCAAATAAATTCATCAACAAAAGTAAATAAATATGACCATATTTAATCTTATCTTGATTTTCTTCTTCTTCATATTTTTTAACTATTCTTTGATGCTTAAATGACAATTTAACTTTGGTAATATAGAAATTTTAGATGAACAAGGAACAAAACCAAATGGAAAATACCCAAGTCTTTTAATAAACAGCAGATTGATTAATACATTGAGCACCACATGCCCACAGATAAGCCATTTTAATTTTTCCATGGGCCGAGTGACTGCTGGTGGTCATTATTGATTCTCGTTGGTGGGACAATGTGGCCACCCATGGTCCACACTATGTACTGCATTTTAAGACCATGTGCTCACTCACCAGTGGGAACAGTTTACATACATTTAGTACTGATAAATGTTAGGTTTGGTCCCAGAAGGTAACCTATTAGCAGATTTCCCTTGAGGGAAATCAGCTATCGAGGTCGTCGTACTCATGATGCGAGTTTTGAAAAATTTCCTCAAATGTCCATCAATGCTACCCAGGAGATGACGAAAATGAGGTCCGTTCAAAATTATATATATATATATATATATATATATATATATATATATATATATATACTAGCTAGTACAGATACCCGGCTTCACCCGGGAATTGATTTGAGGCTGAATGGTGATGGTATTTTTTAAGGAAGGCTTTACTTTGCACAATATTTTGACATTTACCCGTCCCAGTGTTTAGGATTAATACCCGTTTTTGGCATTTGTTATTAATAAAATTAATTTTTTATGTAAGTCATCTCTGTCCTCCAAATTGTCATATTTCCCGTCTCCTGTGCATTATGCATAGATTTCAGTTATTAAGGGCAAAATATTAACATAGACTTAAATTAATTTTTCCAAGTGAGTTACCTCATAGTTCAAATTGGAATGAATTGTTGAGCATATCAATATTTTTACGCAAATTACTTGCTCCACACATTGTTCCTGGAGAAATGTATAAAACAAAAGTTAATCTAAATAACAAAGTAAACAACTTTTGTTATATGCATGTTTGTCGAAAAACAAATAGACAATGCAATATAGCGAATTTTTATTTCAGGCCTCCCTTATAACCCCCACTCCCATTCTAACCTAAAAATTTTAATATAGCTTATAATCACGGAAGAATTAATGCTAATTGACATTTCTACTTTTTTAAAGTTTGGTTTAATTGTTAGCACCCAATGAAATAGTTTACTCCCGCTTTAGTTTATAGTGTATATCTCGTTTATAATTTGTTAAAAGACAAAAATGAATATGACAAAAGTTACGCTAAATAAGAAAATATACAACTTTTGTTATGTTCATATTTCCCGAAAAACCAATAGGAAACGAAATATCGCTGTTTTTAATTTCTGGCTTCCCTTATAACCCCCACTCCTGCCCGTTCATAGAAATGTTGGTACGGCTTGTTATAATGAAAGTGTTAGTGCTAATACATATACCAAGTTTTATTTATTTCGGTTGAGTCTTTTGTCCCAAATGAAATTGTTCATTTCCGCTATAGGCTTTAGCTTATATCTCGTTATTAATTCGGTATACAAAAAAAGTGTATATAACAAAAGTTACTCTAAATAACAAAATAAACAACTTATGTAATGTTCATATTTGCCGAAAAACCAATAGGAAACGAAATATCGCTATTTTTAATTTCTGGCTTCCCTTATAACCCCCACTCCTGTTCGTCTCAGAGGATATTAATATAGCCTAAAGTCTAAGTTGGATTAGTAATAATATACATACCAAGTTTCATAAAATTCGGTTCAGCCGTTTATGCGTAAAAAGGTAACAAACAAACAAACAAACATATACGAAAGAAACGAAATGCAGTTATGATGTCTATGACATGTGAAACGAAAAGTTATTGTGAAATTTCGCGAAAAAAATCAATGTACAGACAGAGGTTACAATTTTATATATATATATATATATATATATATATATATATATATATATATATTTGTCTGTTAACGCTCTAGCGGTCGCAATTTTTGTTTGATCGTTACCAAACTTCATATTTAAGCGTTTCATGAAATAAGAAAGTTCAAGTTCGTTAATGGCGGAAATCGGACCAGTGAAAGGGGGGGTTTAGAGGGGGGATTTTTGAAAATTTGAAATATCTACGTTATTATGCATCAGATCGAAAAATTGTATAGATTCATCCTTATTGGAAATTAAATTTACTATAAATATTGTTCTATACATTTATTCTCTATCTTGAATATTAACCGAGATATTTGCATTTGTATCGTGTGTGGTCGGCAGGAGTCGGCTGTTTCCGCCGAGAGCTAGTGCGGCCGTTTCCGTAACTATTCGTCCCTCGTGAATAGGTCTAGAGATACCTTACTACTACTGTTATTATTAGGTAGATTTCTCTATTGTAAAACTTCACGTGGGAAATCTTCTTAGTTTACACAGCCCCTGCGTGATGGACTTTTTTTTTACTTGGACTTGGTAATTTTGTGTGCCACTATCAAAAAAATACTGAGTAATGTTTAGGAAAGAAAACTCCATTTCGGGATGCCTATCTGTGAGCATGAGGACTACTGCGTAATTTAAAGGATGACCACTGGTGAACACAAGGTGTTCAACATGTTAAATGTAATCCAGACTCGGTTTTCTTCTATTATTCATTTTTGATTCCATGTATTAATATAAACTGCAGATTTGTATTTCGCCTGCTCTATCTTGATAGTCTAGACCTAACTGTCTCAAAAGTAGGGTCGAATCACTATTTATATGTGTAATGTAGAGGCCTCAAATGAGATACGAAACATGTACAGAGAATAAAAATATATATGTAAATGAAAGAGATCAATTGTTTTTCGTCTTTTCATCTTCTCCTATTTTACCATTCAACTGAAGTTCTTTGGAGAAAGAGTCATATGACCTTGGAGTGAGTTGAAGTGGATAAGAAACAGTATCAATAAACCCATGATAGTTTCCACAATTTGTTTACTGAAATACATAAACCGTTATTCCATAAAACATATAGAACATAAAAGATTATTCCCATGAAAAACATACCTCATCATTCTCCTGAGGAAAAGATTCAGAATCAGTCCCATTTTGTTCTTTTCCATCCTAAAAATAGGCATAGAAATTAAATTATTAATATAGGTACTCACAATCAAATAATGAAAAATAAAAAGAGCATTATATTAATCAATAAGTCAACACTCTAAAAGTGAAATTTACCTTGCCTAGGATTGGTTCGATTGGTAAGTCCTCAGCAAATAAGATCTTTATTTTTGAATGTAACAGTTAAACATCAAGTAATTGATGAATTAATATTAAACATACTTGAGTATATTTCACACAGTAAAAGTATAATGAAAACAACATTCAATATTTAAGCTTAGAAATTTACAAAAAGATTGGGTATACACAATTTTTAGATCCATCTCATAATAACAGATATTCTGAATTTACAAAATTGATGGCACATTACTTTAATAATAATTTAGTTTATATAACATATTTAGTATAACCCATAAAGAAGATAAACATCAGTTGGTATATTACACCTACTCTAAACCTCCACTCTACCTAGCCTATAAAAGCATTACCATTAGTTCTATATGAAACAATTAAATATTGAGTACAGTATCAACAGAATAAAAAAATACATCACAATAAACATTTATCCACGTATATACATATATATGCATTTATTTATATCATGACTAACCTTTAATGAGAGATAGTTTGTAACAGTTTTCTTTAGAAAAAATAGCAATTGAGGTTCCTCACAAGACAAAATTACTCAAAAATCCTTCAGTGATGAAGCCAAAGTGCAAAGTAAAAGTAAATATAATGTTTAATATATCTTTGAACATGTTGAATCAATTATAATTTCTATGGTGGAAGCTCAGGTTAATATTTTATTTAATTAATTTAAAATATATACAGTTTCATTTAAAATATATCCTTTTACTTATAAGTGATTGTTTGTCAGCCTTGTTCGTCCATTATTTGATTTTATTTCTATCGCTTGATTTTTTTTTCAAAAGTTCTTAATGCATTTATTTTTAAGTAATTGTGGTAGGTACTTGAGTATATTATTGTACCTGCTTCAATATATGTCAACAAGATAATTACAGAGTAAACTGGTTTCATTTGACTTTCTGATAATTACCTTTATAGAGAACAAACTCCATAATGTTCACGATACAGAAAACATGTATATAACAAGTTTCATAGAACATTAAATTTTCAATAAAATTGCTTCTATTCACTTTTTCAATATGACGTTTAAGAACAGAGATATTTTGAAATTCCTCCACCCAATGGTTTGATTCCGCAGTTAACTTGATCTTCATTTTTACATAAAACCTTTAAATATCAAGTTTGGTAATGATGTGACAAAAATTGTGACTGCTAGAGTGTTAACAGACATATATATTTATTTATTTATATAATTTTGAACGGACGTCATCTCCTGGGTAGTATCGAAGGACATTTGAAGAAATTTTTCGAATATCCAGTCATGAGTAAGACCTTAATAGCTGATTTTAAGGGAAATCATCTAAAGAAAACTGCTAATTATGCAGTTCTAACATCATGGGCTTTTTAATCTTATTGACAATGCATAATTCTTTCTTAATGACTGTACTTCTAACGACTGTATTTAGAGTCATCCAGCTACAAGACCAGGACAATACAACTCAGCTATACTGATGTACAAAAAGTATTTATATTTCTTAAAGATTCTGCAAAAACTAAATCGACCCAGTAATGCTTTGGAATTCAAATTTTGGGAATAAATAAACAAACTTAGAGCTCAGGTTAGCCATGTGTGTTAGGGTTTTTTTTTTTTACTTAACCTTGAGTTATATGTCCAAATCACACATGATGATAAGATATTTGATGGCGGACTCAGCACCTTTGTTATATAAAGGGTGGCAACCTGCAAATATCATATTTTAATAAACCTTTGTGGCTGCTAGTAACCAATAACTTTATGCTTAAAGTGATTGCTTACTCATAGAACAAAAAATATCATTCATAAAACGCCAAATAGCAGAGGATCATCATAAAAGATGTATTAGCTAATTAATAATTTTAATCATAAGGAGTTGGAAAACTCACTGGCAGATTGGAAATTAGTCTTTCTCCACTATTGACAAGATTAAAATGGGGAAGAAATCTGTACTAATCAGTTTCATATATATAAAATAAATTTTGGAATTGAAAATATTTGTTTAGATAAATCATGTACTCTTATTTATAGAGTTTAATATATATAATTAAATTCACAGGCCGCCTTTCACTCAAGAAGGAACTATGGAATACTCATTTAGGCCACAATATCCTGTTTCTGATATCAACAGTGGGTGTTGTATGAAAAAAGGCAGTGAAATCATGATCAAATGAGAGAAAATGCCAAGTGGTATAGTAATAGTAAAAATTTTACGTCAACTTTAAGATACTATGGCTAACCAGGACTGGTTATCTACAAGTTACCACCCTTTTCTAGCCAAGGTGGTCTTAAGTAGTTTATTTAATGAGTCCTTCACGAAATAAATTTCTACTGCCCAGGGCGGGAATCGAACCCACCACTCTAGGTCAACCAAGCGAGATTAAGACCAAAGCCTTAACTCACACTGCCAACCTGAGCCCCTTGCCTAGTAGTGTAGTTTATTTGAAATTTACAATAAATGAAGAGTTAACAGATGGTGTGGCCATCATTGATGAATAATTAATCATTACTATATACACATATATATAAGGATTAGGAGTGGATAAGAAAGAATATTTTAATGATTTTGTTAAAGAAATGTGAAGTGAAGTTTAGATTAGTGAGAGGTGATACATATATTTCATATGTCCTGAGAAGCAACTTTTTATAATGTTCTCTATAAAACCTGCTTTTCATGCTGCAGAAGTTATAAGGTTATCAATAATTTCTAAGTGTGATTGAATTATCTATTGGGTCATCATCAATAAATAAGAATGAATTTCTAAAAAATGTTTTCAGCAAGACATAATAAAACATAGAATAAAAATAACAGTCATGTATTTTTTAAACGTCAAACAGTAGAATAGATACCTAAATAAAAATATTTACCAAAAATATATCATTCAATAAATGTTCCAACTCCAAAGTAATACGCCTTCTTTTTCGGGGAATTTCTTCCCTTTCATCCCTAACTCCCATTATAATTAAAGTTTTTATTAAACTACATCAACTTCACTTGAGAGAGTAATGTCAGGTACGTTAAACCATTGAAAGTAGCTGTTATCAGTTTCTTCCTGTGACTACCCACTTCTGAATAACACAAGCTGTACTAACTTGACTTTGGCGCCAATCTCCCACACCTTTACATTTGTTTTTCAATAA
Source organism: Riptortus pedestris (assembly GCA_019009955.1). Classification (NCBI taxonomy): domain Eukaryota; kingdom Metazoa; phylum Arthropoda; class Insecta; order Hemiptera; family Alydidae; genus Riptortus; species Riptortus pedestris. The sequence continues at coordinate 140,549,050 of CM032228.1, forward strand.
TTATGCTATGATGTCATGAAGTTCATAATCTGAATTTACTCAGAATTGGCCTCCATATAAAATATGAAGCATCACACTTAGGGGAGACTTTTTGAACTCGAAATTACATTGACAATTAAAGAAGTTCATTTAGTTATAGATACTATGTATAGGCGTTCGCCGCCAACGCAACTATATTAAGAGGGCTTTTTGAGCTGAGCTAGTGCTTAAGACCAATCATCTAAACACGTTCGGCTAATTCAGTTACAAAAAAACAAATGTTGTCTCCATCAAGGTATATATGTATAAGATGGCGAATGTACTTTTCTAGTGAGTCTTGCATTTCTGGAAACAAACTAACTAATGCAGGTTCGGTTTCACCTATTACTACTACAAAACTAAGTAAAACTAGCTAAGGTACCCGGCTTCGTTCGGGAAATTATTTGAGGAGAAAAGATTCTATTTTGTTTTTGGCAATTCTTCTACGTGCACAACTGCACTTCCCGTCTGGGCTCATTTTTTCCCCGTAAGGGTCAGTTGGGCGACTCATGGAAAAAACATTTTAGATTTGAAGAATAAATGAAAATAAGTCCCTCATCATTCCCTCTCCACTGTTTGACACACCGTGAATAATTTAAATCATAATCATGAACAAACAGAGGTTACAATTTTATATATGTATATATATGAAGGAAGGGAACGTGAAAATAAATAAGACGGTAGCAGAAAACAGAAATAATGCAGAGAACAACAATTGTAGACCACCAATAGTTTAACAAGATTGAATCTATAACGTTTTACGATCCGATTCATAATAACGGATTATGAATTACCTAGACGGTTAGTCTTTGAATTGGCATGTGTTCACGTCATGGAAGGTCGCCCTTCCTCTGTGAAGTACCTGCAACGATTCCTGGGGATGGTTCACTTTTATCGACGTTGCTTTCCCCACGCTACTGCTATTCAAGCGCCCTTGAATACCTTTTTGACTGTGAAATAGAAAAATAACGAATCTCTCATCTCTTGGACCGAGGTTTCCATCAAGGCTTTTGAAGATTGCATGGAAGCCCCCAGGAACGTAGCTCTCATAGTTCACCCAATTACAGGAGCGGAGCTTGTTCTTGTATGTGATGCTTCCACCACGTCTATAGGAGCAGCTCTACAGCAGAGGGACAATGGAAATTGGTGACCTCTTGGATTTTTCTCTAGGACATTGACTCGGACACAATGGAACTACTCAACTCAGCCCAGCTGGACAGCACAATTGGACCTCACTTTTGCCCATGGTACTCCTAGGACTACGTGCAGCAGTCCGCGATGACAACATCACCAGTGGCGCAGAGATGGTTTATGGTCAACTCTCGAGCAGCAAACCAGCACTGAAGACTTTGTCCACCAAATTAGAGAGCAGTTGGAGCTACTGAGACCAGCGCCACACCGGAAATCTACTGCAAAGGCGTCCTTTAGTACAAGAATGAAAACAAATCAATCCAGATTTAATTAAAAAACCTTCTACACTCAGTGCCTAGACGTTTACAAGCGGTAATTAATGTTAACCGACTATATACAAAATATTAAATTTAAAAAAATGAAGAAAAAGTGTCATGTGCAAATACTTTCTCCCCGAAATGTTTGTTAGATAATAAAGTTTTATTTTACTAAGCAAGAAGTTTTTCATTTAAATAAAAAATGCAATGACATTAATTCCGTTTTAAATATATTTCTTATTTATTACGTTATACAATTTCGTTATTACCTAAATTCATAATTTAATAAAACAAAACCAGGTATGCAAATACTTCCCCCCCTTGTATGTGGCTTGCTTGATTGGAATATGATTCTAATTACTTTAGTCAGACCAGACCCCATAAATAGGAATTTATTTTATGTGTGTGTGTGTGTGTGTGTGTGTGTATATATATATATATATATATATATATATATATATATATATATATATATATATATATATATATATATATATATATTGGTCTATGCATGAAATTTTAGAGAAACACTTTAAACAAACGATTTTCAATTTTGGGAGTCAAACTCGCAGGAGAGGAAAATCCACCCTCCATTATTATTTTGCTGAAATCTGGGAAGGCGATCCTAGTTCTCTAGGACAGGCTATTTAAATCATAGAATACAATTTTAGTTTTGTATTAAGTAATGTTGATTATCTGTAGTTTTCAGCGCAGACTAAGAGAATGGGGTTTCATTTGTTTTCAAATGCATCTGGCCACAGCATTTAGTTTTTTATAAAATGTTATCTCTAATTTAATTTCGTGAGTTAGTTGTGGACCAGGAAAGTTAATTCGGGCACAATATCATTACAACTATTAAAATTCACTTAAGTGAGTGAGTTAATTGCATTTTATTTCTTTTAATCAATGAATAAACACTTTTCATAATATCTATAATACAATTAAAGAATATTTACTAGATTATTTATTTAATAACGTCCACATTCTGAAACTATGGCTAATTGGGAAAGAATATTTAAGCTAAGCTTCATTCCATTCTATTAGGTAATTAGCTCAAGTCCCCCTTGTTAAGGTTTATAAGACTTTTGAAAGAGTGCGCTGTTGTCGATCCCTACTACGATAGTAGTAGTGATTACTCAAATTTCTATTGTGGAAGGTTGTGACATTGAATTTAAAGACGTTATCATCCATATTATTTTTTATTAAGTTTTGACATTTCATTTCTACAGACGTGTGAATTTCTACTTGTTTTATAATACACTATTTTTACTGTGGATTTCTTTAAGTGTACTAATTAGTATTATAGTGTTTTGGCAAGAGATGCTTTTTTGTCCCACATGTAGTAGTATTCTTACTGTTGAAGAATATTTAGGACATTTGAGGTACAAATGTAGAGTTTGTCCATATAATTTTAATATATCAAGACGGATTACTATTAGAACTTATCCAAAACTGAAGGTATTTCCTCTGATTCTCTTCATTCTTTATGTAGTCATGTGTCAACCTGTGTTTGATGTTCTATATCTTATTATCTTTTTAGGAAATTGATGATGTCCTAGGAGGTTCTGCAGCTTGGGAAAACGTTGATGCTACAGATGAGCGTTGTCCTGCTTGTTCTCATCCAAGAGCATATTTTATGCAAATTCAGACCCGATCTGCTGATGAGCCCATGACTACATTTTACAAGTGTTGTAATCAGTCTTGTGGACATAGGTGGCGTGAATAAATAATTGTTACCCAATGGTACTTAATTTAAATTCAAGTGCTTTATTTTGTAGAAATGTATCAAGAATAGTTCGAGCCACAGAATCAAAAATTCAGAATGATATGACGAATATTTTTCATATTTCAAATGACAGTGTTTCATCAGCTGTAAAGTTGCTTCATAAGGGAGAAGTAATTGCAATTCCTACTGACACAGTGTATGGTCTAGCTGCTGACTCAAGAAATTGTGATGCCATACAACAATTATATAATATAAAGGGAAGACATTTCAATAAACCTGTGGCTATTTGTGTAGGCAATGTGGAAGACATTCCTATTTGGGGAAATATAAGTTATCTCCCTCAAGGACTATTAGAAAATTTATTACCTGGCCCTGTTACAGTTATTTTGAAGCGGACAAATGCTACTAGCTTGAAATTAAATCCTGGTGTCGATAAAGTGGGGATACGTGTGCCTGACTGTAGTTTTGTGAGAGATATTGTTATAAGGTTTGGCTTTGCTATTGCACTAACTAGTGCAAATATTAGTAATTCACATAGTACATTGGACATTAATGAATTCAAGAGTCTTTGGCCTCAACTTGGCGCTGTATTTGATGGTGGAACTTTGAGTTTTTCTGACTCATCAAGAGCAGGTTCAACAATTATCGATCTCTCAGAACCTGGTCTGTATAAAATAGTTCGTGATGGTTCTGCTTTGAACAATACATTGTCTGTTTTAAAGAAATATTCATTAAAAGAGTCAAGATGAAATCACTTTTCCGAGGTTTTGAGTTGAGAAGGAGTGAAGCATCCTTAATTAAAGAAAGCCTTACTTCTGAACTAATGAATTGTGTTAAGAATGTTCAGCTAGAACTTGCTCAGAAATTAGGACCACTCAGCCGTGAAATTGAGAACTCCCTCTGCACAGTTCTTGAAGCTATATTTATGCATGGTCTCAAGGAGACACTGGCAGACAGAATGTCATCAGTTTTGGGCGACCCTGATCAGAGGCCTTCTCCTGAATTTTGGACTCTTCTCATGATTTTCTCACATAGTGAAGTTATTAAGCAGGTAAGGATTCTATGTATACTTATAACTGCGTCTGAGGTATGACTATAGATGTGCCGATATGTCTGAATATAATTCTTCCTAGTAATATAGAGCTATTCTGTAGGGTGTCAAATAGCTTTAATTGCATATAAAGCTTTTAGTCTATTACTGGAGATTCTTAGCCCCAAGTAAACTATTCTTTATTTTCCTTGAGAGTCTCGCACTTTATCTGTGACGTTTTTAAAGGTACTATATTATTTCTATACTGTAAGAGTTTATTATGAAAATATTCGTACATACTGTTTCCAGTTATTAATTTATTAAACATAGTCCATTGTCATATTTTATCTCATTACTTAACTCTTCTGAATTACTTTGGTTTATGTCTCTAAAGCAATACTTATTTTTTTTTGTTAGGAATGTATTTTTTGCAGAGAAGTTAAATTAAAGAATTTTAAAGAAAAAAATATTTTAATACGTAAATGCATATTTAGTTAGTAACAGTTTTGTTTTCTTTATTGTCAATATTTATGGAGTGTTGATTTATTCCTATTTTACAAATTCACCATGTACAATCTTTTACAATAATTTTGATTTTACATCTAAAATCCTTTTAATAGTTTTCTTTTTGACAATATCATTTAATTCTATATATTGATACCTTTTTTCATTAAAAAAAAAATATCTTTTATAGCCTCTAGTCTAATTTCTCATCCTCTTGCTTGTATTCCTAATCCAATAAACTTCTTTGTATTCAAGTCTCCTTCAGTTTTCACTTTCTCTGAATTACTAATATTAATATTTCTCCCACTAATGTATAATTCTTGACCCCCCCCCCTTCTTTTTATTAGCAATACCAAACTATTTATTGTCTATAATCAATTCCTTTTTTCATTTCTGTTACAAAGGATTCTGTAGTCAGTACTAACATGAACCTTATTTTTTTAATTTGATCTATAATTTTATAGAAGTAGCTAATTATTTGTGTGTTTTTCATAATATTTATATTTTTTTATTATAATTACAGATACATAATCTATCCCAGATTACTACAGATGTCGGAAGATCAAGGGCTTGGATCCGATTGTCTCTTAATGATGGCATGCTTATTAGCTATTTGACTATGATAAGTCAAGACAACTCCACTCTTTCTCCGTTCTTTAAACGATATGCTTATTTAAGGGACCTGGAAGTCTTGAGTACGACAATTAATATCATGCAAGGTCTCAACCAGTATAGCTTTTCCTTGCCTATCAATTCAAGTGTACTTAATACATGGCCAAATGCTCCGCTGCTAATGGCTGGTCTTTGGACACCACCAATGAAGAATATACCAGTAATTTATGGAATGGATATTGTTAAAGGGATTGTTGATGATGTTGAAATTGAAAAACCTGTTCCTATACCATCTGCATCAAGTTCCTCTGCGGTTTCTTACAGAGAGGAGGAAGAAGCATTGAAGATCATTCTTAATACTCCAATTGAAGGTAGTCCGCTTCAGAGCCGAATGTATATGGATGAAACAAGTGAAGGTAGTAAAAGTGACATTTCTGAGTTATCTATTGATTCCAAGTTGTCAAAAAAGTTGTCAGATTTGGAGACCAATGAAAAAATTGATGAAAAGAAAGATGAAGAACGTCAAGAAATATTAGAAGAACAAAATAAAGAAGTAGAAGAAAAAAATATTACCCTTGAGAGTTACCATAAAGTTATAGATAGTTACAGTGCTAATGAATCTGTAAAGAAGCCAGATCTAGAAGATATCATTCAGAAATTTGCTCCTGGCGAAATTCCTAAGAAAACAAAGTCACAAAAAAGTTCTCCAAGATCACCTAATATGGATAAGGTATTTAATGAGCAATCTGATTTTATTTATGTAGTATATCTTTATTGACCCTTGACTGGTTTTACTGAGCTTCTTTAACAACCTAACTTCTTAAATTTCTGAAATAGTGATTTTTTTTTAAATGTTTTACTTATATGTTTTATTAGCCATAGTTGCATAAAGTGATTGTAAATAAAGAACATTTCATTTTTCAAAAATCTTCCTGGACATTACGTATTGTTTTTTTTTAATGCTGGAGGAGACTTTGTATTATCTATAGACTTGTAAATGGTGAAATCTTTAGGTGACAAGTCTGAGACATTACTTATTTATTCATTTTATTGGAATCTATATAAAATTGTACCAAAACTTCTTTTGTTATCTCATTGTTTTCCACCAATACAACATTATTATATCATATATATATATATATATATATTAATATATATTATAAAAATTTCATTTCTTTAATGTGAAACATAAAATATGTTTGATAATATTAAATGAGATAAGATAAATAATTACAGAAACATGTAGACAATGAAGATTGTTTCAGAAATGCTTCAATTCATATTCAGTGAACAAAAATGAACTTTCTTGGCTAGTTTTGTTTCAATAATCAATTATGTTATCATAATGTCTTGTTTTCAACTTTTGATCCACGAAATGCAAATTTTTGTGAAAAGAAATCCAATTAGCATTTGAAATTTTAAGATTTTCTGGTGATGCATTGGTAAGTTTTTTCAGTCCCTTAAACAGATTTTCCCTTCCTGGTACATCTCTACAACCTCCTTTGCTGAAATTGCTATTGTAGTATTATCTTTATTCTTGTTTTTCCATGTGTGTTTTGGTTGTTGGTTTCTACAGCTTATTATATCTATCACAATCTCTGAGTAGGCATCCTGCATAATGACTTCTATTTTTTGTTGTTTATAATAGAATATTTAGTTATATTATTAGAAAATCTTGCAAACTTACAATTTTTTATGATGTGGTATTTGTTTCCTCATTGCTTGGCTTTTATTTTTTTATAAACTCCTGATATGTTCAGCAACCCTACTTCTAATTGATCGACTAGCCTTGCCAAAGTATTCAGATCTACATGAATATGGTATGATATATAATCCTGGGATTTTTAAATGAAGTTAGCTAGTACTCTTTTTTGTTTGATTGTTACCAAGCCCAGTATTTAAACATTTCATGTAAAACAAAAGATTGAAATAGGGAAAAATTCTAAATATTTGATATTGGGAGTCAGACTAGAAAAGGCTATATTATTATATTAATCTTGTCAGAAATTTAATCATTTAACTACTCTAGATTAAATATTTAACATTATGTTCAATTCAAACAATAAAACTATTTTTGCAGTTTTTATTTAGGAAAAGGATGTATTTATGTTGCTTGCATGACAAAATTCCATACACCCACCCACACGCACACGCACAGAGAGAGATATATATAAATAGATTGTTTGTCTGTCCGTTCTGTAGCAGTCGCAAAGGTTAAGATATTCAAACCAAACTTGGTATTTAAACTTTTATCCAGAAAATATAATAATATTAACTAAAGTCCGTCACGCAGGGGCTGCAGCCACTAAGCAGATTTCCCACGTGAAGTTCTGCAATACATAAATCTACATTCTGGTAACACTTAACAACACCGTGAATATTAAATGAATAAATGCAAACGGTAGGGATTTGCTGAAGGCTGAAAAATACAAATATCTCAGTTAATATTCAAGATAGAGAATAAATGTATATAGCAATGTTCATTGTACATTTAATTTGCAACAAGATTGGTTATATATGCTTTTTCTGTCTGACATAGTAATGGAGATATTTCGAATTATCAAAAATCCTCCCCTCTAAACCCCTCTCCCACTGGACCGATTTTTGCCGTTAACGAACTTGATCTTTATTTTTACATAAAACGATTATATATCGAGTTTGGTAACGATAACACAAAAATTGTGACTGCTAGAGAGGTAACAGACAAATATATATATATATATATATATATATATATATATATATATATATATATATATATATATACAGTGCTGTGAAAAAGTCTTTGAACAAAGTGATTTTTTAAATAATCTAAGTTGGAAAAAAAGGAAAAAAACAAAATTATTGTGAAACAAATATTTTATTTAATTAAAAATACCACCCATATAATATTGCAGCGAAAAAAAATTTAATAACCATATAGCACAAACAAAAAAATAGTATCTAGTATGTCCTCCTTTATTTCTTTTGGCGCTCAGCAATCTATCTTAAACACTAGAAATTAAAGAGGCTATGTAATCAGGGGAAATTTTTCCCCATTCTTCTTTTAGGATTCTCCACAGCTCTTCTAAAGAATTTGGTTGCCTTTCAATGCTTTTTATATGAAGTAATTCCCAAAAAAGCTCTATAAGATTAAAAACAGGACTCTGAGGTGGCCATTCCATACATTTTAACTGTCACTGTTCTTCTTTTCTTGCCAAATAATCTTTGATAGTTCTGGCTGTATGCTTTGGATCATTGTCATGCTGCAAAACAAATCCCGGCCCTATAAGCCTCAACCCAGATGGTATTGCGTTAGATGTAAGAATACTGTGATATTTTTTAGCATCCATTTTCCCTTCTATTCTCACAAGATCTCCTACTCCATAGCCGGAGAAGCAACCCCAAACCATTATAGAACCTCCTCCATGCTCCATAGTTGGATTTAAGCATTCTTCCAAATACTCCTCTCCTGGCCGCCGCCTCACATACTGTCTTCTCCTAGAGCCAAACATTTCGAATTTTGATTCGTCGGTCCATAAAACTTTTTTCCAGTCCTCTTCGGTCCAATTTTCATGTTCTTTCACAAATTTCAAACTCTCTCCTTTATTTCCACGACGGAAAAATGTTTTTTTCTCAGCCACACATCCCCTAAGTCCAAAACTTATAAATTTCCTTCTAACCAAAGAAGAAGATACTTGTGTAGCTGTGGCTTCAGCTATTTCTTGAGCAAGTTGTATGCTATTCTTTTTGCGGTTGCACAAAGATAACAACTTCAAATGTTTTTCTGCAGCATTGTTTAACTTTCGGGGCCTACCAGAACGTTTTAAGTCAACAATACATTTGCTGTTTTTAAATTTTTTAATAATATAGTCTATTCCTGAAATAGAACCTTTCACTTGCCATTGAATTTCGCGAATAGTAAGGCCCTGCTGATACAAAATAATCACTTTCTGTCTATCAAGAAGATTAATTTTCGCCATTTCCTGAAAATCAGTTAGTTTAAAGTACAGAAAAAAATAAATTTATTAAGGAAAATTATTTTACACTATAAATTTTGCTTACCGTTTGAAAAAACGCCGATTTCTATGAATAAAAACGTTTTTTTTTGTTTTTACAAATATGTTGTTCCTTCCAACTGAACGTTTATACTGATTTCAAGAGAAAGAGATGATAATAATGTAAACATTAAGATGGTGTCAATAGAAAGGATTATAAAAAGAATTTAGAACCTAATAGTGACAATATTGACAAGCAGTTATAAATCCTTTTATTCAACAATGTACACATTTTTACATTAGAAAGTTAAATGAACAATACATTTAGGACTCTTAGCAAAAAAATAAGTAAAAAATTAAGTGCTAAAATGAAATTATTTAAATTATTCTCACAAGAACAGTTTTGTTCAAAGACTTTTTCACAGCACTGTATATATCTATATATATATAAAATTGTAACCTCTGTCTGTACATTGATTTTTTTCACGAATTTTCACGATAACTTTTCGTTTCACATGCCATAGACACCATAACTGCATTTTGTTTCTTTGGTGTCTGTTTGTTTGTTTGTTTGTTTGTTTGTTACCTTTTCACGCATAAACGGCTGAACCGAATTTTATGAAACTTGGTATGTATATTACAACTAACCCAACTTAGACTTTAGGCTATATTAATATTCTCTAAGACGAACAGGAGTGGGGGTTATAAGGGAAGCCTGAAATTAAAAATAGCGATATTTCGTTTCCTATTGCTTTTTGAGCAAATATGCACATAACAAAAGTTGTTTATTTTGTAATTTAGAGTAACTTTTGTTATATGCACTTTTGCCGTATACGCAAGTATAAATGAGTTATACGCTAAGAACTATAGCGGAAGTCCACAATTTTATTTGGCACAAAAGACTCAACCGAACTAAACCAAACTCGCTATGTGAATTAATACTAACGATTTCCTTATAATAAGGCATACTAACATTTCTAGGAACGGGCAGGAGTGGGGGTTATAAGGGAGGCCTGAAATTAAAAATAGCGATATTTCGTTTCCTATTGCTTTTTCAGCAAATATGCACATAACAAAAGTTGTTTATTTTGTTTTTTAGAGTAACTTTTGATATATGCACTTTTGCCGTATACGGAATCATAAATGAGTTATACGCTATAAACTAAGGCGGGAGTCCACAATTTTATTTGGCACTAAAGACTCAACCGAATTAAACCAAACTCGGTATGTGAATTAGTACTAACGCCTTCATTATAATAAGCTATACTAACATTTCTAGGGACGGGCAGGAGTGGGGGTTATAAGGAAAGCCTGAAATTAATAATAGTGGTATTTCGTTTCCTATTGCATTTTCAGCAAATATGCACATAACAAAAGTTGTTTATTTTGTTATTTAGAGAAACTTTTTTTTATATACACTATCATCGTATACCGAAGTATAAAGGCGTTATACGCTAAAAATTATAGCGGGAGACAACAATTTTATTTGGCACAAAAGACTCAACCGAACTAAATAAAACACTCAGTATGTGTATTAGCACTAACGCCTTCCTTATAATAAGCCATACTAACAATTTTAGGGACGGGCAGGAGTGGGAGTTATAAGGGAGGCCTGAAATTAATAATAATGATTTACTATTGGGGTTTCGGCAAATATGCACAAAACAAAAGTTGTTTATTTTGTTATTTAGAGAAATTTGCTCAACACTTCTTTTCAATATGAACTACCAGGTACCTCACCTGAAAAAAATAATTCAAATGTATGTCAATATTTTCTCCTTAATAATTCAAATCTATGCATAATGCACAGGAGACGGGAAATATGACAATATGCAGGACAGTGAAGTCTTACATAAAAAAATAATTTTATTATTAACAAATACCAACAACGGGTATTAACCCTAAACACTGGAACGGGTAAATGTCAAAGTATTGTGCAAACTAAAGCCTTGCCAAAAATATACCATCACCATTCAGCCTCAAAGCCCCGAGCGAAGCCGGGTATCTGAGCTAGTATATATATATATATATATATATATATATATATATATATATATATATATATATATATACACACACACACACACACACACACACACAGACCTCATTTTCGTCATCTACTAGGTAGGATCGATGAACATTTGTTTCATTTAAAATATATCCTATTACTTAAGTAATATATTTGTCTTTCCCATTATCCAATTATTTGGTTAAATTTTTGTTATAGTCTCTTTTAACAGTCTGATTAGTTTTTTTTTTTAGTAATTGTACTAGGTACTAGAGTTCGCCATTACTTTGCTTTATATCCGTCAACCTAAGCATAGTGTAATTTGGGTTTTATTAACATTGTGCTAGTTATTTTTAAGAGACCAAAATATAAAGACAGTCATGTTTTATTTTGGCATGGTATGAGATCCTAGATATTACAATAATTTGAATGATTGAATTGAAATATACTCCCTTAATTCGAGGGACCTTAGAAAAACGATTAATTACGCAGTTCATGTGTTTTGGAGTTTACGTGTTGCTCTTTTAATTCAACAATAACTTTAGAATGGAAAGTGCATTATCCTTGAAACATGGAATATAATAACCTTCTCTTAGTATTAGTAGATCCAAGTTCCTTAACCAACAAAATTGCTTGACTGGGGAAATACAAAATAGGAATTTTGTCCACTCCTGCCATTATTGGTGTGAATGGAATGTTTCTCATGATGCCTTTATTGTTAGTTGATCTGATGCAGAAGTCAACAGGAAAACACTGCATGTCCTTGTGACCCTGTCTTATTCCCTTGTTCGTTCCTGTGAAAATCAGGTAACTTTACCTCTTTACAAGATCACTCACCAGGTTTAGCCTGTTGATTCAACAAAATAAATCACATCTTGTGTGTTTCTATCTTCTTTCCAGAACTCATACTGCTCTGCTATAATGCTAGGCCCAAAATTGTTCTCATGCACTTCTGAAGTATTTTTGAGCAAATGTTTGATCAGTTTTGAGATACCCCAGTGATTATGGCTATCTCTGTTGTTAACTTTCTTTAAGATAGGGTCAATAATTGAGACTTCCTAATCTTTGGTAACTACCTTCATTTTCCAACCAAAGTTGACTTTTTTTTTCTTTCTAAATATTCTATTATTTGGGGAGAAACATTATCTCCACTAAACTATCTAACTAGTTTTAATGAGTCAACAGAATTCTCAAACTTCTTTCTAAAGTGTAGGTGTGTTATTATCATCAGAGGTGCTCAGGCCACTTGTCCATAATTTTCCTGTTTATTTTTGATGCACTTGAGTATAAGATTCTTTTACTGTGTTTTTAAGTGTCGTGCAGAAGAGTTTTTGGCTCTGGAGGTAATAAATAATTATTGAGAAATTATATTGAGCAGAAAAGTTTGTTTGAGTGATATAAGTAGTAAGTAAAAATAGTTGTATTGTATTTTATTTAAATGCACCCTCATTTCTGCCTGATATTAAATATAAACAATTTATTTTTAGCAGATTTCCCTTAAGGGTTTAGAGGGGAGGATTTTCGAAAATTCGAAATACCTCCGTTACTATAAGTCGGATCGAAAAATTGTACAGAATCAATCTTATTGCGCAAATTAAATTTACTATAAATATTGTTATATACAATTATTCTCTATCTTGAATATTAACCGAGATATTTGCATTTGTATTCTGCGTGTGGTCACCAGTAGGCTATGCTCGGACTTTCCGCCGAGAGCTCTGGTGGCCGTTTCCATAACTATTCGTCCCTCGTGAATAAGTATAGAGGTTAGGTTAACTGTTTTTTGGGGCTAGAAAATACTGGGTTATTACGCCCTAAATAATGTTTTAGGTTTAGAGGTTTCTTACTACTACAGTTGTTATTTGGCAGATTTCTCTATTGTAAAACTTCACGTGGGAAATCTGCATTAGTTTATTCAGCGCCTGCGTGACAGACTTTTTCCTGGTTTCAGAAAACAATTTTTTATATTTAATAGCAAATAGAAATTCAATTGATTTAAATATTATACAATAAAAGTAATTAAACTTATATATCACTCAAACAAATTTTTCATTCAATATAATTGTTGATAATTATTATCTTCACTGATCTAAATTAAATTGGTTGCTAACAAGTAACAGAACAATATATTTTTTTGAAACAAAACTACTGTAGCTCAACATAATCGTATGTTTGAGGCTCAAAAGTCAAATAAACATTACACAAGATCAAAAGACTTTATTCTGAACTAACCGTAAAGAAATTTGAAAGTTAACTGATTACTAAGGGTGAGAGAATTTCATATATATTTGAATATAAGAAAGGTTTCATTTTTTGAATGAATGATTATTTTTTTATACACACACGCACACACACACACACACACACACCATACATATATGCACATATAATAATCATTCATTTAAAAAAATGAAACCTTTCTTATTTATAAATTCAAGTCATAAAAATTCCATCAAATCACAGATATTTATTCTTAAATGGAATATCTTTTAACATACTTCTAGAGAAGTAGAATTTAATAAAAAGTTAATATAGTCCTAAATATAAATTTAATTACAACTGTTATATCTCCGGCTTAAGATCAAAGTATATCACTTAACCATCATTAGTTAAAATAACCTTTTCAGTTTTTTGAATAGCACTGAAACATGTTCTTTTATTAAGAATTTATTTAATTTTAATTTTGCATTTTTCTCTAAACTGTTCAAAAATATTTAGGAGGGTGAAATTAATTCATTCTTCAGTTTAATATCTTATCAAGCTAGTCATTCTAATGATAACATTTATAGTTATAAAAAGATAATAGATTCTGTTTTAAAGGTTCTGATCCTTTTTTTTTTCTTTCCCCATTAATATATATTTTTAAAAATTAATTTGAATAAGCAAACCAAAATTAGCTCTGTGAATTAATTGAACGTTAACTACTGCTCTATTATATAAATAATTATATGACTATGATTTACATTGCCATAGTTAATATTGGATGAAATTACCAGCAGCTTTGTGTTAGTAAATTCTGTTGTTCTTCTTTAAATTTATTATGAACAATTGAAATTAATTTAAAATTCTAGGCATTTGCATTGTGTCTCCATAAATCTCAGTTTCACTGTATTTCTTTTTTTTAATATGATGTGCATAAATGTTACTTGTAATTTCATTGCCAAATATAGCCATTCATTTTAATATATTCAGAAACATAAGAACATGAACTCAAAATGTGTCTAAACGTGCTATAGGTCAGTGTAAATAAGTTTATCGCTACTTGGAATTTATACATTATGGATCTTTTTTTTCATTTTCCTGTTATTATGATTTTTACCAGCTCCAGAATATAAATATCTAGTTTATTCATATTTATATTTTTCCTGTGGTAGTATAATTATAGTTACAATTCTTATAATAATATCAATAAGTATAAAAATAGATAATTTAAATTTCATTTTGTTTTTCAGAGCCTGGTAGCCGAAGATTTTGTAATCATAGAGGAGAGTTCTTTTCATCAAAGTGTTCCAGTGAGTTGAAACAGTTCCAAATTTAATCTTGTGTATCTTTGATAAGATAATTATTACTTTTTATTTGAATTAAATAGTAATCACTTCAAATAGTGACTGGTGGCTAATTAGTATAATATTATAATTAGGAAGTCCATAAGTTTTCTTTGAGAAATGAGAAGGAAAGTAAGATTTTTTATTTATTCATTTATTATTGTTGTAGAGGTATCTTTCAATAAGTATAGGCAAAAATTAATTTGTGAGACACCTGTCCTAGCTATAACTTAGGCTATATGAGACTTTGATTTTTTAAACCAGCAGTGAGAGTTTACTTCTTAGTTAACAAATATATTATATTTCTCAATATCTCTTATAATGTCCCTTTTATTGAAGAAAAGTAAAGAACATACTGTGTTCAGAATTTAGTTTTTAGTGCAAACATATTATTTAGATAAATAAATTCGAAAAGTTTGACCTGAAGTAGAATTTGTTTGTGCTCAATGAGAATAACCATATAGAAATTATTGTCTCCAAGGGAATGCCCTTATAGAATTTGATTAAGCTCCATGAGAATGCCCCTATAGAATTGAGAAATGTTTTGCTTGTGTATTAAGGAAATGAATATTGTCAACACACTATTTTATAATATACAGTTACTGGAAGGTGTAAGGGTTTACTTCCATCTCAAAACATATATTAGTTAGAATTTGTTTTGTCTAAACAATATAAAGAACTAAGTGTGCTTAGAATATATTTGTCTCTGTCCTAAAATATTTGTTAATTTCAAAATTGACTCCTGACTTGTGGTCATAAGATAGAAATTATTAAAGTTCCATGAAAATTTTTCAATAGAATTAAGAATTATTTGGTGTATGCATTAAGGCAAGGAATATTGTCTATAAGAATGGGTGGTAACTTAGAAGTCATGATATGTCTGCCAATAGTGTCATTAATATTGTTATTTTTTCTACAAAAAAAAAGAAGAAAAAACATATTTTCAGTATTAAGAGTCCTTTTCTCACACAAAAATCAAAGTGTTTATTTCCAATTTTTGGTTACCACATCATACTTCTCTGCGGTAATAGCAGAATGCCAAAAAGGATTTCATTATTTTCATGGGCAACATGACTAGTTTGCTTTCTCTCTTTGGATATATATATATATATATATATATATATATATATATATATATATATATATATATATATATATATATGGACATGGTATTTCAGTTAATTCGTGGTGAGTTTTTCAAAAATGTAGGTTTTATTTTACAAAAATGATCAAAAATATATTATTCAAAGCATTGTCCACCATTGTTGTGTTTTACCTTTTCCCATCTTTCTGGCAGCATATGTATTCTGTGAAAGAAAAATAAGTCTTCTTTAGAGGTAATCAAAGAATTTACCCATATTTTTTTCCAATCATAACTGGTGGTAATCATATATCTGTAGAATATGGCCGGTGGGGTAGAAACTCTCATTTGGTCATTTTGACAGATGTAGACAAGTAGGAAATAACAGAGAAAAATGATTTTGTCGTTCTTATCATCATATTCCAGCTGTTTTTCCTTTAATGCACTGGTCAAATGTATTAGTTGATCATGGTAATGCTCACCTGTGATCTTGTCATTGGGTTGGAGTTGCTCATAGTATATCACACTATACTTAAATACTGCATAAGCTTGGTTTTGTTGATATATGGTTTCCCCTATTTGGGATCCATTGATGACCCCAGTCACAAATTGATGCAAAAATCCCTTTCTTTTTAAAGAAGTACGAATCGAAAATTTGAGCTCATAGGCCCCCAAGAGATCAAGTTTTTACACAAGGACTTGCAAGCCATTTTCATTGACTTGAACGGGTCTTATGTGATAGGGTAAGATGTGCCTCATTCCATAGATCCACAAGAAGTTATTATTGCCATCAAAACACAAAAATTCAAAGGCTGCCTCTTCTTCTTAATGGTAAGGATTGGACATATCAGACATTCTTCAATGGATCCTGTGATTCTGAGCTGCAAAAAGTAGTACCACACTTGACTCTAAGTACTGAATTTACTTGTTGAGCGATCAAGGTTGGTCTTTTGCAGGGTTGGCATTTTGAGGGTGTATTGAGGCTATCTATCTCAGTGCTGCTGGTCTGGCTGTGATAGTTCTTGACTCCCCAGTGACCACTCAATATAAGCAAGGGAGATTTTTATGTGAACATGGTAATGTAGTACTCTGTATGCCAAATACTGAGAGATAGTGCCATTTCTGTCACAGTCTTCAATTTTGCAGTCAGATTTTTTCTTCAATGCAAAGCAGGTATTAGGGTTATTCAGTGTTGAAGCACGTGTGTGTGTACAAGGAGAGGGAAGCAATAACTTGATAGCACACTAACCCAACTATGACCTGGCCAGATGGTGCAGTTGCTGTGATATGAAAGTATGTAGCTGGGTGGTTGGTTCACTCTGCTGGTTATACCACTACAGCTAGATTTATTGTGGTTGTGTGGACTTGCCTTGGTAATGCTTCTTCTGTTGACCTTATAATTAAGTAGATATTTTTTCACCCTTCTACTGAGCCTCAGCCTTGGTTTTGCCTGGTCAAGAAGGGGCTGGTGTCTGGGTCTGACAGGGTCTCACTGCCTGTATATATTTTCATGGGGCACTTAGGTTAGGGTTTGATAGGGGCTCTCACTATATATGTAATTTAACAATACTTTAAAAATCATAAAATTATAACAAAATACCTTTTTGCACAGGAATTTAAATTTCTAATAGAACAGCTTGGTAAACTAATGCAAGAAAGAGGTCTAATAGAACAGAATTTTACTTGTAAAGAATGTGGACAACTTATTGGGTTCTCCTTTGCTAAAGCATGGTAAGCTTTATATATCTACTTTTAAAATTCTTCTTCTTTTTTATTTATGAGCTTTATTAAAGTAAGAAAAATTAGTAAATTGGCAAAGAATTGTGCGTGAATGCATGCAAATTGGAACATCAACTAATTGTACTTACGTTCTAAAAAGATGTATAACTTTGTTTTGGGATATCAAACTCTAAATAAGATGACAAAATGTCTTATTTTATTGAAGTATTACGACAATCTACAAAATTTATATCCATCATTTGGAAATTTAAAACTTCTTATTTTCAACTTTATAAAGAGTATTAATAATTATAAGCTCATTGAGTGCTTTCCAAAGATAAATAATACGGGTGTAATAGACAAAATGTGTCCAAGCCTTCTTCTATTTAAGACCTCCAAATAGAGAGTTTGTTGAATTTGTATATGGTTGGCCCTTATACTTTTACAAAACTTAAATTTTATCTCGCGTACAAAATAACTGGAGGAATGCCTTCAACTATAGTGGATAACCACTACCTTGGATATCTGAGGTCCACAGGTCAGGGAGTGCAATAACTCACTGAGCCCTTCCTCATACTATTAAGAGCCTGAGAATGGATGTGGTGAATAAACAATAGAACTGAAAATCCTAACAGTAGGTGAAGAAATATAACAAATTTGTATTACCCTAGTTCCAGAAGCACTTCATACATTTTATATATAAATATATATATATATATATATATATATATATATATATATATATATATATATATACGGGGTGTGGCTATTAAATAACGAGACTGACGCTGTAAAACATTTTATTTTTATTTCATACATTTTTACTTATTATCACCTTCAATATACACCCTTCCTTTATCCCTACAACGCTCCATGCGAACCTTCCATTGTTCGAAACAGTGCTGGAAGTCTTTTTCTGTCAGCACCTTCAGGACGCGTGCTGCTTTCTCTTTCACAGCTTCAACAGATTCAAATCTTGTTCCTTTTAATGCAGATTTCACCTTAGGAAACAGATAGAAGTCGCACGGCGCAAGATCCGGCGAATAAGGCGGATGGTCTAACACTGGGATGCTGAATTTGGCTAGAAACCTCTTAACAGACAATGCGGAATGAGCCGGCGCATTGTCTTGGTAGAGAACCCATGACTTGTCCTTCCACAATTCAGGTCGTTTTTTCCTTATTCTTTCGTGGAGTTCAGCAAGAACGTGAAGGTAGTAATGTTGATTAATCGTTTGACCTTCAGGAACCCAGTGAAGGTTCACAATCCCATGAATATCGAAAAAAACAATCAACATTGCTTTGAATTTTGATTTGCTCATTCGAGCTTTTTTGGCTCTCAGTGAAGATGGGCTCTTCCAGTGCATGGATTGGCGCTTTGTTTCAGGATCATACATAAAAAACCATGATTCGTCACATGTTATTATCCTTTCCAGTAAGTTTGGGTCATTTTCAATGGCATTCAAAGTGTCAGTACAAACATTTTTGCGAGCTTCCAGTTGTTCAAATGTGAGAATTTTAGGCACCATTTTGGCACACACTTTTTGCATGTTAAAATTGTTATGTAATATTTGCCGTACGGATTCTTTATCAATTCGTACAGTTTCAGCAATCGCACGAATACTTAACCGACGGTCAGATCGAATCAGATTACCGATTTTTTCGATATTGTCATCCGTTTTCGACGTGGAAGGGCGACCCGGGCGTGAATCATCTTGAATGTCTTCTCGGCCATATTGAAAACGCTTAAACCACTCAAAAACAAGTGCACGTGATAAACATTCATTGCCATACACTTCTTTCAATAAATTATAAGTTTCAGTAGCGGTTTATCCAAGTTTCAAATGAAATTTCACAACAATTCGTTGCTCTACTGTTACACTTAACATTTTTCCGGCGAAACAAAAAAACAACTCTAATGCGAACGAAGGCTACGGCTGTACTGATTTGTTTACAGAAGCGAGAGGCACTATATTCGAAAGAGGAAGCTTCACGGTAACAGCTGTTAGTTGCTGGCGTTTGACGCATGCGCACTTCTTCTGTAGCAGCGTCAGTCTCATTATTTAATAGCCACACCCCGTATATATCTATATATATATATATATATATATATATCTATATATAAAATTGTAACCTCTGTCTGTGCATTGATTTTTTTCGCGAATTTTCACGATAACTTTTCGTTTTACATGTCATAGACACCATAACTGCATTTTGTTTCTTTCTTGTGTGTTTGTTTGTTACCTTTTCACGCATAAACGGCTGAACCGAATTTTATGAAACTTGGTATTACTAACCCAACTTAGACTTTAGGCTATATTAATATCATCTGAGACGAGCAGGAGTGAGGGTTATAAGGAAAGCCTGAAATTAAAAATAGCGATATTTCGTTTCCTATTGGTTTTTCGGCAAATATAAACATAACAAAAGTTGTTTATTTTGTTATTTAGAGTAACTTTTGTTATATACACTTTTTTCGTATACCGAATTATAAACGAGATATACGCTAAAACCTATAGCGGAAGTGAACAATTTTATTTGACACAAAAGACTCAACCGAACTAAATAAAACTCGGTATGTGTGTTAGCACAAACGCCTTTATTATAATAAGCCATACTAACATTTCTAGGGACGGGTAGGAGTGGGGGTTATAAGGGAGGCCTGAATTTAAAATAGCGATATTTCGTTTTCTATTCGTTTTTCGGCATATATAAACATAACAAAAGTTGTTTATTTTGTTATTTAGAGTAACTTTTGTGATATTCATTTTTGTCTTTTAACAAAGTATAAACGAGATATACACTATAAACTAAAGCGGGAGTCTACTATTTTATTGGGCGCTAACGATTGAACCGAACTTAACAAAACTCGGTATGTCGATTAGCATTAATTCTTCCATGATTATAAGCTATATTAAAATGTTTAGGTTAGAACGGGAGTGGGGGTTATAAGGGAAGCCTGAAATAAAAATTCGCGATATTGTGATTCCCATTGGGTTTTCAGCGATATTCTATAAAAATACCATCATTAGTCAGTCAACTATGATGATGATAGGTGTATTAGCTAGATTGTATACAGAAAATATGTGCATTATAGATGATATTTAATAATAATAAATACTATCCATGATTATGATTTGAATTATTCACGGTGTGTCAAACAGTTGAGAGGGAATGATTAGAGACTTATTTTCATTTATTCTTCAAATCTAAAATTGTATTTTCCATAAGTCGACCCAACGACCCTTACGGGAAGAAATGAGCCCAGACGGGAAGAGCAGTTGTACACGTCGAAGCATTGCAAAAACAAAATAGAATATTTCCATCTCAAATGATTTCCCGAGCGAAGCCGGGTACCTTGGCTAGTATATATGTATATATATATATATATATATATATATATATATATATATATATATTATGTATATATATTATGTATATATATATATATATATATATATATATATATATAATATATATATAATGTATAATATATATATATATAGTATATATATATATATAGCTCAGATACCCGGCTTCTCTCCCGGGAATTGATTTGAGGCTGAATGGTGATGGTATTTTTTTGGCAAGGCTTTACTTTGCACCATATTTTGACATTTACCCGTCCCAGTGTTTAGGGTTAATACCCGTTGTTGGCATTTGTTAATAATGAAATTAATTTTTTATGTAAGTCTTCACTGTCCTCCAAATTGTCATATTTCCCGTTTCCTGTGCATTATGTATAGATTTGAATAATTAAGGACAAAATATTAACATGCATTTGAATTAATTTTTTCAGGTTAGGTATCTGGTAGTTCATATTGAAAAGAATTGTTGAGCAAATTTCTCTAAATAACAAAATAAACAACTTTTGTTATGTGCATATTTGCCGAAACCCCAATAAGAAACGAAATATCACCATTATTAATTTCAGGCCTCCCTTATAAGCCCCACTCCTGCCCATCCCTAGAAATGTTAGTATGGCTTATTATAAGGAAAGAGTTAGTGCTAATACACATACCGAGTTTTATTTATTTCGGCTGGGTGTTTTGTCCCAAATAAAATTGTTCACTTCCGCTATAGGTTTTAGCATATATCTCGTTTATAAGTATAAGTGTGTAGAACAACTGAGGAAAGAAAGAGGGAGTGAGAAAGGTTCTAGATTACAGGAAGGTCTCCCCACCCCTCCCTGACGCTCCAGGTTAACCAACAGAACATGACTAACGGCTAACTCTCAATTCCGCTAACATTACCTTATATTCAGATTCTATTTTCAATTCTAATTATGCATGTTTAAATACTTTCGTTTTTTGTGAATTAATTGATTTTTTAAACACATTAAAGGATGTAATTACTTACTTCCGATTAATTAATGTTCCGGTGAAAGACAGAGGAAGAGAGGGGGGGGGGAGTAATATACTTTGCTCCTCATGAAACAGTTACTTGTTTTTAAAATGCTTCATACAATTGAAATGTTCTTGTTTATCGCCATAATTTATCATGGTGAGGTAAAATTAAATTAAAAGATTGAATGGTATAACTTATTCAAACACTAGCTTAGATACCCGGATTCGCTCGGGAATTCATTTGAGGCTGAATGGTGATGGTATATTTTTGGCAAGGCTTTACATTGCACAATATTTTGACATTTACCCGTTCCAGTGTTTAGGGTTAATACCCGTTGTTGGCATTTGTTAATAATAAAATTATTTTTTTTATGTAAAACTTCACTGTCCTGCATATTGTCATATTTCCCGTCTCCTGTGCATTATGCATAGATTTGAATTATTAAGGAGAAAATATTGATATACATTTGAGGTGAGGTACCTGGTAGTTCATATTGAAAAGAAGTGTTGAGCAAATTTCTCTAAATAACAAAATAAACAACTTTTGATATGTGCATATTTGCCGAAAACCCAATAGGAAATCATTATTATTAATTTCATGCCTCCCTTATAACCACCACTCCTGCCCGTCCCTAGAAATGTTAGAATGGCTTATTATAAGGAAGGCGTTAGTGCTAATACACATAATGAGTGTTTTATTTAGTTCGGTTGAGTCTTTTGTGCCAAATAAAATTGTTGTCTCCCGCTATAATTTTTAGCGTATAACGTCTTAATATTTCGGTATACGATGATAGTGTATATAAAAAAAAAAGTTTCTCTAAATAACAAAATAAACAACTCTTGTTATGTGCATATTTGCCGAAGATGCAATAGGAAGCGAAATATCACTATTATAAATTTCAGGCGTTCCTTATAACCCCCACTCCTGCCCGTCCCTAGAAATGTTAGTATAGCTTATTATAATGAAGGCGTTAGTACTAATTCACATAACCAGTTTGGTTTAATTCGGTTGAGTTTTTAGTGCCAAATAAAATTGTGGACTCCCACTTTAGTTTATAGCGTATAACTCATTTATGCTTCCGTATACGGCAAAAGTGCATATTACAAAAGTTACTCTAAATAACAAAATAAACAACTCTTGTTATGTGCATATTTGCTGAAAAAGCAATAGGAAAACGAAATATCGCTATTTTTAATTTCTGGTCTCCCTTATAACCCCCACTCCTGCCCGTCCCTAGAAAATGTTAGTATGGCTTATTATAAGTAAATCGTTAGTATTAATTCACACAGCGAGTTTGTTTTAGTTCGGTTGAGTCTTTTATGCCAAATAAAATTGTGGACTCCCGCTATAGTGTTTAGCGTATAAACTCATTTATACTTCCGTATACGGCAAAAGTGCATAAAACAAAAAGTTACTCTAAATTACAAAATAAACAACTTTTGTTATGAGCATATTTGCTGAAAAAGCAATAGAAAATGAAATATCGCTATTTTTAATTTCAGGCCTCCCTTATAACCCCCACTCCTGTTCGTCTTAGAGAACATTAATATAGCCTAAAGTCTAAGTTGGGCTAGTAGTAATATACATACCAAGTTTCATAAAATTCGGTTCAGCCGTTTATGCGTGAAAAGGTAACAAACAAACAAACAAACAAATAAACAAACAAACAAACAAACAGACACGAAAGAAACAAAATGCAGTTTATGGTGTCTATGACATGTGAAACGAAAAGTTATCGTGAAATTTCGCGAAAAAAATCAATGTACAGACAGAGGTTACAATTTTATATATATATAGATTGGAATGAATTGCAGGCTACAATATTGATATTTTTATACGACCAAGATATATATTAAGTTACTCTAAATAACAATGAAACATTTTTTGTTATGAGCATTTTTGTTAATATAGCTTATAATTTAGTAGCAGTTGGTGCAAAGTCAGATGATTCTGAGTCATGTTCAGTTGACTGCGCCTAACTAATATATTTAGCGTATATGTCGTTTATGCTTCCTTATACGACAAAAGTATATATAACAAAAGTTACTCTAAATAGCAAAATTAACAACTCTTATTATGTGCATGTTCGCAGAAATAAGAAATAGTATATCGCGATTTTTTATTTCATGCCTCCAATGCAACACCTACTCCTGTTCGTTACTAAAAATGTTCCTATAGATTAAAATCAAGGATGAGCTAATACCAACCTACATACGGAGTTTCGTTTAGTTCGGTTGAGTCTTTAGTGCCAAATAAAATTGTGGACTCCCGGTATAGTTTCTAGCGTATAACTCATTTATACTTCGGTATACGACAAAAGTGTATATAATAAAAGTTACTCTAAATAACAAAATAAACAACTTTTGTTATGTGCATATTTGCCGAAAAAGCAATAGGAAATGAAATATCGCTATTTTTAATTTCAGGCCTTCCTTATAACCCCCACTCCTGTTTGTCTTAGAGAATATTAATATAGCCTAAAGTCTAAGTTGGGCTAGTAGTAATATACATACCAAGTTTCATAAAATTCGGTTCAGCCGTTTATGCGTGAAAAGGTAACAAACAAACAAACACACGAAAGAAACAAAATGCAGTTGTGGTGTCTATGACATGTGAAACGAAAAGTTATCGTTTAATTTCGAGAAAAAAATCAATGTACAGACAGAGGTTACAATTTTATATATATACTAGCTCAGATACCCGGCTTCGCCCGGGAATTCATTTGAGGCTGAATGGTGATGGTATTTTTTAGCAGGCTTTACATTGCACAATATTTTGACATTTACCTGTCCCAGTGTTTAGGATTGATACCCGTCGTTGCCGTGGATTTGCTAATAATAGAATATTTGTTCGATAAGGCTTCACTGTCTTCGATATTTTTATATTTACCGTCACTTATACATGTTTAATATGGTGAATTTTTATTTCAGGCCTCCCTTATAACCTCTCTCCCGTTCGAACCTAAAAATTTTAATATAACTTATAATCATGGAAGAATTAATGCTAATTGACATACCGAGCTTTGTTAAGTTCGGTTCAGCCGTTAGTGCCCAATAAAATTATTGGCTCCCGCTAAAGTTTTAACGTATAACTCATTTATACTTAGGTATATGGCAAAAGTGTATGTAACAAAAGTTACTCCAAATAACAAAATAAATAACTTTTGTTATGTTTATATTTGCGGAAAAACCAATAGGAAACGAAATATCGCTATTTTTAATTTCAGGCTTCCCTTGTAACCCCCCACTCCTGCTCGTCCATAGAAATGTTGGTATGGCTTATTATAATGAAGACCTCACTGCTAATACACATACCGAGTTTTATTTAGTTCGGTTGAGTCTTTTTTGGCAAATAATATTGTTGGCTCCCGCTAAAGTTTTAACGTATAACTCATTTAAACTTCGGTATTCGGTATATTATAAAAGTTACTCCAAATAACAAAATAAACAACTTTTGTTATGTGCATATTTGCCGAAAAACCAATAGAAAACGAAATATTGCTATTTTTAATTTCAGGCTTCCCTTATAACCCCCACACCTGTTCGCCTCAGAGAAAATTAATATAGCCTAAAGTCTAAGTTGGGTTAGTAGTAATATACATACCAAGTTTCATAAAATTCGGTTCAGCCGTTTATGCGTGAAAAGGTAACAAATAAACAAACAACCAAACAAACAAACATACACGAAAGAAACTTAATGCAGATATGGTGTCTATGACATGTGAAACGAAAAGTTATTGTGAAATTTCGCGAAAAAAATCAATGTACAGACAGAGGTTACAATTTTATATATATATATATATATATATATATATATATATATAAATATATATATATATATATATAGATATAACCGCTGTTTGTACATTGATTTTTTTCGAAAAAATTCATGATAACTTTTCGTTTCACATGTCATAGACACCATAACTGCATTTCGTTTCTTTGGTGTCTGTTTGTTTATTTGTTTGTCACCTTTTCACGCATAAGCGGCTGAACTGAATTTTATGAAACTTGGTATGTATATTACTACTAACCCAACTTAGACTTTAGGCTATATTAATATCCTCTGAGACGAGCAGGAGTGGGGGTTATAAGGGAAGCCTGAAATTAAAAATAGCGATATTTCATTTCCTATAGGTTTTTCGGCAAATATGAACATAACAAAAGTTGTTTATTTTGTTATTTAGAGTAACTTTTGTTATATGCATTTTTTTCGTATACCGAATTATAAACGAGATATACGCTAAAACCTATAGCGGAAGTGAACAATTTTATTTGGGACAAAAGACCCCACCGAAATAAATAAAACTCGGTATGTGTATTAGAACTAACGCTTTCATTATAACAAGCCATACCAACATTTCTAGGGACGGGCAGGAGTGGGGGTTATAAAGGAAGCCAGAAATTAAAAATAGCGATA
This sequence comes from Riptortus pedestris, assembly GCA_019009955.1. NCBI lineage: Eukaryota > Metazoa > Arthropoda > Insecta > Hemiptera > Alydidae > Riptortus > Riptortus pedestris. Next base: position 140,575,481 of record CM032228.1, read on the forward strand.
TTTCGTTTCCTATTGGTTTTTCGGCAAATATGAACATTGCAAAAGTTGTTTATTTTGTTATTTAGAGTAACTTTTGTCATATTCATTTTTGTCTTTTAACAAAGTATAAACGAGATATAAACTATAAAATAAAGCGGGAGTCAACTATTTCATTGGGCGATAACGATTAAACCGAACTTAAAAAAACTCGGTATGTCAATTAGCAGTAAATCTTCCATGATTATAAGCAGTATTAAAATTTTTAGGTTAGAACGGGAGTGGGGGTTTATAAGGGAGGCCTGAACTAAAAATTCGTGATATTTCATTGTCAAATGCCAACAACGGGTATTAACCCTAAACACTGGGACGGGTTAAATGTCAAAATATTGTGCAAAGTAAAGCCTTGCTAAAAAAATACCACCACCATTCAGCCTCAAATCAATTCCCGGGCGAAGCCGGGTATCTGAGCTAGTATATATATATATATAAAAACTCCTTGTCAAAAAAAACGCAACAACCTAAAATGTATTGATTACACAAGTTTTTAATTGAAATAAAAAATATTATGTTGATATTTCTAATCAGACAAATACATTGGAGGAGAAAAACAACAATTTCATTTGAATTCCAGCACTTCTTCTTATCTTTAATCCTATTGTTTATAAACAGCACTAATTCCATAGTCATTCTTATCGACATAGGGATACAAAAAAAAATTACTAGGGCTCAGCATTCCTGTTAATTTCATCAAGTACGCATTATCTTAGAATTCATAAGTAATTATGGCACGGTTAGATAGAGATGACACAATTAGGGCATCGACGATGCACCAGGAAGGCCGTAGGACACGTTACATTGCTAATTGACTAGGGGTCCACTTTTCAACTGTCGCACGGGTCTTGAAACGATTCAGAGAGACAGGAGGATACGTAAGAATACATGGATCGGGCCGACCAAGGGTCACATCAGCGGAAGATGGCCGTTTTATCCGGCTCCAGTCTCTCAGAAATCGGCTAATAACAGCAAACGACTTAAGAAACTTGGTCGCTGGTGTCTGAAACTTACATGTTTCAGTATTAACAGTTACGAGACGAGTGAGGAATAGTGGACTGAGGGCACGAAGGCCCATGGTTGGACTACTTCTCTCCAGAGAGCACCGAAGAGCCCACCTTAGGTTTGCCCAGGAGCACCGAGATTGGACTGTCGATGACTGGAGACGAGTCCTGTTCACCGATGAGACCAGAGTGGCGCTAAACTCTCCTGACGGACGCAGAAGAGTGTGGAGGAGGCCAGGTGAGCGATACAGCCAATGTTGTATAGTCGGAAGGGAGCCTTGTGGTGGAGGCTCCGTGATGTTCTGGGGTGGCATCTCATGGGAAGCTCGCACGGAGTTAGTTTCGATTCATGGGGCCCTTTGACTGCACAAAGATACGTGGCAGACATTTTGGAGGACCATGTCATGCCATACATGCCATTTATTGGTGAAAATGCATTTCTTATGCATGATAATACAAGGCCATATGTTGCCCGTATTGTTAGGGACTACCAAAACAAAATCAATATCGACACATTGCCGTGGCCAGCGAGGAGCCCTGATCTAAATTGCATAGAACATTTATGGGACAGACTAAAAAGAAGTGTTTGAGCCAAGGAACCAGCACCACTCAACCTCAGGGAGCTTGAGGCTGCCGTTTTGGAAGAGTGGGAAAGATTACCTCAGGAGGCCGTCCAGGACTTGATCAGGAGCATGCCCACACGTATGGAGGCTGTCATTCGAGCAAGAGGTGGCAACACTGGTTATTAGTGTAAGAAAAGTCAATTTAATTTTTTAAAAAAGTTAAAATTTTGTTTTTTCATTTTTACGATAAATTTTTATTTTTTTTTGTAATTAAAGGAATTAATTTTTTTTTTCCTGAAATAAACTGTTTATTACTCCTATGTACTTGTATTATAAGACACAATAAGGTATGATTCTCTGCTTCAGTAAAAATCCAGTGAAATTAATAAATTTAAGGGTGTTGCGTTTTTTTTTGACGAGGAGTGTATATACACATACATACACATATTCACGTGAACAAATGGCTTGGTTCAGCCATGCGCCTGAGAGTGGTTTTATATATTTATACATAATTATTAAATAACAGTACAAGGGAAGTAAAAAGTTAAATTCTCAGATCAGTAGATGTAAAACAGTTACATGATTTATTTACTGTAGTCTGGTACTACAGATCTTGAAGGTTCCAGGCCTTTGCTCCACCATCTAAGGTTTTCCTCATTCCAATTAAAACAGATGTATGTTTGTATGTTGAAATTAATGGCCTGATTTGAATTATTGCCTATTAAATTATTTGAGCCTTTTATTTTTTTTTGTAATGTGTTTCTTATTGAAACTGGTGTTTGTAAATAAAAATCATGATGAGTTTTAAATCCTTCTTTTGTATTGAAATTATAGGGGGGCTCAGGTTAGCCATGCGAGTTAAAGCATTGACCTTTATCTCACATAGCAAACCTAGAGTGGTGAGTTCGATTCTTGCCTGGGCAAAGGAAATTATTTAGTGACGAAATTCATTAAATAACATACTAAAATCCCACCCTGGCTAGAAAAGGGTGGTAACCTTTAGATAACCCATCCCAATTAGCCTGAGTTGCAAAAAGTGGACGTTAATAAATAATAATAATAATGAAATTATAGTTAATAAATGTATCAATTAGGCATGGTGATTATTGAAATTGAATTCATGTTATCTTTTCTTTTTTCAGTGTATGCTCTTTGACTGGTTGCTATTACTGTCAACAGTGCTTTAAGCCAGTAGATTGCGCATTGCCATCTAAGATTCTACATAATTGGGACTTCTCCCTCTATCCTGTTAGTGGAAAGGCTGCAGTATTTCTTAAAGATGTTCAAGATTTTCCTCTTTTTGACATCCGTAGGGTAAATCCTAGACTCTACCTCTTCTTTCAAGAGATGCTAAATCTTCAGGTACCTTTTTCTTTGTCAATATCATTTTTTTTCCACCAAAAATGCTAATCCAATTTGAGTTATATTATTAAATTAATGTTAGTACACTGATTAATGTGCTACAAGTTTTGGAAATTTTAATTATTTGTTCTTCATAGTTTAATGGCAAGAGTCACCAATAAAAAACAATGTTTTTTATTGATGACCCTTGCCACGAAACTATGAAGAACATATAAAAATATTGGGTCCAGAATAAGGAGTTTAGTTATTTGGTATATATTGGTTTTAAGGAAAAGAAAAACTGCTCTTAATTAAATTTAAAACAGCTATTACATTTTGTTCTAAATAATAATTTCCTTAAAAGAATCTGATTAATATTTTAAAGAGGATTTTTTTTTTAATTACAGAAATTAAGACTACAGCTAAATTTAACTCGAATATATCTTTATACATGCCATGATGATGCAAAAGAACGTCTAAAACGACTACTTTGGCCAAGAGAATATCTTTATGAGCATATCCATCTGTATGCAGTAGCAGTAAGTTTCTATTTATATTTTGTTTTATTATCATTTTTAATATGTTAATGAAGAGTACCTAACCAAATTAGTTACAGAGTAGAGTACATATAGAGATAATAAATTATTTCCATGGAGACAGAGAAAAAGTATACATTACAATTATAGAAAATTCAAGTTACAACAAGAGTAGTAAATTCAAAATTCAATCTTTTGAATCAACTTATAATAATGAATAAGAAATATTGAATTTTTAATTTCCCTCTTCTAAATCCCTTCTCCCCAATACAATTTCAGCTACTATATAACCATTAATGCGTGCGCGCGCGTGTGTGTGTGTGTATGTGTACACATATAATCGTTTGATAACAACCAAGCAAAAATTGAGACCCCTGGAGTGGTAACAGGCAAGTATAAATCTGTATATATGTGTGTGACCTCATTTTCGTCGTCTTCTAGGTAGGATAGATAAACATTTGAGACACGTTTTCAAAAATTATGTCATGAGTACAACCTCATACTTTCCCTTCAGGGAAGTCTGCTAAAAAAAAAAGCAAACAATATTGTAATTTAAAATTTTTTCAATAACTTTTGTGGATCCTCACAATATATTTATAAGACCCTTTTAGGAATTTAAACTGAGTTTTTCATTTAATGAATTTCTATTGCATATGCAGAAATTGAAATATTGACTGTAGATTTATCGAGTGTATTAAGACCATCAACTTAATTTGCATGATGAATCTGAGGCCCAATAGTGTAATTAAAAAAAGCTAGATGCAATCTCGAAGTTAGTATATATACTATATTGTATATATTTATGAAAACCATATAGTTATTAAAATCCTCATTGTATTTTTTAAAAAAAATACTAATGAAGTTTTTTATTTTCCAATATTTATTGAATCATATTTGTTTTCTTTGAATACAGGATTTGTTTGATATTCCCAGCGGGAAGCTTGCTGAACTCCTCAAAAGAGCTATTAAATTGTCGACAGAGCATGTGTTAACTTGCCAGCTTTGCTCCCAGAAAGGTTATATTTGTGAAATTTGTAATGATGGCAGAGTAATTTATCCATTTGACATTGAAACGACCTACAGAGTAAGTAAACACTCAAATGAAAATATCTTTGTCTTAATTGTAAATATTTTTCATAAGTTTAATTTAATTTTATGGTACTTTAGATATATATGCATAGCGAGTTTCATATCCCAAAAACAAGTCTTTATTTGTAGATGGGAACTTACTCTAAACTTGATTTAATACCAATCAACTTATTGATACTTATTTCATTCAGAGTCCTTGCCAAACTGGTTTCCATTACTCGAATCTTCTTAAAGCGACTCCTGTCCAACTGTTATTGATAAAAGTGAATGGTGTAGAAATAATGAAAAAACTTAACACAATCTTAGGTTTAGGAAAATATCTTTTTCAAAATGTGGTACATTTTTTTATAGTTCTCAGTTTGAATATCAAAATTATGATTTTTTTCATTTGCTGCTACTGAAACAAGGTACATGTATAAGAGAAAAAGAAGAATCAATTTTAATAATTTTTTTAGGGCATTATCTGTTTAGAACAAAGATTCCTCATTTTGTTTTAATCATTCACAATGTGACAATATCCTGAACATAAATGGAGGGGAGGGGGGGGGCGTGAGTAAGAGAATTTTAAAAGTTTTAATTTTTTTCACAAGTTTTTTTACAGCCCTAGCCAGTGTCGTGTTGTTTGTAACAGGGGGTTTGGATCTATCTAACTAATCTCCTATCTGATCAGCTTGTAAGTATTCTCCCTGCTATACAATGCCTCAAGCATTTTTAAGCTATCTACACTGTAACATTCTCCTGGAAGTCAATAAAGAGGTGGCGCATATACAGTGGAGCGTCCATTATCCGAACGTCAATTATCGGAACGTTCGATTTCGGAACCAGTTTTTTTTTTTTTTTTAATGTGTAATTTTAATTAAACTGATCATTTAATTTACTTATTGGTATGTTATAATTATTGTTACTTTGAATAAAATTAAACGAAAATAAAATTATTTTTCTCATAACAACGGAAGCCATCATTAATTATTTCTCAGAAACTGATTCGTTACATATTTGTATCTGGTTCAATGTGTGTTCAATGAAATTAGACGTTGAATAGGCATTGATTTACTTAGAACTGTATACACTATCTAATTTGTTCATTGCATTAGATTCTGTGAAACCCTTTCCGTTCATATAACTGGTTGTGGATAGCTTACTTTCAGTTTCAAACCGTTCTTTGTGAGGTGTACACTGTATTTGTATTGTACATGTAGCTCAATTAGACAACTTATACATATGCATGTATGTATTTCATAACACTCGTTTCTTCACTATGCTCATACATACTATGTTTAAATAAATAAACAAACTTGTTTTTTTACGAAGTTATTTTAGATCTCCCTTTTCCTTATTATATATAAGAAAATAAATAAACACAAAATAAATAAAAATTTTGATTATCCAAACTTTTGATTATCCGAACCACCTCTGACAACATTAGTTCGGATAATCGACGCTCTACTGTATTATCTCTTACAGTGTTCTATGCAAAAGCCACTCTCAACTAGTGTCCTTCCTTCCCTCTCATCAACCTATGACAATTAGGTACTAACATTATCTTACAATTTATGGGGAGAAGCCTCTATTAGAATATACAAAAGTTCAGAAAATGTTTATATTGAAAATGACAGTGAAATGGCAAGAGAATTGTTTGCTGAGGATTGAATTTACTCTCAAGTGAGATGAAATAGAAAAAATATTCTGTACACAAGATTCTTCTCTGGAAGCATTAAAGTTATGAATAGTCCAAAGCATGCCGATGCTGAGAAAACTAAGCAGATTTCACACCGGCTGCAATGACAGGCTTCTCATATTATCCTGTACATCTACCGCTATAAGAAACCTTTGTAAAAAGGGCATTTAGATATGTAAGTATGTGCATATACAGTAATAAGTAGCAGAACATGATTTTTTTTTCACATTTGTGAAAAACCTTTGATGAGTGATCAGTTACAGTCTGGGTTAGCTATAGACTGTTTTAATTAAGATAGACTGTTATACGATTCAGGATAGTAGGTAAATGTAGAACAATAATTTTTGAAATGGTTTACTCAAAATAGGAATTAAATATATTCATTTTAATAAAATGATGCTAACGTGATAACGGAAGCCTTTTGACCAGCTGGACTCTTCCTCTCACGAGCTCAACACATTTTGTCATGGATGCTTAAATGAGTGGTCAGTGTTGGTTTCGGCTTGTTAAAGCCTACTGTAGGTGCTTATGGAGTGGTTAGTGGGTAGGAATTTGGCCCCAGAATTTAAAGAAGGAATCATGTCTAGTGAAGAATTTTTATCTTGGACTGAGTTTGCAGTAAATATCATCAAAATGTGACCTTGTATCAGTGATACATACTATAAAACTTTTTTCTATTGATATTAAATGCCATTTTTAATTAAAGCTTTTCTAAAACAATAATTAACACTCAATGTTAAAAATTATGTTTTGAACTTCAATGATAAGAATTTCCCTCATCAGTCAATCATTCAGATTTGCACAATGATTCGTTTAAATAAAATATAATATAAATTAATTAAATATTTAATAATTATTGGGGGGGGGGGTAGGTGCCATGTGAGTTTGCTTCCCACCTCGGTAATAGGAATTTATTTAGTGAGTTATACCTTTCCTAGAAAAGGGTGGTACCTGTAAACAACCCTTCCTGATTAGCTGTAGTTGCATAAAGTGGAATAAATATTTAAATTATAATTATTCCCTAATATATTCATTTTCATCATTGGTGAAATTTGTTAAATTTTCCTGTTCCATTTTTCACTCATAAGCTTAAATATTTTTTTCTTAAAAATAAAATTTCAAATAAAAAGAACTTAATAGCAGGGGTCTTTCATGCACAATCAGGTAAGGCAATTCATTGACTGTGCATTTATTCGTTAACTACCCCTTCCATCTTTTAAGCAATAACCACAACAATATAAATCCATGCACTATACACACACACACACCCACGCACATATATATAAAGTAAATTTGCATGGCCCGTTTTTCTGTCTTATTCTAGGTAGGATCAATGAGCAATTGAATACATTTTTTGAAAAATACTCTTAGCGAAAGTCTGAACTGTATGGAAAACAGATTTGGAAAGTCTGTTGGAAAAGTGGGTGAGGAACGAAAAGGGTTGCACTTAACTTTTAACTGAAAAAAAGAAAATACTTTGTTAGAGGGAGAAATTAAGACAGAATATGAGACCAAGATCATGGTCTATTCAAAAGAGGCGTTCAAAACATTATCACATTTTAAAAATGAGGATTTTTACAAGGCTTAAATTTGTGTTTATTTTCACCACTCTTAGTTTTGTGGGCAACATTACATATTATTATATAATATATCAATATAATATTATTATATTTATCAAGTACTTTTATGGCTAAGGTCAATTTAAATAAAAACTATAACCAGCTTCTTTTAAAAAAAATGTATTTTGTCCTACTTGTTTTGTGGCTTTTCTGGCATTTATTTACTAAAGTTAGTTTTTTAAAACCACAAAATTGTTTATATCTAGATAAGTAAAGTAATATTTTGTCATAGTTATACTAAAGATAAAATAAATATATTACTTAGCTATAAGTTTAAAGGACTAGCTTGACAGCTGCTCAAATACTAACTACTTAAAACCACTTGGGAACCTTATTTTAGTAGCTGCCAGGCAGACCCTTAAAACTATGTGATATATATATTTTTAGGTTAGTATAACTTTGGCAAAGTAATTATTTCATTTTAATATTATTAACTAGATACAACAAATATTTTTTGTTTTAAAAATTAATTCTAGTAAACCATTTAAAAAAATAAGTTAATGATGTTTTTTTAATAACAGCCCCCTGAAGAGGTGCCAGGAAGGGTAAGGGTACAAAACATTTAGGGCGTACTTTTTTTTTTGCATTTGGCATTATAGACCTTTAAGATCCTTAGTATTTACGTATTTACTCTAGACTCCCTCTGATCCATAAGCAGTGCGACACTTATCTCGCTATGTTAGCAGCCCTGTGAATTAATATTCTCCCTTGACAGGGATCGAACCTGCACCTTTTACTTTCAGCTTGCTGGCGGTAGTGGTAGATATTCCCACGCATAACCCTCATGGCCACCGGCATTAGGGCATAATAAAGGATTTTAAAAGGAGGATTGTTTTTATTTAAATTGATCTACGCCATAAGTGTTTTATACACTTGTTTAATTTAAATCATTAAAGTCAAAACGCACACTATGGATAATATAATTACATTATGTAATTATAAATAATATTATTTAAATGCATTGGTTAGATTGTTATATAACAATTAATCTATTATTTTGATTCAAAAGGAAAACATTAATTCTTTTATTTTTGTTTTTATGATATGGAGCTCATTGTCTGGAGCAATCTAATGCATCCATAGAATTTTAAAATATTCTATTATTCAGTGCAATTTGTGCATTAGAATGAATACATTTAATATGGAATAAAAAATATTTGAACTGCATCTTTAACTCGTGCCAGAGAAAACATATATGCTTTATCTTATAGACCTAATATTAATATTATTTAAAACTATTAAATGGCTATTTTTCTAGTGCTCTGTGTGCAGAACTGTTTACCATCTCAAATGTAGAACAGAAATATGTCCTAAGTGTGACAGAATAAAGAAGCGAAAAGAGAGTGCCAGAACATAAATAATATATGCATTTTATGTTTTTAACTTACTTCAATATATTATTAATTGTAATCTATTGCTTAAAATAATAAGAATGATGTACTAATAATATTAGACTTGATTAGTCTTTTTCTTTCTACTCCAAAGGAAGATGCCAAAAGTGCCTAATTGTTACTTCTCTCCATTGTGATATAAGTGTTACTGTTTTATTTATTGTATTTGCTATTTTGTAAATATTGTTAAGTTTCTATTCTACTATGTTATTTAAAAAATTGTATATTTAATTCTTTTGTAAATAATTTACAATTAAACATGGCTTCTTCTAGAATTATTTTCCTTATTCGGCTAATTTCCTTCAGAAAAAAGTACACAGCCTTTAGAAGTAAACACTTGTAGGGGTGCAAAGTATAATGAAAGTATTTTTTTACTTATCTTTTACGTACAACCATAAAATTTTATTTTTTTTAGTAAAGAATTAAGTTATTGGATTTTGTTATTAATTTTTTTCTTGAATAATATTATTTCTTTCCCTACATGTTTTTAAATTTCAATGACCGTGATTTTTGTTAGTTTTACCTAAGATACCCTAGATTAGAAATGTAATAAAAAAATTTCATTTCAGAGTAAACAATTTTGTATACGTTTTTTTTATTTATCAAATAAAAAAAGTTAATGGATCTTTGCTTTATGTTCTTAAGTCCCTATTATTGACAGAATTTCCTACATCTTTGATGCTTACAATTGTCTTAATTTTTAGTTTAATTTGTTCATCAATAGCTTTTCTATCTTAATAAACATTTCATTCACACTGACAAAAATGTTTAAATACTTTTTTTTAAAAAAAAATAGATCAAATAATAGTCACAAATATAAACAAAAGAAGTGAACAAATATTTGTTATTGTTATAATTCAGATGTCATATTTGTTTTGCTCAAAATAATGTCATTGTTCAACCATGACCCAGCTTCTAGCTGCAGCAGTCTCATTGTCAAGAGGAACTGATTTTTGACCACCCTCTGGATGCCTTCTTTGAGCTACTCACATCTCTGATCATGTGGGTCGCTATTGAGGAACTAAATGTATGCCTTACGCACTACTGCTGATATTGATACTGTAGATTTCCCCAATCTTGCTCTTTAGGAAATAGGCCATCTCTCCTGAATGGTATCAGCTCTTATTTCTATTCCTTTTTGCCTTCTCTCCCATATCTTAAAGGTTCTGGGGAAGGTGATTCCCCGTCACCTTTCTGGCTTCTGAAGGAGAACATCCCAAAATTACCCATCTGGTAAAACTTCAATACTGGGGGCTCAGGTTGGCCGTGCGAGTTAGGGGGTTGGTCTAATCTCGCGTGGTAGAACTAGAGTGGCGGGTTCGATTCCCGCCCTGGGCAGTAGAAATTTATTTAGTGACGGACTCCTTAAATAAACTCCTTGAGCCCACCCTGGCTAGAAAAGGGTGGTAACCTGTAGATAACCCGTCTCGATTAGCCTAGTAGCATAAAGTGGATGTAAATAATAATAAACAAAAAAAAAAAAAACTTCAATACTACAGCCTCAAATTTCAGACATCATTGAACAGCCTGCAATTATTCCAGAACAGTGAATTTCTGAAGACAGGGATAATTCCATGTCAAATCAACACAGACTCAACTCGATCATCTCAGATTTCTCTCAAATTTGGTGGATTCAGTAATCCAGAAAAGAGATGAAAAAGTCTGTCACACAGGGGCCGCGTAGGCTAAGCATTTTTCCCCATCATCAATAGTTTAACAAGACTAGTTCTATACAATTTTTGATCCAATTTATAGTAACATAGATATTTGGAATTTAAAATTCCCCTTCCATTTTACATAAAAAGATTAAATATGGAGTTTAGTAACAATCAAACCAATTTTCAGAAATATATGTCAATTGTGAAGAAAGTTTTGATGTCAGTTGTTGGAAAGTGTGTGAAATTTGCATGTGTGTGTTAACATATATCATCATAACTCCTTTTTATTTTGTAATTGATATACAGCAATGAAACATACATCATTGGAAAGCTAATGAGTAGAGCTTTACAATGTTCTTCAGATCTTATGCATTGAGAGTACATGTTTTTCCATTTGCCGCTAATGCATACAGTTTTGTGAGGATATTACATCTTGAGACAACACAAATGTCTGGTTTGAAAGGAAAGACAAATAAAGGAGATGGCCCATGAGGATACAAGAAACTGATCTTTACGTCTTCTGTTTCTTCATAAGTTTGCAAGAAATAAGCAACCCACCAATAGCTGTCATACATAAAGCCACATATATCTGTAAACCGGATTTCATTTACAATGGCAATCACTGATTCTTCTCTGATCTCTGAAGAAGCAAAATATATCTTTGTTTTTACAATGCCTTTGCTGATAGGTATTATACTCTGTAGCTTATGGGTACTTAGTATTGTTCTTGTATTATTAAAATGCTGTTTCAGCTTAGCGATATCATCATTAGGATAAGAAGCAGATTTATTGTGGAATACACATGAAGGAATATTTTCTTCGCAGCACTGAAAATACTGTCGTAATGTCAAAACATGATTTCCTTGTGGTCGTTTGAGACTGGTAAGTGTGGTTAATCTTTTGACAATACCTGCAATCCTACAAGGTCCTTTACCATGTTCTGTAACAAAGAAATGTCATTCTGCTGTAACATTAAAATCTGTCTCGTGGTAGCACAGATATGAAATTCTCTATGTTTCTATATTGAGCAGTGCATCTATTTGAAAAGTAATAAATATACTTCAGAGATGGAAAGCGACATTTAAAGAAATTTGTGAAATTAGGTTGGAAATAATACACACTACTGTATCATACTGTAGGCAAACAGATATTTTCACTTATGACACTGAATACTTGAATTTAAAGAATCCAGTGCCAGATCTGTTGCTATTTTGCCTTCACTAAAACCTATGGAATTACCTGGCAAAGCTGGGGTAACACCTACAGGGGGTGATGAGATTTCTGATATTTGTTTTCTTTATTTACTGCAAATTTTTCCACCTGGCAGCACATTAGGACACTTGCCTATCATCCACTCCTGAACATTCTTTAAATTCTTCTGTATTCTTGCATGACCTTCTTTAAATGGATTGCAGGAATACAATTTTGAATCAGAATCCATTTTTTATATTCTACTATAAAATACTTCAAGCACATGCTCCTTACAGTATTAGTAATAATACAATGTGTATACAATAAAAGTGTTACTGTTTTAACAGACCAATTAAAATTGAAATCATTTTCGATAAACCGCATAAAAGGAGAGGGCAGAGAATTGCAATTAAGGGACTACCAACACCACAGACAAGCAGGTACTCTAATGCAACCATAATGAGGAAAATCCCTCAATTAAGCATATTTCTTCAAGTACCTGTAGGGTGCAAAAACGAGGAGAAAAAGATTTTCTTCAAAAATTCTTGTCATGAGTACAACCTCAATAGACAATTTTCCTTAACCTTTTACACGCCATTGTTCCAGAAGTGGAACATATTTTAAACAATTTTTTCGACCAACTTAATTTTTTTTTTTTTTGCAAAAATAATTTTTTCCCATCAAAACAAAGATTGAAATATTTTTTTGAAATTTTTTCAATAAAGATTTCATCACTTTTAGTTCGGTAAAAAAAAGTTAAAGTTTATGATTTTTCAATGTCAAGAGGCGTCTTGATTATTATTTCTCGTTTTAATTCTGTAGCAATAAAATTTAATTTTAATACCGATTTAATTAATTGTGATAGATTACTGAATATAATGCATTGTAGAAAATGTAAATAAAAAAATGGTAAAAATCAGTTTTACTTATTATAAATTTAATGTTCCACATATGGAACAATGGCAGCTTCACGCTATAGAAATGATCGTTCTATTCATTGTTTCCTACGTTGTTTTCTTCGTACAAATCTGAACACGAAAATTCATGGAACTACTAATTGCTTTTCTAAGATCTTCAATTTTTGTTATAACTCCTTAGCGATAGTGAAAATCTGCGTATTTTTTTTTTTAGTTTCTTAGAACACATATTATTGGAAATACTACGCCAAACATCCTTTGGTGTAGTTATCTCAGTTATTACTGTGTTCTTGTCGTAACCGCATCGTGTTTCTTTCTCTTATTTTATTATAGTTTAAGTATTTTATTCGTGGATTTTTTTTTAAAATTATCTATAACTAAAAATGGAAAAAATATTTCGTACCGTGGAAAAAGCACTGGAATATTTGGACTACCTAAAATCGTTGAGTGATCCTGAATCGGGAAACAGTTCAGATGAAGAAATAGATATTTGCCAGCTTCCTCCTGACGAAAACGAACGCCTAACAGATACAGAAGACATCGACGAAAATTGTTTGGAGCAAGTCATTCCCGAGGATGTTTGTGGGCAAGTAGCTTTATTTATAAAAAAAAATAGTACTGATAAAAATTATACTTCAGACGATTGACCTTCTTCCTCCCAAGACAAGCCTGTTTCTTCCTTCGACCAACCTTCTTCTTCTACTACTCATAATAAAAAACGGAAACGGACTAAAACTTCTCCCAAAACACCCGCTCCTAAAGCAATCACTTCTAAGAACCACTTCTTAGGTGGCTATGGCACTAATGCGGGCTTTACCACGGAAAGATGGTCCGCGGACAGGGCCGAAGAATACCATCCCTCCTAGCAGGCGAAAGACAGATGGACATTATATAATTTCGGCTTCCCAAGGAAGGTGTGTTCATTGTGTCGCCAACACGAAATATCTATGCAAAGAATGCCAGAAACGCATTCATATTGATTGTTTTCCGCAATATCACGGATTTTAAATCTTATATTTGCAGAACAAAATTGTTTGATTCCGTATTCTTATTGTTCATACACATTTTTTTATTATTTTACAAACAGTTTCAATGTTTTATTACAATATAATAATAATTTTTACTTTTTTTAATATTAATAAAAACAACATTATTGTATCGAACATTCTAATGAAAGTATTAAGAAAAAGTTTGTTGTTTTCCTTTGCATAACCTGAACCTGCCAATGTTCCACTTCTGGAACAAGTTGGAAAACCACCAAAAAAATTTTTTTTTTTAGATTTTTTGTATTAACTATTTAAACTGAAACATGTTGAGACCAATATTGGAGAAAAAAAATAAAATTTTTACTGGAATCACAGAGCGGCATGTAAAAGGTTAAGGGAAATCTAAAAATATCTAGAAAGAAGGAATGCAGTACAAAAATACATTTTTGAAAATTAGTTATTATTAACAGTTATAAAATTTAACACTCTTTGGTTAAATTGCTTCTCTTTGGTTTATTCCATTAAAGAATTCACAAATTAATTAAAAAAAAAAAAAAAAAAATAAACCTTCATGGATTGTATATCATAAAAAAATTGTATTTACATTACATCGTATTCTGCATCAATGACAACGAATAAAAAGCATTATTCAAGAGTGAGTTTTAAAACAATCTTGTCTTCTGAGTCAAAGCCTTCTTTTAAAGAAAATTCCCTCTTGATATAAGCAAATAGAAGGTCCGTTATCAAAAATATCTAAAAATAGAACAAACAATTAATATTATAGTTCAATTAAACACTTCAATAATTAGTAATTAGAGCATTAAACCTTCTGGAGAAATTCAAAAACACACCATAATAGAATTGGGTAATCAAGCTTTCTTAAAATTGATATATTTTATTTTCAAATATATTTCTGCTTTACAGGATCAGAGCAATCATTTATTCAACTCTGGCTCTGCTGCATCTAAACATTACTCAAGATAAGCAATGCCATTTGTCAAAAAGTTGATTCAATATTGCTTAAATTTGTTACCTGCCCTGATTAACAGTACCATTTACTCTACTTTACTGAAACAAAAAACCTAAACAATATGTCCTCCCTGAAGTTATGAGAATCATGTCATGTGGTCATGTTTAGTCAAAAAATGGCTGTAGTAGAGTGAGGATTACTATCAATCAAAGATGTTATGATCTCAATGCTTGAGAATATCTCTTAACTCACATGCTTAAGTAGTATATTAGCAATGTCTCAGTAAGTTGAAATCGTGGTATGCATTTTTCTAGTTCCAATTCTTTAAATTGAAATAATTTTTTATAGCCTAATTTAACTTATCCCTATTAATATTTAAAATATTTAACAGGACCAAATTTTAAAAATAATTTTAACATCCAATATGTAGCAAGGTGTTTTTTATACAATGCTTCTTTCTGGTGATAATTAGCGAGAAAAAGAGTGTTTTATTACGGTTTTGGTTTTTGGCAATTCACGTCTTAAGGATCAGAAAAATCATCAATATAAATTTGATTTAAAATTAGATTTTCTATAAGAATCAGTAACTAAAAATAAGCCTTTTTATCACAAATTCCAGAGCTAGATGTGCTAAAGAAGAATAGGAAGAGGTGAGAAAGTAGACTTCTCTCATAAAAGAAATTTCATTCTCCACAGCAATGACCTACTAAATTTCATTTCAAAATTCTCAAAAATATTTTGAAAAAAAGAGAGTTGAGCAGGGAGTATGCAACATCTTTATGCATATGTTTATGTAACCAAAATTATACATACACACACACACACACACACACACACATATATATATATATATATATATATATATATATATATATATATATATATATATTTGCGAAAATTAAATACAGAGAGTCGCGTATTTGGAAAGTGTGACGTAGATCAAAGAAACCGACAGAATGTTCTAGGTCCGACCAGTACCTTCCAGCCAGACGTCGAAGAGTCCAGACAATTCCCCTTTGATGTATGCCGCCGCCCTATATAAAGAAGGACTAGCCGCGAGCGAGTCAGTTTTATTCTCACCTGTCTTGATGTTCACATCAGTGCTACAGTGCGACTTAGTGCAGTGCGGTAAAGTGTTTTTATAAGAAGAACAGTGTTGTGCCGTGACTGTAAGTAACAGTTTAGTGCCGTGTTTAAGACAGTGTAGTGCCGCGAAGTAAAGGACAGTGCAGTGCCGTGAAGTAAAGGACAGTGCAGTGCCGTCTTGTTGTGAATTTCAGTGACCGCGAGTGAATTATTGGACTGTGTAATCTGAAGAACAGTGATGCTTTCAGTCTATACTGTGAGTAGTAATTAAGAATAATTACCAAGTTTATTGTGCATTATCCAAATAAATTGTGCAGTGATAAAAACTGTGAAACTTGCGAGTATTTAATTTTGCAATCCAAAAGAACTCTTATTAAAAACGTTTATTACTGGTTTTGGTAATAAAAACGTAACAATATATATATACTTATTAAAACACTTATATATTACCTGAGCTGTAGCAAATGCTAATGTAACACCAAAATAAAAGTTAGCATTAGCAGATCGAGAATAAATCCATAAATACCATACTGTAGGCCCAAGAACAGAAGTAACTATGAGAGAGCATAAAATAATAAAGCCTTGTTGCATTCCTGAAATAAAATGGGATTACTATAGCTGATAAAAAGCAAGTACAAATTTATTTATATTATTACACTTGTAAGTACATGTGTCTAGAAGTACAATAGTATAGTTTTATGTGCCTAGAACAAATATCTGCTGTGATAGGTTCCAACTAGTTTTTTTTATATCATTAAAAGGAAAAAGTACATTCCTAAGAATATAAAATGGCCTGAAAACCATAGAGAATTTACACACAAAAGCAAGCCTATACTTGTACTTTGGTACAAAATCATAACTATAAAGCCGAGGAGTAGACAAATTAAATCCATTGACAATTATGTTCAAGGGCATCTAATCAATGGAGTAAAGTATTTAAAATACCTTTGTGTATACTTTGACCAAACATAATCATGGAACAAGCTAGTAGAGGATTGTTGGGTGTCGTCTAATGAATGGTTTCTTAATTCTTCATCTAAAGAATTTTATTTGGAGTATTACAAAAAAAAAAGTCCCTGTTTAGAAAATTATTTGTTGGAATTGAGACAACAATAAAAAAAAAACTCTGATGTGTACACCACATGATTGTCTGTCTTGTGCTTCTATTGATTTAAATAATCAAATTTTTTTGTTGCATTTCATTTGAAAGTGACGCACAATATCTCCGTTCTAATACATCGGATTGAAAAATGCCATAGCACAATACTTATAGATCTTTTTATAATGACTAGAAAAAGGCCCTATACAAGTATTTTGAGTTTCTAATATCTAAAGAGAAATTTGAATTTTTTTTATCACTCCTCTTTAAACCTCCTTCCCCCTTAGTTGATTTCTATCAAAAGACAAGGTGTATAACTAGATGTTACAACAATATTATATATGAAATTTCGACATTCTAAGACCTGATGTTGTGGAGCTATACAAAGTTTAATGGGTTATACAAGAGCTTTTTTTCTTTTCAATTTTTTTTTGGGAGGGGGATGCAATTCGGCTTAGGTGGGAGCTCAAGTGGTCAGATTGACATATTTCTGTCAATAATGTGATACTTCAGAAAAAAGATCACTACTTCTAAATTCAAGTAGCTGCACAATTTTCTCATGATGCTAAGTAGGCACCAGAGAATGAATAAAAGTTCAACCTCCAAGCCTGGTGAGTGGAATGTAGAGTATGATATGATGGGGAGTTTGAACTTGGAAGCTTTTGCATAGAACCACAAAGATTTACCACGGAACCACTGCCAATTCCTATAGATGTAGAATCAGAGAATGAAATATGTTGTATTGCATCTCCTGTAACATCTCTCGAAACAAATATATATGGCATATTATGAATAAATTAATACAGAATGATGAACTGTGGAAAGCCATCTTGATTAGCCTTAGATATAGTAATTGGAACTGTTTATTTGATTTAACTATTCACAGCTAACGAGTATTAATCAAGATATTCAGATATAAATAATTAGAGTGTGAAAGTGAATTCACAAAATGAATACTTACTGTTATATAAATGTTTCCACATGGGCAATAGAGATAAATAAAATCCAACGTCTCCTAAACATGGATAAGATTTGAAAACTGCACCTAAAGCAATTAGGCTTGTTGCTAATAAAAGAGGATTCTCATGAAACCTGAGGCTTAGTGGAGTTAAATACAAAAGTGTAGCATTGAGTTGAAAAGAGAATATAAATAACAGTCGAAAATGTTCAAACATTTCAGTGAAGAAGTACCAAAAAAGTCCTATATTAGGCCGTAGATCAGTGACAGTTAATCTGAAAATAAATTAAGTATTACTAATAAGCACTCTGAATTTAAACCTTTAATATTGATTAAAGTAAAACAAGAAGTCACATTTAAATCAAACTTTACAACCAACTACTGAAATGCTCATAAGATGTGTATTAGGAACCTTTCCGAAGAACATACTAATTAAAGCATGCTTTTTTCAATTTAGCACAACCAACACACACTCTTACAATTACATGAATCATATTTGCTCTGGCTATTGCAAAAGTGAAAATATTTGAAATGCATCATACTGTTTTTATAAAAGTAATTATCAGACTATTAATTAAATAAATCGATTCTCATATTGGGTTTAAAAAGTCCCTTCACAGATCCATGTATCTTTAAAGAGCAGTCAAGCTAAGGGGGATTCAGCCTTGGAATTAAGACTCTTTTAGAACTTTTTTTTTGGTTGGTTTGGTTTCAATAATATTTTTTATTAGAAAGTACTCCTCAAAAAATACTGATCAATTTAGTCAGTCGATGAATGCAATTACTAACCATTTTGCTCTCATTTATAACCTGCAGTGTTAAAAGAACTAAACAAACAAAAAATTAAGAGCATAAACAAAAATTATATTTTTGTTTACTTATTTTTAGCTGATTTCCCTTAAGGATTATTCGAAAATTAAATATCATCAAATCATTCAACTTTTACTGTGTGGGGTACATGGAAATACGTAGTAAGATTATGTCATGAAATTAGATTTTGTGATCTTGATAAAAATGTTTATTTGATCTATACAATACTTGATATATAACTTTACTCACTGTGATATTTTAGTGCTAAAATAAGCACTAAAGTTCATGTGACTGAAAAAGAACTAGGAATATAGGGGTTTAGAGGGGGGGGGGATTTGATAATTCAAAATATCTCTGTTATTATGAGGGATTAAAAAAGTTTATAGTTAAGCTATTGATGCCCTTCAATTATTGTTCTATAAATGTTTTCGTAGGTCAAATATTAAGCTAATCAAACTTTCTTGTTTTAAGTCTTCAGTAAATCCCCATTTCTACTCACCAAATTTTTATTTAGAAATTGAAATGGTCAGAAGAGGGTGTCACACCAACACGTGGGAAAACTGCTTAGTTTACACAGCCCCTGCATAACGGACTTTTTCTTGAACTTTTACTACTTTGCATTGGAATATACAAACCATAAAAGAAAAAAACTTAATAGGGGTCACTAATACAAATACATACAAAGGATATATATATATATATATATATATATATATAAAACTAGTAAAACATACTCACATTAAGACATAGACAGAACGCAAAAACTTCCAATCTCCAATTATTTTATATGAAATGAACATTAATCCAGCAAGAACTGCAGTAAAAAGCAAGGCTGTACAAACGACTGATAAGAATTTGTTTTTTTCTTTTTGGGCAATATAGATACAAACTGGAACTATAAGGATTACTGTATAAAATGTTTGCAAAACATTGAAAGCTAGAGCAATACAACAAAGAGTCCTCCAACCTAAAAATAAAACATAAGAGTATATAAATATAGAATTTTATTATGTTTGAGCCAATCAATGTCTGGTATTCAAAACTGTAATGCAGCCAGAAAATGTATGAATCCAGATAAAGCTCTATTTAGATATTGGAAATGTCTAAGATCAAATTTTTGAATGTAGCTTATAAAATCAAAGATCTTCAATGACTGGCCATTTCAACCTTCTCTAAACCCCTTAGAGGTTTAAATCTCCCTCAGTTTACTCTATCCCAGGCAGGAACCTAGGGAACACTGTACAGGCATCGCAGTGAGAATGAAACCCTTCCTCTTGCCCTAGGTTCCTGCCATTAAGCCTAGCAGGCGCATAATTCATGCCATAATAAAGCCCGATCTCAAATTCCTCATCTTTTGAAAAGAAAGCACCCAGTCTGGGAAGTATTCGAAGAGGTGATTCGTCAGATGGTTCGACAAGGATAGTAGCTATCCAGAAAAATGAGAAGAGAGGTGGATTTAGAGAAGAGGGCTATCTATGAGCTAAGTTCCATTTTTCACAAAAATATAACATCAAAGACTGTCCGGTGAAGAGCCTACTGTTTGATCAAGAGAAGTACTCCATCTAGAATAAGCCAAGATGTTCGACAAATATGTTGGTTGACAAATATGGGCTGTCAAAAAAAGAGATAATCATCTTTTCAACAGTGATACTGAAATATTTTACTTAGATTGTAACCTACCCCTTATATAAGTATAATATATTGACTACAAGACGGCACCCTAAAATTAGTAGGCTCTTCATGAAATCAGCTCTTATACTATGTGCGCGTTTGTGTTAGTACAATAGATCTTGGAACCTTAAGTGCATTATCATGCATTACTTGACTGATATTTGAACTACTAGTATGAAGAAAAGTTTAATATATGCAACATATTTAATAATTTGATTTGTTATAGTACCTTTGATCATTGCCAGCAATGTAAATGCAAGACATAAATTCCCAAATATTGTAGTTGTAAAACCAACACAGTTCAAAATATTATATGGATTAAATAAATAGAGAATAAGCACATATTCTGGAGCATAGTTGAAGTATTCATGAGTTAACAGTAGTTGCGACACATTTTTTGAATATTTCTCCTTCTCTGTTTCTTGTTTATCTACCTTCAAAATATAGTTAAAATACTTATGAGTATTAGTTAGAATCATTAATATAATATAACATATACGTGTATATGTAATTTAAAACATATAAGAAAAAGAAATGTGAATTTTAGTAGGATGTTAAGAAGCCTGTGAGAAGGTATGAGTTTTATGAATGGCACTCTTATAAATCAAGGTTCAATAAAACACATGCACATACACGTAAACACAATACATGAACAATGTATTTTATTTGTAAGTAATTAAAATAAAAAGCTTCGGTTTAATTAAAGAGCCACAGTAGGCCTGTTAATATATATTTTTCATACACTCACACAGACAGACATGGATAGAGATAAAGGTGACAAATATATCATCAAGACATTTTGTTCTTAATGAATAACAGTCAGGACATCTGAGCAAGAATAAGAAAGCCATAAATATGACTTTTTCATTGTTAATACCCAATACAGGTGTTGGATTTGAAGTAACATGTTACTAACTAAATCACATTGGGGAAATATTTGACTGATTTATACAATGGTTATATTGTTGTTTAGTTTGACGAATGTTTTAAAGAGATAATTGTCCTTTGGGTCTTCTTAACACTACAAGAAAAACATGCTATGTTGCATGCTAATGAACTATTTTGACATGGTGACTTCGTAATTTTATGAAGCTTCTCTAAATTCCAACAAGGAAGGGGTATATCATGTTAGCACTTATTATAAAAATGTGTTTGATTGCTAAACTATTATCCAATTGGTGGATGCATTAAGAAAATATTATCTGCCTAAAAAAAATTTAAAATTAATTCTTACACTGTAATGAGAAACAAATAAGTTCTAAACTGATTCATTCAGGATTCCTTTATGAACCCCTCATTTTAAAAGTAATATCAAGAATTTTGTAATTTGTTTGCCTTTAGTGGTGATATTTGGATTCATTCTAAATAAATGCATTATTGCAAGTATCATTGAATGTAATAAATAGTAAGACAAAAAACCTACCATTTCTTTCATGTAGATACATGCAGTTGCATATAATGCATATGCTGTCAATAAGTCACAGGTGATGAAAATGAAAGCTTGAAAGTTTGGAATATATTTTAGTATAAAAGAAAATACATAAAGTCCAATAGGGGTTTCATGAAAAATATCACCATCGTAGGGATTAATGCCCAATTCATGCAGATAGACTCCCTCAGTAACTGCAAAAAAGAATTTTAACCATTAATAAAATGTGTCATGCAGGGGCTGCATAAACTAAGCAAATTTCCCATGGGCTAGACCCATTACTGATCTGATACCATCTATTCTCCATTTGCTCTGCAATATGAAGCCTATGTAAACAGGCATTGAAATTTATGCCTGACATAAGATATTTAGTGGCTCAGGTGCTCAAAGTAAAAATCACATTAGTAGGATGCCGTAGTCTACAGAAGACAGACAACTGAAACATTAGAATATTTCAGTTAATATATATATATATATATATATATATATATATATATATATATATATATATATATATATATATATATATATACTATTTTAGAAAATTAAATCTGCAACATTTTTTAACTGATGCGTAATAAAATTATATTTAGTATTATGATATATCTCCATTCTACCCCCCCCCCCCCCTTTGGTTTTAAGAAATGTATTTAATTTTTTTTTTGTGAGCATACCATTACAAAAATATTGTTTTGATATTGTACACTATCCTCAATTCCCCCAAAAACATTTTTGTTTAACGAACTTAGGATGTACAAATATGAACTATGTATAGGCAAACCAGCAATACACTGATATTTTCCGTAATGTATAAATAAATTCAAATTCAACCAATTTATACACACACACACACACAAACATATATTTATAAATTGTAACCTCTGCCTACATTGATTTTTTTCCCCCTAAGAAATATCATGATAGTTTTTGGTTTCACATGAAATTGAAACAAAATCAACAATTTTCTGATTTTGTGTCTGTTTGTTACCTTTTCACACCTAAATGACTGAACTGAATTTGATGAAACTTGGTATGAGTATTACCAGTAACCCAAGTTAGAATTTAGGCTATACTATAATATTTTTAAAAATGAACAGGAGTGGGAATTGTGAGAGAAATCTAAAATGAAAAACTGAAGCATTTTGATGGGGGGGGGGTCAACAATTTAAAAAGTCCATCACACAGGAGCTGCATAAACTAAGGCGATTTCCCTGCCGGTATAAGAAACCAAATTGATGAGTAGAAGAGGGGCCTTACTGGAAGCAGAAAACAAAAATGTATGAATAACTCGGTTAATACTTGAGTTAAGAACAAGTTTGTCATGCAGGGGTTCCATAAACTAAGCAGATTTCCCACGTGTTGGCATAGCACACTAGTGATCTCATCTCACTGTCTATTCTGACAAGAAAATACGAATTACTTGCTTAATATTTGAGTTACGAAAAAACGCATAGAAGAACAATTGTAGAGCATCAATAGTTTAACAAGATTGGTTCCAAACCTTTTATGATTCGACTCATAATTACGGAGATATGTCGATTTTTCGAATCCCCCTCCCCCAATCCTGGTCCAATTTCAGCCAATAATTAATATGAATTTTAGTGATGACTGAAACAGTTAAATATCTAGTATTGTATAGATCAGGTATGGTCAACCTTTGACATGTTGCAGGCCAAACTTTAGTGTGCAAATAAAAAGCACTTTTAAAAGTAGTGCTCATAATTTTTAACGATATATATCAGACATGAAATTATAATACAATTTATTAAAATAACAAAATGAAATAAAAAAAAAATAGGTACAAAATTATAATTAAATCATAAAATTTGGAATTATTACAAACAACGAAAGTTAAATAGCGACACCGAAATCAATGAGCTTGAATTTGGGAAACTAATCCATCGATGTATGAATTCCATTAATACAAAGACGAAAAGAATTTTTCAAATTATCCTCAGCCAGCCTTGTTCGATGTTTTGATTTATTAACTTTCATCAATGAAAAGAACTGTTCGCATTTATAAGTACTGCCAAACGCACAAATCTCTCCTCATCTTCCTCATTTGGAGTAAGTAGTGTAATATCTACAAGCAGTATCAAGTAGCATACACAGTAGATATGGTGGACAAGGGAGGATATGAGACTAAAGACCAACAATTAGTGTATTCTATGGTGTGGCCTAAGAGACTGTATCATGCTGGTAGTCTGTTAAACTGAAAGCCAGGCAGCCAGGACTATGATTGAATAAATACAAATCTAGGGCTCATTGTAATTTTATTTCATGGCTGGTTTAACACGTACGTTTAGTTTTGTTAATATATCATATATTTTAAGGTGAATTTTAATATTTTATATCCCCTAAAATGAATCACATTGTCCTCTCAGTTCCAGGGACCCTAGTATTTCAAATGGTGTAAGGTTTGGGGTTCACTTTTAAGTTAATTATGTACAAGTGTAGAACTTTGACAAGATTGGTTTAGTGTTTAACTGCTCGTAAGGAAGCCCTTGAGGTGATTAATTATGATTTCTAAACAAATTGACTCATTGACCAAAAAAAAAAATTAAGGACCTCGCTGAATATCTATCCGTGATGAATCAACCTTTCGAATAGAGGGAGGCTGCTCTTATGGGAGAGTAGACAACTTAAAGAGGAAATAGTGCAAAAGAGCATAATAGGACCGCTGCCAAGTTTACTACTGATGCAATTAAACATAGAAGGGACCTCAGCCTCCTAAGTATGATTGCCCCAAGGTCGAGGGATGAAACAGTGCCTGTGACTGAAGTTTTAGAGGGAATAGAATTATTAGCATATAGTGTAAATTGGGAGTTCCAAGATAAGGCTCTAGTGGTATGGACAAGATACAATGAGAAGCTGCTGCATTCTTTCTGAACCATTCAGACTATGATTGTCTCAAGACAGGCTTAGAGAAACGGTCAGCGACTGAACGAGACCAGAATAGTTTCTGATGCAACTAAGTAGTTTCAGTCAGAAAACAAGGGCATAATGCCGTTTACGGATCAGTCAGGTGGTGGGAGAGTAGGTTCTAACCAAGAAGGGAACACCTCAAGAGCAAGGAGGCTGTCAGATGTCAGATAGATAAGGTCATCGCAGCCAACTTGCTAAGGGGACTTAGAGGCAGCTTAGGATAGAAAGAAATTCACTCCAACAGAATTGCTGAAAGCTCTGCTGTGGAGGAAGAGGAGGTCTGTGGTACACCACACTCCTGGGTTACTCACACTCTGGAGTGGCAACACACCTGAAGAGAGGGTGCATCACGTGTGTGAATTAGGGGCACTTGACTAGGGGATATTCAGATAGAACCAGCAGACCGACACCCAAAGAACAGTGTACCTACAACCACCTAACACAACTAAATGACCAAGGGAGAAAGTGGCTAATGGAACCATAAAAGAAGAGAGTCAGTGGCTTCTACCAAGAGGCCCATATCAATCAGACACCTCACCGCATGTTGTTGGACACAGGTGTGGATATTTCCCCCATAAGACGAGACGCACAAGGGTCTATAGTAATCCCACCATTACTTTCAGCCCGTGGGAACAAAGAAGAACCTCTATGCCTTAGCGGTGAAAAATAAGTGGCCAATAGGAAGAGGCAAAATCATAATTCAGCATCTAATAACTATAGTGGAAGTAGACATAGGTCAACTGGAATGGACCTCTGACACAATACTCCCAGTATCTGTTGATCTTCGTCATGAGTCACAATGAAGCTGTGTGGAAGAGGTAATCCTCTACCTTGGCATCTCAGAAGGAGAATGGAATATCAGATGGGATTGTCAGGAAGTACCAGTAACTATGGACTTCTAAGGAGAAATGCCTGGGAGTTGAGGGTGATACTGTGAGTGAGACTTCATAGGGAGCCCAGGCCCCTTCCCTAGAAGCTTACAATAGAAAAAAGGAAAGTAAGAAACAACTGGAGAGAATGTCTTTTGTTTGATCCCCAAAGGCGATTTACAGAGTCTGGGTGCAGACAGGGAAACAGGCGACCAATTAGTTGTGGGACCCATGTGGGACATTTACAGATCCACCTTACATTGAGATGGAGGATTATGGGGAGCTGATACAATATACCGCTAGGGCTAAGAGGTTGGAATTCATACCCTGTAACTTGGAAAAGCTTTTTCAAGCCAGGATTAATAGGGGAGTATATAGGTAGATCAATATTCTAGAGCCTGTAGCGCAAGAGGTCCGAGGGCTAGAGTATTTGGAGTGTGTTTATACACACACACACACACACACACACACACATATATATATATATATAAAATTGAACAGACCTCATTGAAGTCATTAGAGTGTAGTCATTGCTGTCCTAAGCTAACCACCACATTCATACTGAACTTATGAATACAGTATTCACTCAATGTAAAACATACAGTTGGATACTCAACACATGGGCCTTTTTTGAAGAGAACGATTTGTTCAAGATATTGTTATAAATGATTCCTCACACTATCAGTGTGCCACTTTTAAGTTCATTTAAGTTGTAGTTTGCTTAAGTACTCGTATTACCTAATATCTATCATTAATATATGCAGGTTATGGGGCCCAAGCATTGGCTCTCTAACAATTCTCTCTAATCTTCCTAAATACTTCGACATTGAATAGTCTCTCATGGAAGGCAATGGAAACCACTTCACGTTCTTGGAAACTCTTCACTCATGTGTTTGTTTCCATAGGTTCAGGACTTACAGTCCACATTTTTTTAAGTGGCTCTGAAATAGACTCAAGGCATCAAAATGAATGTCATTCAAAAACCTTATTAAAACTCTTTAATTGCTTAAATGATCCAAAACAACTACTATAAGACTGATCTCAATTTTTGGAAAAGGAAAAAGTTTACGAGGTTAACAATATGAAGGAGTGCTGGGTAATTTTTCTTTCTGGGTGTGTTCTCCAAATTGGTTTCTGGTTGTAAATCCCCAGAAGATTTTAACTAAACATACAAGAGTAATTTATTGGGAGGTAATTTTTGGACATAATTAGGTACTGCTGTAAATGAACATTATTTTTAACCAATCATCTTAGATGGCTCCCATGTATTTCACACACACTCCATAGAATGAATTGTTTTGTTTCCTGAAATAACATGAACTGTTTAATTGCAAGAAGCCAATATTTATCCACTGCAATTGTGTCCTCAATGTTTCATCCATTCTGGACACATGATTCTCCTATCTTCCTTCATCTAGACCACATGTGGAAAAAATGAGCCCATGTCCTAAATCAACATTCATCAAGTTTCTATGCATCCCAAATAGCCTTTTACAAAATTTGTCAATTATTTAAAAATCATAACAATTCATATAATACATTTCACTGCATAATATACAATTTATATAAAAACTTCTTTGTTAGGCAGTAAAAGGCTAGAAAGATTTATGTGTTTTGAAGAGAGACCAGAGTTTTTGTTAAGCAGTATTACAGGAAGAAATTACTTTTAATTTAAAAAGTATTGTGATGTTACAGAACTAAAATCAAAATTACATCTTTTTTATATATCTGGCACATTATTGGATTTTTTTAAAATAAACCACTTGACAATTAGCTTTTTGTTAACAATCTGGCAGGCAACAGATTCCACACCCCTCATCAAGAAAATAGGTGGGTTCACTTTTTTCACATGAAAAGTATGGAGTAAATTTTTTTAGTTTGCATATTATTCTATTAAAATTTATTTCTGGTTATAGGCTACAGCTATTCTCTGCTTGTCAATAATAACAGGACCCTAAATAAAAAAGCTCAGTACGATTCATTTAAAGAAAAATAGAATTCCAGTTCTATGTTTCATAATTCTGTTACCATTTCGAAACCAGTTAGGATATGAGAAATATTCAAAACCAACCTCTCCTCCAGGAATTCAATAGAGTAGACACTTCAACTCTGTCTGCAATTAATTGCCTGTAATCTGAATATACAAACATCAAACGTACAATTGCTGCTAAAATGAACTTTGGTGCAATACTGATTTGTGAATTGTTATTTGTACTCAACATTTTGATGTTTAATTAACAAGAGTAGGAGAAAAAAAAAAAAAATAACAAGTTAATAAATTCGTAACACCTTCGAGCCGGTTTCCAACTGCCTTTAGACAATCAGCCATAGAGTAACTATTTAGATTCGGTATATGAAGTAGATGACATCATGGGGTATAACTCATGATAACGTAGGCCGGAATAATTTAGAAGTATTAACCGCACAAAATATGTATCTAAATTACATACTTTATAAATATAATTAAAACTCTCAAAATATCAATGTATGAGTAAAACCTCAATAGGTGAATTACCTTCAGAAAAATCTGCTTAAACGAAAACATATGTGAGGAACGTGTCTGCCTCGGCAGATTGAAGCTTAAATTATATTGTATAAACACCTTTGTGCAGAACCCACTTGCATAATGCCCGTCTTGTGTGCACTGTGCTAAAAGAATGCGCCAATCTTTGTATGGAACAATGATCAGCATGACCCAGGGCTGGTGCATGCAAGTATTCATTCAATTGGGATGGGAAGACGTGGTTTATTTCCCCACGTTATAGGTAACAATACATTTGGAGAGCCTTTTGGGAAAACGTTTGATGCATTTCAATCATATTTGTTGTGAATTTTAAATGTCAGAACTTATAAAGGTTTTTAACTCTCAAACCGTGTAGGGTTCGGGTGTATGATAGTCTGGTCCTTGCAGAGCCCCTTGTGTTGAATACTTTTTGCGTTATAGCGTTAATCGTTTATTTGTTTTAATTATGTTCCAGGCATTTCACCAATAGACACATTTAGGTGTCTGTCATATCATGAGGATCCTTGTTGTAATCTGAAGAAGAATCAGTTTTACATTCAATCAAAGCCGCAAAAAGTTCTAACAAAATTCTTTATTAGAGAAAACTCTTTTTGAAGCACTCAACTGTTCATTGAAAAACAGAAAGTAAACTGGGTAAATATTTAAGGGTAAATTGAAGGTAATAAGTCCGGGAACATGAGATTGAAAAGGGGTAGAGCAGGTATATAGGGAAGCTTAAAATTAGAAAAGTTAATCCCTATGCCAAAAGAAAAGTGATGTCCTAACCCTCTGGTTTTGAAGAACACTCGCTTTTATAAAAAGTTAACAGATGGCCGTAGAGGAAGAACTAATATACTAGCTTGTAGGAATCCATTGCTAAAAAAGCGGGACTATCATA
The DNA here is from genome assembly GCA_019009955.1 of Riptortus pedestris. Classification (NCBI taxonomy): domain Eukaryota; kingdom Metazoa; phylum Arthropoda; class Insecta; order Hemiptera; family Alydidae; genus Riptortus; species Riptortus pedestris. Next base: position 140,604,702 of record CM032228.1, read on the forward strand.
ACAGTCCGTAGCCAGTCATTCCATACACCAAAACCACCAGACATGTATATTAGTACGTAGCAGCCTAAAGGTTAAACAGCCATAATGTATTATTTTGTATGAAGTAATCCAGTTTTTTAATTGTAGTTACTGCCGTTCTCATTGGCATAATGCTTTGGAAGTGATTGTTCTATGTACTTTGGCACTGTTTGGAAAGTGGCTAATGTTATTGACGGAAAGTGTTTGAAGAGTTGTATTGTTTTGTGATTGTTAGGTGCGCAATAGTTAAATATTAGTGGCAAATGGTAGTTTTTTTGCAGCAGTTGATAATTTGTTGCTTTTAATTAAGGCATTTAATAATATTGTACAGTCATGAAAACAAAGATTTGAAAATGATGGGAATGAGTGAAAACATTACGGTAATTGACATACTGGTTATGTGTTGAAATTAGGTGTCAACGAGATTTTAAAATAATTCCTTAATAACGAAAGTGATAAAAAGTGTATACCCCAACAAAATGATGATGAAAATAAGTATTTTGTATAAGGAATTGTATGCAATGACTTCAGCTCCTTGCTACATTGTCAGCTGGAGTAGGGTAGTAAATGTGATCCAACGTGCAAAGTCGATGCCAGATTTTGTATTAAGGTCAGAAATTGCTCCTTTGTATTATCGCCAGGGTCGCAACTACTTGACATATTGGTCGCTGTGCTGAAATCAGGCTTCGAAAAGATTTTAAAATAGTCCCTTTATTAATATAGCAAAAATGATAAAAAGTCCGTCTGCGAAAACTAAGCAGATTTCTCATTCTGGTGATCTTGTAGTGGAACTCACAGTAGAATTGGAGCCAGCGGCACTACCAACATTTCGTAACTTTTCCTAGTTAGTCCCACTTAAAACTGAGTCAGTCTTGAGCTTCCTCCGTTAAAGATGGCAGCTCCATTTCGCTCTGGCTTTCTCAGGGATTCACCGTGCATCCAGCCTTCCTACATTTGTCAGAGACGTCCTGAAGGCCAATCGGTAACGCAACATGTCGTCTAAGACATTTCCTATGTAGGATATATACTATATTGGGGATTTTTGCTGGACACAATAACCAGTAGTGTTGCTCCGTGGAAGTGATAACCGGTAACGTTACCTCCCTAAAGTCGAGCTCAAAATACAGCCATCGTATTTATGAGAAAGTGTGGCAACTCCTCGGGTTTCTCTCATTAGCCCACACCACCACACATCAGAATTATGAGACGAATGATTGTGAGCTCCTGGCGATCTATAAGGCGGTAAAACACTTCAGGCCTCTATTGAAGGCCTGGGGTTTTACATAGTCACAGACCATAAGCCACAAGTCCATGCATTCTAGCAGAGATAGCAAATAGCCTCGCGACGGAGAATCATGCACCTGGACATCGTCCGTCAGTTCTAGACGGATACTATATACAACCCTGGTAGCGAGGACATTGATGGAGATGCCCTTTTCCGGGTTGAGGAGATTCAGGTCCCTGACGATTTTGCTGCTATGGCTTGCACGCAGGTGCAGGACGACAGTGTCAAACGTCTCAAGGAAAATTCAAATCTACAGGTGAGACTCATAGCTCAGTCTGGGACTGAAGATAAGCTCTTGTGAGACGGCTCGATTTCGAAAATTCCCAATATCTCCGTTATTAGGTATGCGTCGGATCGAAAATTTGTAAAGAATCAATCGGTGAAAGTGTATTTTAGCCCCCCCCCCTTGATGGCGCACGATGACGCGGCGGCCATTTTGTTTTTCCAACTATCTTTTTTAACACTTTAAAATTTTCAAAATACGCCATCGGTGGTTAAAACCGAGGGTGGGGGTTTTGTTGTTCTAACTTTATATTTTTTAACACTTTAAAATTTCCAAAATACGCCATCGGTGGTTAAAACCGAGGGTGGGAGTTTTGTTGTTCTAACTTTATATTTTTTAACACTTTAAAATTTCCAAAATACGCCATCGGTGGTAAAAACCGAGGGTGGGGGTTTTGTTGTTCTAACTTTATATTTTTTGACACTTTAAAATTTGGTGGGGGTTTTGTTGTTCTAACTTTATATTTTTTAACACTTTAAAATTTCCAAAATACGCCATCGGTGGTTAAAACCGAGGGTGGGGGTTTTGTTGTTCTAACTTTATATTTTTTAACACTTTAAAATTTCCAAAATACGCCATCGGTGGTTAAAACCGGGGGTGGGAGTTTTGTTGTTCTAACTTTATATTTTTTAACACTTTAAAATTTCCAAAACACGCCATCGGTGGTTAAAACCGAGGGTGGGGGTTTTGTTGTTCTAACTTTATATTTTTTAACACTTTAAAATTTCCAAAATACGCCTCGTTGGTTTAAACCGAGGGTGGGGGTTTTGTTGTTCTAACTTTATATTTTTTAACACTTTAAAATTTCCAAAATACGCCATCGGTGGTTAAAACCGAGGGTGGGGGTTTTGTTGTTCTAACTTTATATTTTTTAACACTTTAAAATTTCCAAAATACACCATCAGTGGTTTTAACCGAGGGCGGGGATTATAACGAAACAAGATGGCGGCGTAGGGGGGGGGGACTAAACTGCACTTTAGCCGAATCAATCTTATTATCTTATTGAAAATGTAATGTTCTATAAATGTTGTTATGTTCTTTTTTTATTATTGTTATCTTGATTACTAACTGAGATATTTGTATTTTTTAGTTTTCGGCTTTCAGTAAACCCCTTGCTCATGTCATATTAACAATAAGCTGGTATATTATGAAGCACTTTATTTGAAGCTTAAATATCATATTTTGTTCTCATTGAACTTTTACGCTTTGAGATAAAGACAATAAATCTGCTAAAACGTGACGTACGTTCGAAATCTGCTTACTTGACGCAGCCCCTGCGTGACGGACTTTTTCTTGTGTTTGGTTATGTACCACTTCTACTCATACGATTTTCAATTTTAGCAACTGTATCTATAACACATCTCTTCACGTTGAATTTCAAGTTTTTTTTTATTATTTTTTTTCTTACATAGACTTCTTATTAGAGGGAATTGGATAACTGATAGTGTTAGATCAGCAGCATGTACATCAAAGGGGAAATCCGCATAGTTTATAATGCTCCAGCTTAAGGCCTTCTCATGCTGAAGTTAATTTTTTCAATGTGCTTATCCTTGAACTATTTTTTTTAAACTTCAAAATAATATTGATTATATACATACCTTAATCTCACATGGTAAACGTAGAGTGGCGAGTTCGAGTCCCGCCTGGGCAATAGGAATTTATTTAGTGACGCAATTCATTAAATAAAATTCTTTGTCATACCCTGGCTAGAAAAGGGTGGTAACTAGTAGATAACCCGTCCCGATTAGCCTTAGTTGCAAAAAGTTGACGTTAATAAATAATTTATTTTAATGATCATATTCAATGACTAAAATCACTATACGAGTGGTTATATAATAATTTCATATTTATAGAAAAACGTCTAAATTTCTTGGTAATTATTGACATAATTACTTTTTTAAGACATTCTTAATTTTAGCTTCCTTGGAAATACACTGTACCTGATCTGTAACCTCGTCCTATTTTCCGACGTGTTTTATTGTATTTTTGTGACTTGAACATCTTTTGAGATATGGAGTCTGCTGAAAAAATAAATCAGGAGATAGTTAAATGTAGCTTAGGAGTGAAATCATTGATACAGGTACGTGGCTGGTTATTTGGAATAGATAACAGTTTTGTGCAGAACTTTGAATAACACTAACAATTTTTGTTGAAGGACATATTTAACTGTGAAGGCCCTCTTGAGAAACTAAATGAACTAAATGCTATTGGAAGAACGAAATTAACACAACTTAGGGAATTAATTGAGAACTTGGAATCAGTGGGGAAGGAATTACTTAATTCTGATATTACTGCTGATGCTAAGAATCATTTAGAACAGTACTACAAGTATGATTGATTATTTGTCCTATGATCCACTTATTTATATTTATCTATCCTTGCTAATTTTCTTTTTATTGGGATTTTCAGCACATTCAGTATGTTTCGAAAAGCTAATGTATCATGCATGTTAGCAATTGAAAAAGCCAATAAAGATGAACTTTTTAAAGTGAGTGATGATGGAAATGCTTTAAGACAAAGGTTATATTTTAAATACGTGTGTAATGAAGATTTTAATTTTCGGAATTTTCTCTAATTCGGATTTTATTCCAGAGTGAAGAAAGACAAAGCAAATATGGTCAAAATGTCTTCTGGAATTACAGATCAACTTTTATCAATCAGTCGACATTTAGCTGACACTACACAGCTGAGTGCTGATACTCTTCAGACTTTAGGTTGATAATATATTTTATTTTAATTTTCATTAAAATTTTGTGGTATTTCCAATATTTAAGGAACTGTGATTTATCAAAGAACAGCATAAAATGAAGGTATTTGTTAGATATGTAAAGGGTGTTTATGAATAATAATTAAAGTAAATTAATTTGCTGGTATTGTTTTTCATACAACATAACCTATAGCTCTTTTATGGTGCTCAGGCTAGCCACGCGAGTTAAGTAGCATAATATTCATGGTAAACCTAGATTCGTGGGTTCGATTCTCCCCAAGAAACCAAGAATTTATTTAGTGGCAAACTCCCTAAATGAAATCTTAAGCCCCACTGGCTAGAATAGGGTAGTAACCTGTAGAAAGCTCGTCCCATTTACTGTCCCCAGTGAAGACAGTCACAACGAATGTAAGAAGGATACAAGTACTTCAGAAATGGATAGCCGCTGAAGAGGTGGTCCAGACTAAAAAACATGTGGTCTGAGTACGAATAAAGTTAACACGAAAAAATGTTTTTTATTGGTGGCCCTTGTCATGAAGCTATTAAGAACATATGAAAGTGGACATTAATGAATACAATTTTAAATATTGCTCTTATTATTATTTTCTATATTAGAGAATAAATGTTTGATATCTTTGGTATTTCATCTGGGATTCTGAGGGAGTATTATGTCTGTAAAGATTGAAAAATCAAAATGTTTTAGCAGTTAAATTTTATAAAATATCAGTATATTCTAATAACTCCTTTTGTACTTTAATAATTACAGATATACATTCTTACTATGAATCAAGTAAAATAGCATATAAAAAAATGATTTCAGTTGTTTGTGTGAAATTATCCCTTTATTCTAGTAAATTAACATTTAAATTATTTATATAAGCCATTGAATTTTTTTTCTAACTTATTCTTTTTATTCTCACTTTTCAAAGTATTAGAAGTAATATTTAATAATAATTCTTTTTCTTTTTCAGCTAATTCTTCTATGACTGTTACTGGGACTAGTGGTGAATTGCATGAAACTAAAAGTGCCATATCTCAGTCTGGAAAGTTATTAGCCAAATATTCTAGGCGCCAATTTACTGATAAAATAATATTACTTTTAGGCTTTGCATTCTTTTTGGCTTGTGTTTTGTACATTTTAAAGAAAAGACTGTTTTAATTATCGTATTTTTTATAAATCATTTATAATTACCTGTAAATATTTCCTTGCCTCTTTTGTATTTCAAATTATCAAAAATAAGGCTTTTACGTGTAAAATGCAAGGTTTTGGTTTGGGAATTGACTGGGTCAACACATTCTTGCCTTACCCATTGTTCTTCAGTCATATCACACTGGGCTCAACTTCCATGTAATTTCCATAGAATCATGATAACTTACCTTACAGCACATTATTTCTATTGTTCAGGGCTGATAACCTGATTGTTAAAATTAATATCTGTCATGTTAGTGACTAGATGGATAAAATATAGTATAATATGTAAATAGTTTTGTGAAATATATAAGGGCCATGGTATTGCTGGTTTGTCAGTCTTCCTCCAGTTGAGGTAAGTTCCTTTATTACTTCTCTAATTGTTTGCATTATTTTCTCTCATTGAACTAAAGCATTGGCACTAAAAAAATACTTTTGAATATAGAGAGATTTTAATGAGGTTATGTTATAATTCATCCATAATGTTTCTCTTTTTACACTAGTATATACAAGATAATATGTTGTTTTGGGAAGTACACGTTTGAGCTTGTAAGAAAGGACATAATGTGTTAAAAGAATGGAACCCATCCGACTGCCCAAGGAGAAAGTAGAAAAAGAGTAAGATCCATGCAACTGTAAAATAATCTAGAGGAGGAGATGTTTGGTAGAGTTTGGGTTTCTGTAATTGAAAAAAAGTCTGTCATAGACATAGAAATATAGTAGGAAACTGATTTGAATTGAATACCACTTATTCTTATCAAAATTCTTGAGTGACTGGTTTTTGCCATTCATGGACTTTTGAAACACAATGTTTTTTTAAAATTTTATATCCATTTTCTTTTTAAAATGATGTTCCAATACCCATGTCCATCTGATTAGACTCATATATTTTAGTTAGTTAGCATGGAAACTTTCCATATACAAATTTACTTATTTCTGTTTAAAGTTATTCCTTACACCATTACAATTCCAGGCTCCCTGCAGCCATTCTTACTCCTGAGCTTAGTACTTGTTCCTGTGACCTTGTAATTAGTTTGCTTCAAGTAGAAGGCAAGAGACCAATGTAAGTCCTTGCCACTGATACTCTTTCATATTAGCACATTCCTTAAATCAGCTATTCAGTTTGTACTATTGTAAAATTATATAGAACCAACCTTATTACAAATTTAACTTCCTTTACCATTTTTCCTATCTTGTTAAACTTGCCATTGTCATTGTTGATCTGTACATTTTTTTGTAAATCAAATATTAAGTAAGTTATTCGTATTTCCTTGATTTCAGACTTCAGTAAATCCATCCCCTCTTCTACTCAGAAGTTTTATTTTGAAATAGAGAATATATTGTGAGATGATATTAGTAGTGTGTCGTACCAGCTTAGTGTGTTGGAAAATCGCTGCTTAGTTTACATTGCATGGCTTAGTTTTGTGTTTCTCTGAATACAGGAAATTTTCTCCTTTCCACTGGGTGAATTATAACTACGTTTTGTACATGTACTTCAATCTAAAAAACAATTTATATATTTTTTTTTAAATAAAAAAGTGTCAATGTTAAATCTCAAAAAATTGTTGGCAGTAATGTCTGGGATTTCCAAAAATTATTTTGTTCTACTGGAATATCAAAAGAGAATTTTTGATGGGTTTTAGAAAATTGATTAATATTGGTTATGTGGCTCAGGTTAGTCATGTGAATTAAGGTATTGGTTTTAATCTCAAATGGCAAGTGTAGAGTGGCAGGGTTCAATTGCCAGGTCAGCAGTAGGAATTTAATTAGTGACAAAATGATTAAATAATATCCTTAGTCCCACCCTGGCTAGAAAAGGGTGGTAACCTATAGAAAACCCATCCCAATTAGCCGAAGTTGCTCAGAGTGGACGTTAATTATGGATATCTTATGATATAAATGATTATCATATTAGAATATATATTATTCTTCATAATTTTAAAGAACCTATTTCAATTTGTATTTTGTTTTCGTTACTAATTTTTAACATTTACAGTATTTGTAAAAGTTAAAAGAAAAATATGATATGGATAGTAGTATGAGGATATGTAGACAAGCATAAGCCATTTCTGTAGGAATTCTACAGAAATGAAATAAATTTGTCTTTAAATATCCAATAAACAATTAAAAAAAAACTGATTTCTAATTACTCAATTTTAATTGTGAAACTAGGACCTATTTAACTTTACTTAACTAGTCTATGGTGGAAGGTCATCAAAAAATTAAAACTTCAAATGATTATCCAAATGATTTTTATTTCTCAGCTAGTTTCATGACCATATGACGCTTCATCAGGAGAATTAGTACACAAAGGAACTAAACTAACTGCTACATCTTTTTCTATGACTTTCCATTTTTCCAACTGATACGGCTAGTGGAAGTTCATAGAGAAAGATGTAAAGGTTAGTTTAGTTCCTTTGTGTAGTAATTCTCCTGATGAGGCGTCATATGGATGCAAAGCTAGATGAGAAATAAAAATGATTTGAATAATCATATGAAGTTTTCATTTTTTTTTTTTTTTGACTTTCTGCCATAGACTAGTTAAGTCAATTTTAAATTCGTCAATTATGAATCAATTTTCAAGATTTCTGCAACTACAGATATAGTTCATTACACTTATTTCTTGATTTGTTTAATCTTGTTTTAGGAAGGAGTGCTTTGCTTCAACCAAAATGGAGAAAACAATTTTGCTCAGTTTCTTTTTTATTCTGTCTGTACAAGGTAAATACCATTCATATTAATTTATTTATTCTTTTTAAAAAAATCTAAGGTAGGAACCGAGCAACAATTACCAAATTTATAATAATGTCAATATTTTATTGGTTTTATATATATAGTTTTATTGTGGGTGGGGCATATTTTTTTTTAATAGATTCTACACATTTAACAAAGTTTGTGTATGTACCTAACTTTTTAAATTTATGTGCATGTTCCTATGATGGAACTAAATTTTTTGATTTAGTTGTGAAGGAAAATTATTTGGGATCTCAAAATAAGCTCTGTTCATTGTTCTAAAAAGTCAAAATAGGACGAGTTTATTATTTTCAATATTTTTTATTTGAGAGAATAGTTTATCTGGCCAACAGACCACAGCCAAAGTTTCATATGATGGAGGTTTTAGCTCTAAGCCAAATTACCTTGCCTAAAGTGAAATTCTTTCCTTTCTTTCTGATACCTTTATTGTCTGATTTTCTCAAACGGAAGGTGAGGCAAAACCATTGCATGTTCTTGTACATCTCTTTCTAGCCTCATCATTTCCTGTGAAAGTCATGCCTTCCTACAGTAACACCAGACTTAGTCTGTAGGTACAACAACCAACTTCCACAAACTTGGCACAACTGTGTCAGATATCTAAAGAAAACACTTATTGCCCTAATTTCAGCTAACTAGGTGTAAACTCTTAACCGTTTTCAAGGGAATTTAAAGAAATTTTTATTTAATTGACTTATTACACCTCACTTTTGAACTAAATTATTTGTTTTTGATAAATCTTATTACAATTATGCACAACGTTTGGATTTTTAGAAATAAATTAATTGTTTTGAAGATGTATCCATACACAAGAATAGGCAGTTCACGTAACACACAGCATATGTCACGAATTATTTACCTTAGGCAAAGAGAACTTAGCATATGCCATACGTTGCCAATGTGTTTACCAGTGGAAAAGAGATCATAGAATATTACTTTGCCTGAAGTGTTTAACTTACAAAGAGAACTAAGCATATACTAAACTGCCAGGACAAAAACCGGGGTACTCTGAATATCTAGTCCAGGCACTGAGTTGGAAGTACAATTTGGATCTGTTTGTAAAATACAATTCAGTGTTAATAAATATTTTAGTAGATTTCTTTTTTGGGAATTCTGCTATTGAGGTAGCACTCATATTGCCATGTTCAAAAAGATTTCTTCAAATGTCCATCAATCCTTTCTAGGTGATGATGAAAATGAGGTCCATTCAATTTTATACACACATACACACACGCGTATATACATACGTACACATACATACACATACATTCATAATACATACTCACCACCACACACACATATTTGCTTGTGATCACTCTATCAGTCATAATTTTTGTTTGATTTTAATATTTAAGAGTTCTATGTGAAAAGAAAGATTAAGTTTGCTAACAGCAGAAATCAGAACAGGTGTGGGGGGAGGTGGTTAGAAGGGAGAACAAACTCTTCAGTAAATCCCTAGTCCTGTTCCTTTAACATTACCAATACCAGTATATCACAAAATATCTGATTTTAACTTTGAATACGGCTTATTGTTTTACAAACAAATGTGACAAGGAGAGAGAGTTGATAAAGGAATGATAACAGAACAATTCAGGAATATGAAAGCAGAGTGGTAGCATATCTCAAATAGTAGAGGTCGGTTAAAATCAATTTTCAATATTTTATGCTTGGAATAAGTTAATTCATGCATATTAGCTTATTATTAATATGATATGAGAAATGGGGGTTTACTGAGCGCTAAGAAATATTGTGGTTAATATTCTGGTCACATTAATATTTAGGAACAATAATTGTATTTAATTAAATTTTCAACAACATCGGCGATTTAACATTTTTTTGATTTCTATAATATTTCAAATTTTTTATTTTTTTTTCTCTCCTTCCTCTTCTGGTTTCAACCATTATTGAACTTGATCTTTAGTTTTACAAAATATGGCTATATATCCCATGAGTCCTCAATACCTAATTTCTAATTGCTGCATAATGTTATGTTACTCTCATTTTATGTTTTTTTTTTAGGCGGACCCCTCCCTCAAAATAATCGAGAAAGGGAAGAATTAATTCGAGATTTCATTAGAGATCAAGACATATACCAAATCTGTATTACAAACATAATATTTCCAGGCTCATTGCCAAGTAGCGAAGAAGAAGGATCAAAAGCTGAAGATGAAACTAGTTCGGAATCTGGTGGAATTGACACCTTCCAGCAGTGCATGCAAGAAGCCTTTACCGCCTTTACTGAACAATCGGGGACATATTTATTTAAGAGAGCCACTAAACAAGAAAATAATTTAAAAAATGGCCCTTTTTCAGGCATGCCAAATATATCAAATAATCAAATTCAGCAATGCATGCAAAAGGCAGTTAGATTCACTGATTCTTTGGAAAAACAGTCAAAAGAACAAACTGATAGTAGCTTAACTATCCCAAAATTTTCATCAAGAACATTTCAAGAGTGCATTCAGAGCTCTGTAAACAATTTCTCAGGAGCTGAAGGCAGCTTCTCTAGTAGTAATGAAGATAGTAAGAAGAAAAGGTCACCCGAAGAATCTGGAGGTGGTAGTGGAAGCAGCTCAGGTGGTGGAGGAATTCCAGGAATCTCAAACAGCCAAATACAAGAGTGTATGCAGAATGCTGTGAGTTTCCAATTTCCAGGTTTTGGTGGTCACACGAAGTCAGGCGATAAGGAGGAAGGCAGTAGCAGTGGAGGTGGAATGGGAATTCCAGGATTCTCAACAGACAAATTCCAGCAGTGCGTTCAGAACTCTATGAACACTTTCCCAGGAGCTGGCAGTTTACCTGGACTGCCTGGTAGCAGTGGAGGCAGTAAGAAGAAAAGGTCATCCGAAGAATCTGGAGGTGGTAGTGGAAGCAGCTCAGGTGGTGGAGGAATCCCAGGAATCTCAAACAGTCAGATACAAGAGTGTATGCAGAATGCTGTGAGTTTCCAATTTCCAGGATTTGGTGGTCATACGAAGTCAGGTGATAAGGAGGAAGGCAGTAGCAGTGGAGGTGGTATGGGAATTCCAGGATTCTCAACAGACAAATTCCAGCAGTGCGTTCAGAACTCTATGAATACTTTCCCAGGAGCTGGTAGTTTACCTGGACTACCTGGTAGCAGTGGAGGCAGTAAGAAGAAAAGGTCATCCGAAGAATCTGGAGGTGGTAGTGGAAGCAGCTCAGGTGGTGGAGGAATTCCGGGAATCTCAAACAGTCAGATACAGGAGTGTATGCAGAATGCTGTGAGTTTCCAATTTCCAGGATTTGGTGGTCACACGAAGTCAGGTGATAAGGAGGAAGGCAGTAGCAGTGGAGGTGGTATGGGAATTCCAGGATTCTCAACAGACAAATTCCAGCAGTGCGTTCAGAACTCTATGAACACTTTCCCAGGAGCTGGAAGTTTACCTGGACTGCCTGGTAGCAGTGGAGGCAGTAAGAAGAAAAGGTCATCCGATGAATCTGGAGGTAGTAGTGGAAGCAGCTCAGGTGGTGGTGGAATTCCAGGAATCTCAAACAGTCAGATACAAGAGTGTATGCAGAATGCTGTGAGCTTCCAATTTCCAGGATTTGGTGGCCATACGAAGTCAGGCGATAAGGAGGAAGGCAGTAGCAGTGGAGGTGGTATGGGAATTCCAGGATTCTCAACAGACAAATTCCAGCAGTGCGTTCAGAACTCTATGAATACTTTCCCAGGAGCTGGTAGTTTACCTGGACTACCTGGTAGCAGTGGAGGCAGTAAGAAGAAAAGGTCATCCGATGAATCTGGAGGTGGTAGTGGAAGCAGCTCAGGTGGTGGAGGGATTCCGGGAATCTCAAACAGTCAGATACAGGAATGTATGCAGAATGCTGTGAGCTTCCAATTTCCAGGATTTGGTGGTCATACGAAGTCAGGCGATAAGGAGGAAGGCAGTAGCAGTGGGGGTGGAATGGGAATTCCAGGATTCTCAACAGACAAATTCCAGCAGTGTGTTCAGAACTCTATGAACACATTCCCAGGAGCTGGTAGTTTACCTGGACTACCTGGTAGCAGTGGAGGCAGTAAGAAGAAAAGGTCTTCCGAAGAATCTGGAGGTAGTAGTGGAAGCAGCTCAGGTGGTGGGGGAATTCCAGGAATCTCAAACAGTCAGATACAAGAGTGTATGCAGAATGCTGTGAGCTTCCAATTTCCAGGATTTGGTGGCCATACGAAGTCAGGCGATAAGGAGGAAGGCAGTAGCAGTGGAGGTGGAATGGGAATTCCAGGATTCTCAACAGACAAATTCCAGCAGTGTGTTCAGAACTCTATGAACACATTCCCAGGAGCTGGTAGTTTACCTGGACTACCTGGTAGCAGTGGAGGCAGTAAGAAGAAAAGGTCTTCCGAAGAATCTGGAGGTAGTAGTGGAAGCAGCTCAGGTGGTGGGGGAATTCCAGGAATCTCAAACAGTCAGATACAAGAGTGTATGCAGAATGCTGTGAGCTTCCAATTTCCAGGTTTTGGTGGCCATACGAAGTCAGGCGATAAGGAGGAAGGCAGTAGCAGTGGGGGTGGTATGGGAATTCCAGGATTCTCAACAGACAAATTCCAGCAGTGCGTTCAGAACTCTATGAATACTTTCCCAGGAGCTGGTAGTTTACCTGGACTACCTGGTAGCAGTGGAGGCAGTAAGAAGAAAAGGTCATCCGAAGAATCTGGAGGTGGTAGTGGAAGCAGCTCAGGTGGTGGGGGAATTCCAGGAATCTCAAACAGTCAGATACAAGAGTGTATGCAGAATGCTGTGAGCTTCCAATTTCCAGGATTTGGTGGTCACACGAAGTCAGGTGATAAGGAGGAAGGCAGTAGCAGTGGAGGTGGTATGGGAATTCCAGGATTCTCAACAGACAAATTCCAGCAGTGCGTTCAGAACTCTATGAATACTTTCCCAGGAGCTGGTAGTTTACCTGGACTACCTGGTAGCAGTGGAGGCAGTAAGAAGAAAAGGTCATCCGAAGAATCTGGAGGTGGTAGTGGAAGCAGTTCAGGAGGTGGAGGGATTCCGGGAATCTCAAACAGTCAGATACAGGAGTGTATGCAGAATGCTGTGAGCTTTCAATTTCCAGGATTTGGTGGTCTTACGAAGTCAGGCGATAAGGAGGAAGGCAGTAGCAGTGGGGGTGGTATGGGAATTCCAGGATTCTCAACAGACAAATTCCAGCAGTGTGTTCAGAACTCTATGAACACATTCCCAGGAGCTGGTAGTTTACCTGGACTACCTGGTAGCAGTGGAGGCAGTAAGAAGAAACGTTCTCTTTCTGCATTTCTTAAGAGGTCTGCTCAGGATCCATTGAATTCTTTGAGGGTGTCCTATGTGTCTTATTCTAGTTTGCATTAATATCTTTTGTAATAAATAACAAATAATATTGAATTTATGATTGATTGTGCTAAATATTGTCGTGAATATTAAATAAATTGTATTTTTTTATTATTTTTGGATTGGCGATTTTGTTTCCTGGTTATTTAGCTTTATTATATTGGCTGAAGTGAGACCTGGGGTTTCATTTTCTTGATTGTACATCTTTCCAAATGTTATGTTGTCAGAGTAATCACTATAACAGCTGGTTATGGGTTATTTTATTCAGTGTGATCTTTATTTGCTTGCAACAAATCTCTTACTTTACCTTGGGATTGAGTAGATTATGAGATCATTTTATTCACATTCTTTTTTTATATTTTCTTGAAAATTAAGTACTCTGGTGAGCTATTCTAGTTATGGTATTGGTCTTATTTCACTTGAACCTATGCATTATATTTCGTCATTCCATACACTTTTTTATTTGAAGAGTAAAAACAAAAAAAAAATACAAATATCTTGTTAATATTTGCATTTTATTTTTGTTTTTAGACTCGTACTCATGCTTATGCCGTTTTAAATTAATACACCTGAGTCAGTAAACGTCTGATGTTCAGGGGGCTGCTTAAACTAAGCAGATTCCCCACATGCAGGTATGACACACTTGTGATCTCATGTAATAACATATTCTCTATTTCTATGTAATAAAACGATGATAAAAGCGTGTTGGATGGGGGAGTTATTGATGGCTGAAAACAAGAAAGTTCAAATAACTCTCTAGAGTTACGAAAAACTGTATAAAGCATCAACTGTAGAGCATGAATAGCATAACAAGATTAGTTCTATAACATTTTGTGATACGATTCAACAAGGGAGATATTTTGTATTTTCAAAATCCCCTCCCACCTCTAACGCCCACCCCCAATGTTCCGATTGCAGCTATTAACTGATATCATTAGTGTATAAGGATAAAATTTAATTTCGAGTATGAGAACATGACAGTAGGAGTGGGAATTTACTGAAGACTAAAAACTAAAAAATGCAAATATTTCCGTAATATTAAGGATAGAGAATAACTGTATATTTTTATAGTACATTCCATTTGCAATAAGATTGGTTCTATACAATTTGTTCGATCCGACGCATAATAGCGGAGATATTGAGAATTTTCGAAATCCCCTCCCGTTGGACGGATTTCAGCCATTAAGGAACTTGATCTTTAGTTTTATATAAAACATTTAAATATCGAGTTTGGTAACGATAAAAAAATTACGACCTCCAGAGCGTTAACAGACATACATACATACGTGGATATATATATATATATATATATATATATATATATATATATAAAATTGTAACCTCTGTCTGTACATTGATTTTTTTCGCGAAATTTCACGATAACTTTTCGTTTCACATGTCATAGACACCAAACTGCATTTTGTTTCTTTCGTGTGTGTTTGTTTGTTTGTTACCTTTTCATGCATAAACGGCTGAACCGAATTTTATGAAACTTGTTATGTATATTACTACTAACCCAACTTAGACTTTAGCCTATGTTAATATTCTCTGAGACGAACAGGAGTGGGGGTTATAAGGGAGGGCTGAAATTAAAAATAGCAATATTTCGTTTCCTAATGCATTTTCGGCAATTATGCACATAAGAAAAGTTGTTTATTTTGTTATTTGGAGTAACTTTTGTTGTTGTATACCTAAGTATAAATGAGTTATACGTTAAAAACTACAGCGGAAGTCAACAATTTTATTTGGCACAAAAAACTCAACCAAGCTAAATCAAACTCGGTATGTGAATTAGCACTAACGCCTTCCTTCTAATAAGCCATACTAACATTTCTAGGGACGGGAAGGAGTGGGGGTTATAAGGGAAGCCCGAAATTAAATATAGTGATATTTCGTTTCCTATTGAGGTTTCGGCAAATATGCACATAACAAAAGATGTTTATATTGTTATTTAACGAAACTTTTGTTATATGCACTATTGTCGTATACCGAAGTATAAAGGCGTTATACGCTAAAAATTATAGCGGGAGTCAACAATTTTATTTGGCACAAAAGACTCAACCGAACTAAATAAAACACTCGGTATGTGTATTAGCACTAACGCCTTCCTTATAATAAGCCAAAAGTCAAAATATTGTGCAAAGTAAAGCCTTGCCAAAAAAAATCACCATCCAGCCTCAAATGAATTCCCGGGCGTAGCCGGGTATCTGAGCTAGTATACGGTATATATATAGTTTTGAACGGACCTCATTTTCGTCATCTCCTAGGTTCGATGGGCATTAGAGGAAACAGTTTGAAAATCGCGTCATGAGTACTACCTCAATATCTGATTTCCCTGAAGGGAAATCTGCTTAAATTATTAGCTCCAATGCCTCACGTTTCAATGCCAATCGATGTCCAGCCTCAAACATATAAGGCCCATTAAAACCATATTGTACCAGCTTCATGGAAACCAACCACGGCTACCATCATGCACATATGACAACTTAACACACTAACCCATAATAACCCTCGCAATAGGCTTTTCCCCATGACATATGTACAGTACTTCAAAAATTATATTGGCTCGTGCCTTGAAACTACTCTATATTTTAGCCAATTTTCCTTAAGGGGCTCCTTAAGGGTTGTATTCTAGGCGCGATTTTCGAAATTTTTCTTCAAATGACCATCGATCTACCTGGGTGATGACGAAAATGAAGTCCGTTCAAAACTGTATATATATATATATATATATATATATATATATATATATATATATATATATATATATATATATGTATGTATGTATACTTGTCTGTTACCGCTCTAACGGTCGCAATTATTGTTTAATCGTTACCAAACTTTGATATTTAGTCGTTTCGTGTAAAAAGAAAGATCAAGTTCGTTAACGCCTGAAATCGGACAAGAGATGGGTTTAGAGGGGAGGAATTTCGAAATATCTCTAGTTACTAAACCTCGGATTGAAAAATTGTATATTTTATTTATTATTATTTACGTCCACTTTATGCTAATATGGCTAATTCGGACGGGTTGTCTACAGGTTACCACCCTTTTCTAGCAAGGGTGGGCCTAAGGAGTTTATTTAATGAGTGCGTCACTAAATAAATTTCTACTGCCCAGGGTGGAAATCGAGCCCGCCACTCTAGGTCTACCACGCGATGTTAAGACCAACGCCTTAACTCGCACGGCCTACCAGAGCCCCGAAAATTGTTTAGAACCAATTTTATTAAAAATTAAATTTGTTCTATACATATTTTCCGTTATATATAAGTTCTGTAGCCCCCCTTCTTTTGGTCTTGAATTACTAAAATCTGAGTAATTGAGATGGATATTATTCTGATTCATTTAAATTACTCCACTAGCTATAGTAAATAGTTTTCAATAAAATTTTATGTTATATTCAGATATATTTCATTAATTGTTCATCTTTCTGGTCTAGAATAATTTTATCTATTCAGCACTGCGAAGTTGTCTACCCTGTTTCAGTTGCTTTCTGTTGTAGATATTATTAACTTGTATATTGACTGAATGATTTTTTATAATCTTTTGTATTTATTCAAGGAGGTAAGAGTACCAGTATGTAGATAACACACTGTGCCTGTTGTAAACCTTCCCGTGGGGAATCTGCTTAGTTTACGCAGGGGCTGCGTGACTAGCCTTATGCAGTCCACTCATTTCAATTTTACGAAGGGGCCTCTCTCAACACTTTTTCACGGGAAGCCTCTTCGAATTCCGAACATGGTCCATCCGGGCCGGATTGATACAGCTAAATACCCAATGATCATAGTCCTTGAATACATACTTAATGCGCATATCAACATTCTGTATGTTTCACATTCAAAGCACACTACTGGGCCAATTTAAATTAAGTACTACTTAAAACCCCCTAACTAAGGCCATCTTGATGAAACATATCTCCAATAATAACACTGGTCGACAAGGTTTTCTTCACAAGAAATCTGAGTAGAGAAGCTATTGTAGTTTTTCATACTGAATTCAGATATGTAGTCAGATTTTCCCCATCTTGCACAGTTTTTTTTTGTGACAGCTACTTTTAAAGTTTGTAAATCATGTAAACAGTTTCTGCTATATTTGTGGTGAGCTGACCTTCAAGTCTCAGAGACGAAATTTGACCTCATTCGTAAAGAAGTGTTATCAACTTTACTTTGGCTGTCGTTCTGGTGATTTTGATAAGAGCTTGGCCCCAAATACATGTTGTGTTTCGTGTGTTAGATTGCTGACTGGATGGGAATACGGTACACATCGTATGCCATTTGCAATTCCATGATTTGGAGTGAACCAAAGGGTAATTTAAGTGATTGTTATTTCTGTTTGATGAAAATGAAAGGAATCACATCTAAAACAAACCATACAGTTAAGTATCCAGATCTGCAATCTGCAAATAAGACCTTTCTTACAGATTGATTAGTTCCCTGTACCAGTATATGCAAATACGACCATATGCCATAACTCTGAATCTGACTTAACTGAAATTGAAAATGCTTCAGATGTCAATACAAATGATCCTACATATGAAGCTGTGGTGATTTAGAGCTCATTGCTTTATTGCTTGGTTTGCTACTTGAGTTTACCAAATTTTGGTGTGGGACAGCAGAGATAGGAATTCTCACTACGTTACAAAATTATGTTAATTATTAACGTGAATATTAATATTATATAAACGTGAATCTCTTTTCTTTGGCCAGAAAAATGTGGCATATGTCCTGTTGTGAATCCTGAAAAAATATTGTTACCTACATGGCATTTTAAGTTAGGAGCAATGAAAAGTGTCATCAAACCTATGGATAAACAGTCAGATAAACAGAATATCACTATCTAGGTAAGCCAGAATGATTAGTTATTATTTTAAGATAGATCGTTATTTTCGAATATTACAAAAATTCAAATGAATATCATACAAAACTCCTGCCCGATGGAGAAAAAGTCCGTCACGCAGAAACTTGTAAAATAAACAGATTTCCCTTGCGAAGGTTTACAATAGATAAATCTACATACTGGTATCATCACCGTGAATATTAAGTGAATAAATGCAAACGGTAATGAGGAATCTTTCAGTCAATTTACAAGGTACTAATCTCTACAATGGAGATGGCCTGAGTTGTAAACAAACAGTTCAGCCAACTTTGCAGAGCTGAATAGATAGATTGAAGTATTTTAGACCGGAAAGAAAAACAATCTATGAAATATATCTGAATAGAACATATTAATTTCATTAAAAGCTATTTACTTTAGCTAGTGCTGTAATTTATAATCAATCAGAATATTGTTTAGCTCAAACACTCAAATTTTAGTAATCCAAAATCATCCCTTGATACCAACTGTCTCTAGATCAGTTTGTACCACCTTGTTGTTTATAACCAGAACATGCCAGAGTCAGTTTCAGACTATGCTCATTCTATCGCCCGCAAAGAACATCGAGTAAATCACAAAATCAACAGCGTTGCTGAAGACTCCAATTTTATGCTCGAAATTGACAATGCAATTCGACTCAGTTTTCAAAACTGCTCAAGCCTTAAGTAGAGACGTTGAATTCTGTGTCGAATGATGGATCTTGTACGAAGCGACCAGACGCTTCATGATAGAAGCCGAAATCACTCATGCTCGCATTCAAGAGCGCTACAGACAAAACAAAACCAATCCAGCCCAGCACAGGCCACAAACCGGATTCGATTGAACAAATCGAGAACACCCTCTAAATATGACACAGGTTTCAAACTCCAGGACGCATCTCCCAGTGATTGATATCCCCCACTTAATAAAGATCCATTGAACCTCCTCTTTCTAGTCGGATTTCAGAAGTTAACGAGTATAAACTTCAGAGGTGCATGAAATGGTTAAATATCGTGTATGGTATTGCTCAAAAATGCATTTTCGTGTATAGAAAGTAAAACGTAATTAATAACATTTCATATAACATATTGGCATGTATCTCCTCTAGTGAAGTTGTTTTGAAAACAATATTCGATATTTAAGCATAGAATATGAGGTGCCATGCCATATTAACTAGTGAGATGATTAGTAGAAGTACTTGTAGCGGCTGTGTGTTATGTGATAATGTTTTTCGTAGTTAGCTCCATGATTAAACATTATTGTCTATAAAAGTGTGACGAGCTGAGCACTAGTGTTGTGTAGTAGAGGAACCGTGTTTGTTGCATCGCCGCGATCTGCACACAGTATCAGCTCCAGTTCGTCGAGCCAGCACAGTCGCCAGGATCAACTGGAAGGAGGTTTATCGTGAGTAAAATCACTTTTATTTTTCAGGAGATACCGACCGGAAGGCTGTCACCTCCCGCTTTATACTTTGGCCGAGTAGGTCCGACCGCCGCCATACTGCCGACAATAGTCATACAACGCACCAGTAATGTCATGCTAATGAACCATTTTTATTTATTTTAGTATTTATTGTTTTGCAGTATTATTATTTTTTGTTTAATGAGTATCAATATATATATATATATATATATATATATATATATATATATATATATATATATATATATATATATTAATATTTTATTTTTAGGAGTCAGGATTTTTTAAATTATAGGGAACCTTTCTGAATCCTAAAATATGACTCTGTATACATATTAGAATTCATTTGTTCTGGCATGTTATGACAAATATAGTTACGTTTTTAGAAGACCGTTCTAAGTGTGATGGGTTTGTGAGATTATAAATCTTCGGTCCCTCACTCTTCCAATCTAAATCAAGTCTTGGTTATTAACATTTATCAGAGTTATTTGTTTTCCTAATTAATTAGCTCCTTAAGATTTGAAGTTATGTATAATTGATTGGAATTATCCCGCCCATTTCATTGGAAAGAGAGAGTCGCAATGAAAATAGCTTAAAGACAGTGAAAATTAAATTTTCTAAGTAATGCTATTAGCAGATTTCCCTTAAGGGAACTCAGCTATTGAGGTCGTACTTATGCCGAAACATTTCTTCGAATGCCCATCGATCCTCCCCAGGAGATGACGATATATATATATATATATATATATATATATATATATATATATATATATATATGTCTGTTAACACTCTAGCGGTCGCAATTTTTATAGAACAAATATTATTGCAAATTAAATTTACTATAAATATTGTTATGTACATTTATTCTCTATCTTGAATATTAACCGAGATATTTGCATTTTTATTAAATGTGTGGGGGTAACGGTCGAGATGAGATCGGCCATAGTGGGCATTGTACCACGGAAACAGCCGAACTAGTTTTTGCCCCCCCCCCTTCTTTCGTTCATGGACGGCTAAAATTTTAGTTATTAAAATATAAATTATTCTGATTCATTATAAATTGCATTACAGTAAATAGTTTGCAATAAAGTTAACATGTTGTATTCAGATATATATCAGTAATTGTTTTTCTGTGGAAAATATGACTGTCGTGTTCAGTGTTGCCAGTATGCACATACATATGCATACTATGGTTTCTCTATTGTAAAATTTTCCGTGGGAAATCTGCTTAGTTTACGCAGCTCCTGCGTGAACGACTTTTTTTTTTGCCCACTTATATGTATTGATGAAAGAGGTGTCCTGCTATTACCTGTTGCGAGACAAGCGAAGAGAATGCGCCAGAGGTTTGCCATTATTGTCAGGAATTCATCGCCATTGTTGTGAATTTCTCCGTCCCTCGGAGCTTTATTGGCCATAAATGTGCTCCCATGTTTCTTCCTCACTCTCTCAACATAATTTCCTTTTCCATGTTCGGCTCCGTTAAAGGTTTCATATCGAGTCAATAAAAATTATTAATCGTAAAAATCAAAATTGAATCTTGCTCGAGAAAAATAAAAACAGGCGCAATGTCTTTTCATCCTCTCCATGTATAGCAATGTATACATATACATACAATAATTGATTTTCAACTTAAAATTGACTGTTGGCCGAGATTATGTAGGTTGAGCCCGACGCCTATTGTAGCAGCTTCGAGGCGCCAACACGCCCACTGATTGGTTGGAACCGGGTAGGTCGCCTAGATGATTCTAGATTCCCGCCCTGGTTCCATCTACGGCAATCTTAGCAGGGATGCCATCATTTTCTTTGTACTTGTTCAATACGTGATTAAATATATGTACATTATTTTCAAGTAGCACCAAAATCCCTTAAGTAGACCAATGGATACATATTTCTCAACAATATATATAAGGGGTGAAATTTCAAATATCTCCTTTATCATGACTCGGATCGAAAAATTGTATAGGCCCAGTCTTAATGCCAACACATTGATAAGTACTTCCCCCCCCCCTCTATTTTGAATATTAACCGAGATATTTCAATTTTTTAGTTTCCAGCCTTCAGTAAATCCCCGCTCTTGCACATATCATATTATCAATTCCATGTCAGTTCAATACACTTTGAATTAAAGTTTTATCCTGGCTGTGCTTACTTTTGTGATGACTAACAAAAAAGAAACATATTGAAAATAGAGAGAGAGAATTCTTTAATGCTGTAATAATTAATAAAGTTATGCTTATTATAAAGATAAAAAGAATAGCAATAAAAACGCCCTTTTGCAATGTTTTTATAACATAATAATAATAATAGCTTACAGTGTTATTAACTTACTTAATAATAATGCACTAATATTACTATGAGTTAATTAAATAATGAGCTCCTAATGTTATTGTAAGTTCCAAGCCCCTTCTACGAGATTTGCTATCAGTGATAATGCTATCACTGCTAATGTTTGGTGATCAAAGCACTTGATGCTACCCACACTAGTTGTTTGCTAATAGTTTTACTTACACTATATAACATAATATTGCGTTGCCGCAAGAGAACCAATTATTTGCCCATTATCAAACATTGACATGTACTAAATATAAGTAAAACCTATACCTAGGAATGTTTTTGAAAATTTATCGAGACGTACTTTTTAAAATAATCAAAATCAATATTTTTAATTTGAGTTTTTAAAAAAAAAAATGTATTGAAACCTACAGTGTGTTACATGCCCTACGAAAGGTCGTGTCTAACAGAGTGAAGTCCTGTTATCTGTTGATAGAGAATAAATGTATAGAACAATATTTATAGTAAATTTAATTTGCAATAAGAGTGGTTCTATACACTTTTTCGATCCAACTTACAGTAACGGAGACATTTCGAATTTTCGAAAATCCCCCCCCCCTTTAACCCCCCCCCTCCCACTTGTCCGATTTCGGCCATTAACGCACTTCATCTGTCTTTTTGCATAAAACGCTTATATATCGAGTTTGGTAACGATAAAAAAAAAAATTGCCACCTCTAGAGCGTTAACAGACAAATATATATATATATATATATATATATATATATATATATTTATATATATATAGTTTTGAACGGACCTCATTTTCGTCCAGGACAGTAGTTGAATTAGCTACTGTCAGTCCAATAATAAGAAATTCGTTGAGAGTACTCTAATTAAGATTAAGATTTTAGTATTATTTCTAAACCCCATCTTCCTCTCGTCAGCGGATCCTGAATTGGAAAATATCATTCACTACCGGCTGTACATTTGTACATTAACATTCTTTGTAAACTGCAGCGGGGAGCCTGAAGGGCAAAACTCAAGCGGTACTCAATGATGTTCAGCCCGGAAGAAACTCCGCCCTTATTCTTGTATTTAATCACCTGGAACAAAAATATCCAAGCTGAGCTCACTCCAAGTTGTAAGTGCATAAGCCTTGACTTAACAATAACAGTCTGAAGAGGCCAAAGGCTAATATATTGAAGAGGAAGTACTCCTATTCAGATGTTGCTCTCTTTTGTGCCGCGGGGTTCTCAAGAAGGCTTAGAGAGCAATCCACTCCAAAAATACACAGTGCTCTATTCTGCTTTACCACAATTGTTTAGATTTCAATCTGGAGCATCAGGAAATATTCTCTAAACCTATCAGCGACATATGAAATATAATCTATCCATGCATTAAATTTGTACCAAGAAACTCAACATAATGATCCTAAAGTATAGCGATAGTACTCTTTCGAGGAATGAGATTTATACTAATAATAATAAAATTTCTATTGCCATTCCTCGAAAGAGTATTATCACTATACTTTAGGATCTTTATGTTGAATTTCTTGGTACAAATTACTACAGAATAAAACTCTGCTATTGCTATGCTGGATTGTTTGCAATTATACTTTGAGTATGAAGAGTATAATTATATTTCCTATATAATGCCTTAAGACTAAAGTCATTGTAGCAGCTCGGCCCGGCTCAGTAACAACTATTAACCTAACCCCTACTAGGTGCCACCTGGTCTCAGTGACAGTGTTGCCATGAACTATTTATACGAAAACAATTACTCTAATTTTAAAGTGGGTACACTGCGAGCAACCTCACTATTACCTTTTAGTTAGTGTGAAAATTAATAGCGTACCCTCGCAGTTGTATCTATTAGTGCTCCGTTCTTTAGTGCTCCTACATCATTAATACTAGAATTAATTGTTTGTTGGTTTGTCTATCTCTAAACGATTGCATACAAGTGGTTCAAAGCTTATTAGATGCAATCAATCAAATCCCAAAACATCTCCGTTATTATATGTTGGCTTGAAAATATTATTGAAAAATGAATTATCTACAATTGTTATTAGCGTCCTAGGATGCGATAAATTCCTTGCAAGGAAGAAGCTGAATATATTAATCAGAAGCATGACGGCCCGGCATCTACATCTAACATCTTGTAAGAGATGCCAACTTTACACTAATGAATTTAGTGTTAAAAGAAAGATGACAGAACAGATGTTATATTCTGAATCTCTCAACCAATCAACACACTCTCTGGTCCTTCCCTTCTACCTGTTCACGCACTAGCTGGCTAGGTTTCCGGCAGGGTCAGTATCTCTCCGGCACTAGGCCCTGCACGTATTACTTGCTGGAAGACGCCCCGGTAACATGTGGCATACAGAGCCGCAGAAGAGCAGCTGAAGCGCCACTCGTGGAACAACGCCTAGCAAGGACGATGACAGTCGCTCATCACCAGGTTCATTGTTATTTGATATAAATTATCTTTTTTAAGGACGAGGCGACTGCTTGAGCAGAAAGTCAGAAGAAAGGCGGATATTATTTTTTTATAAAGTACTGTCTGCAGAGGGTGGATTTTTTAAATGAGTAAACCCTATTGACACCTGTGATGATTTTATATGGCACACTGCGGGGAATCAAGAAACAGGAGGCCTTACGGTACGAGGCCCAAGGTGGGCAACAACACAGGTTTGCTGTCGACTCATCGGATTACATGATACCTGGGTCATGTTATGGTAGTTCTGTCTTTGATTTTGTTGCTATACGTGAAAAATCCTGCTTAGTTAATTGTCTATTGTGTGCCAAAATTACGTAATTATAACGACATTTTTAGCTAGGGATTCCACCACAAATGTGCTTAATTTGTTAATTTCATTTAATCGAAAATTTGGATTTTACGAAGCTATGGTGTGGGCGTGTTCTTGATATATTGAATATGAATTATACAAATACTATCATTGAAATTGGTGGTTCTGTCGTTTGAGGCAATTCATAAGTAAATGCATCTCTAGGGAATATCAGTTTTCATAGAATAAAAAAATTGCCTGATAATTACTGAACACCCACATACATCAGAACTACATCAAACAGCCTCCTAACATTGCCTGATAATTACAGAACACACGCATACATCAAACAGCCTCCTAAAATTGTCTGATAATTACTGAACACACGCATGCATCAAACAGCCTCCTAAAATTGTCTGATAATTACTGAACACACGCATGCATCAAATAGCCTCCTAAAATTGTCTGATAATTACTGAACACAGGCATGCATCAAACAGCCTCCTAAAATTGTCTGATAATTACTGAACACACGCATGCATCAAACAGCCTCCTAAAATTGCCTGATAATTACTGAACACACGCATGCATCAAACAGCCTCCTAAAATTGTCTGATAATTACTGAACACACGCATGCATCAAACAGCTTCCTAAAATTGCCTGATAATTACTGAACAAGTACATATATCAGAACTACATCAAACAGCCTCCTAAAATTGCCTGATAATTACTGAACAAGTACATATATCAGAACTACATCAAACAGCCTCCTAAAATTGCCTGGTGATCACTGAACACAAACATGCATCAGAACTACATCAAACAGCCTCCTAAAACTGCCTGATGATTACTGAACAAGCACATATATCAGAACTACATCAAACAGCCTCCTAAAACTACCTGATGATCACTGAACACAAACATGCATCAGAACTACATCAAACAGCCTCCTAAAATTGCCTGATAATTACTGAACAAGCACATATATCAGAACTACATCAAACAGCCTCCTAAAATTGCCTGATAATTACTGAACAAGCACATATATCAGAACTACATCAAACAGCCTCCTAAAACTGCCTGATGATTACTGAACACAAACATGCACCAGAACTACGTCAAACAGCCTCCTAAAACTGCCTGATGATCACTGAACACAAACATGCATCAGAACTACGTCAAACAGCTTCCTGAAATTGCCTGATAATTACTGAACACACACATACATCAGAACTACATCAAACAGCGTCCTAAAATTGCCTGATAATTACTGAACAAGCACATATATCAGAACTACATCAAACAGCCTCCTAAAACTGCCTGATGATTACTGAAGACACACATTCATCAGACCTACATCAAACAGCCTCCTAAAACTGCCTGATGATTACTGAACACAAACATGCACCAGAACTACGTCAAACAGCCTCCTAAAACTGCCTGATGATCACTGAACACAAACATGCATCAGAACTACGTCAAACAGCTTCCTGAAATTGCCTGATAATTACTGAACACACACATACATCAGAACTACATCAAACAGCCTCTTAAAAATGTCTGATAATTACTGAACACCCACATGGATCAGAACTACGTCAAGCAGCCTCCTGAAACTGCCTGATAATTACTGAACACATACATACATCAGAACTACATTAAACAGCCTCCTAAAAAGCTACGTCTATATAAACGTAAGATTACTCAAACCTAAAGTATGGCTCCAGTTCCCAAGTACAGAGAATTTCGACGATAGAAGGAAAAAAATAGGTGTTTGTATAAAATATTCTGCAAAGTTATATTCATCAAATTTTAAGTATTTAGTTAAGTATTCAATTGAAGTTTTATTCATGACTCTTCTCGTCAGGTCTTACTCCCTTCTATATTTTACTTTAAATTAAGTTATATTGTCAGTTATTGTAGTTCCCTCTATTATTATTACTCTATATAGAATGATAGTTCTTTTCTTCCTTTTCTCAAATATTAATGGAGTTAGTATTCTTTAGTTTTCAACCTTCAGTGAACGTCCATCTCCATTCAAATTATAGTCATTGTATCATAGGATAGTTATCATGAAATGTTTTACTTCTAAATTTATTTGCTTACTTTAGGTACTTACTAAGGAAGTTTTTTTATAATAAACCACATGATCACTATGCACTTCGACATGACCTTTGCAAATGTATCGACAATGCAGAACTGCTTAGTTTACGCAACTCCTGTTTTACGGACTTAGTTGATCAATGGACTTGAATCTTTTAGTTTGATTAGTCTAATGTATTTGATAGGAGGTTCAGGGAGCTCTGGAAACTTACTTAGAAAGTTGAATTAAACACTAGGCGAGTTAGGGAACAAGACAACCCTTGCCAAAGCAATAGCCGAGCAAAGCGAGAGAGGATTAGCTGCTAACTGCAAGGATATGCAGATTCGCACCTTTCTTTTCATTTCTGTGAAAAGGAAAGAGGGAATAACGCACCTTAAATGACATGGATTAACTGAAATTGGCTACTAAATTTTAATCTGCTTAATTAATGTTATCGATGTATTAACAGCCCAAGGGCATCTATTACGTTTACAACTAACACTCTACTACAAATCGTATTAAATTAACTTAGGAAATTCTTGCCTCTGAAGAAAAACATTAATAAATTTCATGCCTTACTATTCCACACTTATTATATTAAATAAAAAAAAATATTTGGGTAGACTCATTTTAAATTATTTCATTTGAAAGTGAAATGCGATATCTCCGTTCCAATTAATCAGAGCAAAAAATGTCATAGCACATATTTTATAAATCTTTTTATGTTAAACAAACATTTAACAGGCATTAACGAACTTGATCTTATGTTTCCCATGAAACACTTATAAATCGAATTGATAATGATCAGAGACCAGTGTGTGCTTG
This sequence comes from Riptortus pedestris, assembly GCA_019009955.1. Classification (NCBI taxonomy): domain Eukaryota; kingdom Metazoa; phylum Arthropoda; class Insecta; order Hemiptera; family Alydidae; genus Riptortus; species Riptortus pedestris. The sequence goes on from CM032228.1 coordinate 140,632,504, forward strand.
TGTGTGTGCGTGTGTGTGTGTGTGGGGGTGTGTTTGTGTGTGTGTGTTGTGTGTGTGTGTGTGTGTGTGTGTGTGTGTGTGTGTGTGTGTGTATGTGTGTGCTACTGATCTCTGATCATTACCAATTTGATTAGCTCGTTTTATCGCTTGTATAGTGTGTGCTATATTCAGGTATATGCCCCGAACAGGGAGACGAGAATATGTAATACAATTGTGCATTAAAAAATAACGTCATCTTTCTGCCTCAAATAATTTCCCAGGCGAAGGAAGCTCCCGGGTACCTTAGCTAATATATATACGAGTAAATCATTTTGAACTGACGCCATATTCGTCATCTCCTAGGTATGATTGATGGACAGTGAGGAACGTTTTCGAAAATCCCGTTATGAGTACAACCTCAAAACCTGATTTCCTTTATGGGAAATAATATAATAATCATAAAACTGTATTTAATAATCCACTTGTTATAGGGGAAAAGCATCGCCATTGAAACCATTGTTCTGAGATAATCTATTAAGTCGTTTTAAATCTTTCATAAATGCATTTTAAAGAACAAGACTTTTACTTGCTATGTATGAGCTTTCTTTCTGCTAATGTTTTTACATAACTATTTGGTAAGCCTACAATGGTATTAATATGCTCTGGGTCGCAATAGCTCGACGGTGTTATGAATGTGTTTCAACGCCCATCATTCCCCAGTATATCACTTTGAGGTCATCAAAACCACAGCATCAAAGGGTTTCATCCTTATGAGTAATTTGAGCTTATAAGATAAAAGACAGGGGAATATAAGAGGTGTTACAAAGTAAACAGGCGTATCTTGCCAAAGATAACCTCATAAATCAATTACTAACTTTTGAACTTAATGTAATATACGTCACTCCTCTCTTCGAACTGAGTTGTTACTCCTACATTCTAACATAAAATTGTGTTCATATTCAACTTTGTATCTTATTTATTGAACTAATTGTAAACATTAAATAATAGAAAAAGGATAAAAATAGGAGTATTTAAAATGTGTAGATACACAATGCCACTATTTCCAAATAATTTGTCAACACCCAAGTCTCAAACTTATACATAAGTGCTGGTTAGACAATGGAATTATTGGCCCTTAGTTTCGAGGCTTGTGAGATTTCCCCGCGTAGTTCGCAATAGTTATTCTGAGGTCGTCTTCAGTAAATTGGTTATTGTTGCCCATAGATGAATAGTAGAGCGTCCGACTTTAGATCACCTGGGTCAGCAACATCCAGCACGGCACTACTTGAATGGGTGACCACGGAGTTGTTACACCAGTTCGCTACTCTCGTGTAGAGTCGGTAGTGGAATGGTGGCAGTCAATCAGTCTGACTGCTTCCGGTATGGCAAAGTACATAGATCCTCCTAGATCCTGTCGACTAACAAACTGGACGTCGGTGATATATAGAGGCCCGTCAGTCAACTGGAGACAACTCATTCCATCTTCCTCTCGGCTAACGGCTGTTGTAAGTCATGTTAAACACGCACTACGTAAACAAGTCCGTCACGCAGGAAACTAAGGAGATTTCCCACGTGTGCCAAGTATTAGCATTTATCTCAAAAAGTAAAAGTTGATTGATAACAATATTTGGTGTTTTTTCTTCAAATGTGCTACATAATATAACAGCTTATTGTTAATATGCCATTAGTAGGAGGGGGGGGGATTACTTAAATCACGGTGGTATTGTGTTACCAGTATGCAGATTTCTCTATTGTAAAACTTCACGTGGGAAATCTGCTTAGTTTACGTAGCCCCTGCGTGACGGACTTTTTATTTTATAATTCGTTTATACTTCGTTATAGGACAAAAACTACTCTAAATAACAAAAGTCCGTCACGCAGGGGCTGCGTAAACTAAGCAGATTTTCCATGTGAAGTTTTACAATAGAGAGATCTGCATACTGGTAACACAATACCACCCTGATTTAATACAAACGGTAATGAGGAATCTTTCAGTTAATTAAAATAAATTCCCAACTGAAACGTCTTCTGAATTGTAAGAATAATTTATATTTTAATAACTCAAATTTTAGTAGTCAAAGAACTAAAGAAGGGGGGGGGCGGATGAACAGAACGTATTTGCATAAATCTCACAAAGTAACGAAGGTAAGGTAAGGTTAGAAACGACAGGTAAAGTTAGAAGAAGCTTCCACCTGAACCGAGCAATGGCGGAAATGGCCGACCTAATTCGAACTATACCCGACCACTGACTTCATAAAAATGCAAATATCTCGGTTAATATTCAAGATAGAGAATAAATGTATATAACAGTATTTATAGTAAATGTAATCTATATATATATATAAAATTGTAACCTCTGTCTGTACATTGATTTTTTTCGCGAAATTTCACGATAAATTTTCGTTTCACATGTCATAGACACCATAACTACATTTTGTTTCTTTCGTGTCTGTTTGTTTGTTTGTTTGTTTATTTGTTTGTTTGTTTGTTACCTTTTCACGCATAAACGGCTGAACCGAATTTTATGAAACTTGGTATGTATATTATTACTAGCCCAACTTAGACTTTAGGCTATATTAATATTCTCTAAGATGAACAGGAGTGGGGGTTATAAGGGAGGCCTGAAATTAAAAATAGCGATATTTCGTTTCCTATTGCTTTTTCAGCAAATATGCACATAACAAAAGTTGTTTATTTTGTTATTTAGAGTAACTTTTGTTATATGCACTTTTGCCGTATACGGAAGCATAAATGAGTTATACGCTATAAACTAAAGCGGGAGTCCACAATTTTATTTGGCACTAAAGACTCAACCGAATTAAACCAAACTCGGTATGTGAATTAGTACTAACACCTTCATTATAATTAGCTATACTAACATTTCTAGGGACGGGCAGGAGTGTGGGTTATAAGGAAGGCCTGAAATTAATAATAGTGATATTTCGTTTCCTATTGCATTTTCGGCAAATATGCACATAACAAAAGTTGTTTATTTTGTTATTTAGAGAAACTTTTTTTTATATACACTATCATCGTATACCGAAGTATAAAGGCGTTATACGCTAAAAATTATAGCGGGAGACTACAATTTTATTTGGCACAAAAGACTCAACCGAACTAAATAAAACACTCAGTATGTGTATTAGCACTAATGCCTTCCTTATAATAAGCCATACTAACATTTCTAGGGACGGGCAGGAGTGGGGATTATAAGGGAGGCCTGAAATTAATAATAATGATTTCCTATTGGGGTTTCGGCAAATATGCACATAACAAAAGTTGTTTATTTTGTTATTTAGAGAAATTTGCTCAATACTTCTTTTCAATATGAACTACCAGGTACCTCACCTGAAAAAATTAATTCAAATGAATGCAATATTTTCTCCTTAATAATTCAAATCTATGCATAATGCACAGGAGACGGGAAATATGACAATATGCAGGACAGTGAAGTCTTACATAAAAAAATAATTTTATTATTAACAAATGCCAACAACGGGTATTAACCCTAAACACTGGAACGGGTATATGTCAAAATATTGTGCAAAGTAAAGCCTTGCCAAAAATATACCATCACCATTCAGCCTCAAATGAATTCCCGAGCGAAGCCGGGTATCTGAGCTAGTTTGAAATAAAATTGGTTCTATACAATTTTTCGATCCGATTCATAATAACGGAGATATTTTGAATTTTCGAAAATCCCCCCTCTAACCCCCCCCCCCTAGGATCGATGGATATTTGAAGAAATTTTTCGAAAATCGCGTCATGAGTACGACCTCAATAGCTGATTTCCCTTAAGGGATATCTGCTAAAATGAATACCTGTCATTTGCATGTTTGCCAAAAATCTAATACGAAATGAAATATCGCAAGTTTTAATTACAGGTCTCTCTTATAACATCCACTCTTGCTCGTCCCTAGACAAGTTAATATAGGTTATTTTGATGGAGGTGTTGATGATAAGTCACATATTCACATGTTTTGTTCAGTACAGTTCAGTCTTTCGTGCCCAAAAACATTGTTGACTCACGCTATAGCTTTTAGCGTATAACTTGTTTATACGTCGCTGTACTATAAAAGTGTACATAACAAAAGTTATTCAAAATAACAAAATAAACACATGTTATTTGTATGTTTGCCAAAAACACCAATACGAAATGAAATATCGCAATTTTTCATTATAGGCTTCCCTTATAACCCCCACTTCTGTTCGTTCCTAAAAATATTGATACAACTTAAAATCAAAGAAGCATTAACACTAACCCACATACGGAGTTTCATTGAGTTAGGTTTTGTTTTTTATGACCTTTAAAATTGTTCACGCACGCTAGAGTTTTTATATTTAGATATACAAATATAACTTGTTTATACTTGGGTTAGTAGTAATATATAAGCCAAGTTTAAAATTCGGTTAAGTAGTATAGGCGTGAAAAGGTTTCATACAAACAAACAGACACCAAAGAAACAAATTGCAGATGTCGGGTCTATGGCATGTGAAACGACAAAGTATCGTGAAATTTCGAGAAAAAAAAATCAATGTACAAACAGAGTTTACAATTTTATATATATAAAATGTTGAATGGACCTCATTTTCGTCGTCTACTACGTAGGATCGATGGACATTTGAAAGAAATGTTTCGAAAATCGTGTCATGAGTACCCTTAAGGGAAATCTGCTAAAACTCTGATCGGAATCCCTCGAGCCAGCCCAGGCGGTGGCTAAAGATCTTTACGGTCTATAATGCCAACCAAATATATATATACACGTGTACGTGTGTGTGTATATACATTTTTTTTCTTTTGTGCATTTCCATGGACGGTACATACAGGTTATTCATTGTTTTAATATCTTCAATATTAATTACAATAATTATTGCTTATATTTTCTGAAAGATATAGACAAATATCTTAAAATTACAGACAATAGAAATAAGTTGCAAAAAGTAGACGTTAATAAATAATAATAATAATAATAATAATAATAATAGAAATAAGCAACAAAAAGGTATCTACAATATATTTTACATAGCCCAGCTGACCATGCTTAGAATTCTCTTCTCTATGTCATGAAATATAGTTTTATGTATGACATATCTTAATTTAACCTCATTCTCATCTTTGATTCGTTTTGATAAGTTTGAATGAAGTGATTTGCAAATTGTACTGCATGCGATAATATTTTGTTCATTAACTCACCATTTCAGGAGAATGTTTTTAGGCCCGAATTGATGGGCCTTTTACCGTCATTCTACATTAATGTGAATGCTTCTATTTGAATTTTAAATTAATATGTCAATTTTTTTGTCTTCCTGCTGAACGTTGTAAACAGATTTCGATTTGCATACGATTACCATATATGAGTATGAATAAAAAAAAAAATTGAAACCGTCGCTGGATAAAATTGAGTTTTTATACACACGTCCAAGTATTGATATTATCAGAAACAGTTTTCTCCACTCAACAATTCTGTATTTCTGATACATAGGGCCCTCTAATTATGGAGTACTGACATAACGTTAGAACAGTAAATTCACAATAAACAAGAAATATTTAGTTATTTCATTCCCATTGTCTCCATCCGTAAAATGATTTCCTATTGATTGTTTTCCTACCTTTCTAATTTAATACAAGTATTTTAAATACAGGAGTCCTTAGTGTAAAGTATATACTACTAATCTACTATTTTTTGAAGATAAATAGTGCAGCAGAATGTGGTTTCCATTTTAATGCAGATTAAATTCTAACAATTTCGATGAGAATAACAAAATCATTTTTCAAAAAATATGGTCTGGCATATTTGTTTTCTATTTCGATAAGTTTAATTGGATGGAATAAATCACATAATTAATTCAAATTTAGAAGGAGTTGATTAATAATTTAAAAAAAAAATGATCAATTTCTTCAAAAAAATTCACATTTAGTCCAAATGATAGCAGCAAAGCTACACACTTAACTATTACCATAAACTCTCGCAATATGTGCCATTAATTTTGAGACATGTAACATTAAACAAATGAAATATTAAACAAAATACATTTAAAATAATGTTTGGATTATGTGGTTTACTACTTCTCCTGATTTACCATATGGAGTTAGTTTCTTTATTTATTAATATTTAAAAAATATTAGAGGACGATAAAGACGGCCGAATAATTTTAACAGCTTTCTAAGTTACATCTGCTTTAATGGCGGAATAATTTATGGTATGGAGTGTACTATTTGGACTAATCTTTGTGTAATATTTTATAATTTAATCTCATTCACTTAAAAAATGATTAAATAAGTCATTCATGTTTAAATATTGCATTGTATAAATTCTTTTATGAATATTAGAGTTTAAATAATTAAATTTTTATATTGGTCAGTATGGAAATATGTACTGAAACACATTAATGTAATAGAAACCTTTTTATATATTCAATGACTATAGTAGAAAGCTGTAAGCTATAAAAAATGATACATGCTACAAATTCCCATTTTAATGTGTAAAAGTATCTTATTATCTTAGCTTCCCTCGGTATGTGATTTCAATTTTTATATAATAGTATTCGATTTATTAACTATCGCGATGCATATTATTGTGTTTCAAATACTTCGAACTTGATGAGTTCGAATTATTTGATACATTTAATAATATTCAGATGAACATACGAGTAGAAAGATTCTAATCCCGACTTTCCCATTCAAATATTTTGGAGAGGTGTTGAATACTCCTTTTGGAATTGGTTTCGAAGATACATCATATTTTTTTAAAAAAGTAATTTATTTTAATGTGCTAGATGTTATGGAATCTAAAGCTATTCTAGTGGTCGGATTACACTGCACTGCAAACAAAATTTTTTTTTTCAATTCCCGCCACCATTCCTGCTGATTCTTATGCACAATGACCTCCTGAATCCAAATACTCCCCCTTTCTCCCCGTCACCCACTGACTCCCTACAAATATTTTCAATTTTTTTTGGCTCATGAGCTTTTGGTGGGAAAGTCACTCTCGTCCGTTAGCCGTCAATTTAATAAAAATGCAAATATCTCAGTTAACATTCAAGATAGAGAATAAATGTATATAACAATATTTATAGTAAATGTAATTAGCAATAAGATTGATTCTGTACAATTTTTCGATCCGACGTATAGTAACGGAGATATTTTGAATTTTCGAAAATCCTCCCCTCTAAACCCCCCCTCCCACTGGTCCGATTTCAGCCATTAACGAACTTGATCTTCCTTTTTACATAAAACGACTAAATATCGTGTTTGGTAACGATTAAACAAAAATTGCGACCGCTAGAGCGTTAACAGACAAATATATATATATATATATATATATATATATATATATATATATATATATATATATATATATATATAATTTTGAACGGACCTCATTTTCGTCATCTCCTGGGTAGGATCGATGGACATTTGAAGAAATTTTTCGATACTCGCGTCATGAGTACGACCTCAATAGCTGATTTCCCTTAAGGGAAATCTGCTAAAATAAATAGCAACATGTAGGAAGATTATTATCTGGACTACACTGTTGCTCTTATTAACTAGGGTTGGTCTTTTCACTTGGGATCCTGGACGGTCACCGATATGTTTCATTAGTAAATTTCTAGCGATCATAAAGTCAACTTGTCCGTTTTCTAGGTGTTAGTGTAAGTTGTGATCTATATCCATCATTTATTTACCGTTTAATTTTGCCACGCGAGAGTAAAAATTATCCGATAGTTTCTGCTATGTTTGTGGGGAATTGATTTCCAAAGAGCAACGCTTTCTCAGCTTCTTAAAACTACTAGTAAATTTTATTTTGATTGCCAAGTTGATGATGAGGAGAGGAATTGGGCTCCAACAGTGTGCTTGTCCAAATGGCTCGAAGATACTCGTAAGCCAATCCCATTGCCCAGCCTATGGTTCGTCGTGCCATCTTACTCCTTGTTACTTTTGTACAACTTCCACCGTCCGGTTATCTAGCAAAAGTAAATATATTATTCAGTATCCTTATATTTCTTCAGTTCTAAGACTAGTTCCTCACAACGATTTTTGACAATTTCATATGTCACAATTTCAAGAGAGTCACAATACAGTAAGAAACTGACATGAAATACTTTGAGCCAGATCCTGGACCAAAAAAGTATACGCCCACCGATGATGGAGAGTGTCCTGCTGATTCAGCTCATCGAAAACCTTGTTTCTTTTCTCACTTGGAGTTGAGTGATCTCGCAAGGAATTTTGAAGTTCCCTAAGAGTAAATCTTTACTTCTTGGATCTCGACTTGAACAGTGAAATCTCTTAGAAAAAGGCGTACAAATCTGATTGCTGCTATGTATTTTTATTATTTGGAAGTGTTTGAGGGAGGCAGGGAGGGGGGGGGGCTGGAATATATAGAAAATAAGTGAAAACAATGAGTAAAACCGGGAAAACCAATCATTTTTAATAAAGTTTTACAATTTAAGGGGGCATCCCCCCACCCAATTTTCCCTCCCAGGTACAAATATTCATATTGGAAACTTTTTCACATCTCTAACCCCTCAGAAGAAATATAAAGGCTAAAATAATCCTTTTCAACAAGGGGATGTGGAAGAAAGATGTAGTCAGTTATGTTATGAGCTGTATATAGGTTTGAAGCAGATCTCTTGAATTAGTTACTGATGGAAGTTTTGATTGAGATTCAAGAGACCTAAGCGCACGCCCTGGGGTATTCTGACTACTTCGTCCTCCCACAGTCATCTAATATGCCCTCACAAGTCTCTCTCATCTATCCTTCACTCTATGTTCTAAAATTACTTGCTGAATTTCCTGCAAACACAAATCAACTGAAGAAGTAGCTGGCATCTTGGGTCTTTGAAGGAATGTTTTTGATAACTTTCATAACAACTAATTATCAGAGAAACAACAAGCTGACCTCCGGCAAATCATGAGTATTGTTAAACATTAATTCAAGGAATTGATTTAAGGATCTTAAATAAAATTCAAACAGCTCTTTTAGAAAGAAGAATTTGTATTGCACGAATTCAATAAATTTGTCTTATCTTATATTTCATTCAGAACACATAATTAACCAATAGCTTTTTTGGGCAACAAATATTTCATTTTCAGAATATATAAATAATAAAGTGAAGTTCCATAATGTGAATTTAGTTACCTAGCTAACATGTAATCAGAGATACTAATAATTCTTATTAGTTGTGTTTCTTCTTTGGTCTACATAAATTAAATTGAGGATTGTCTGAATTGCTCCTTAGGTTTGGTGAGGATATATCTTTTTTTCTCACTTTTCATTATTTTTAAGAACAATGGTGTCACCTTTAGATCTTCTCTGTTCGCCTTTCTTCTCTTTGCCTGTCTTTACTTACAGAAAATCATATATTGGCCAATTTCATAAAATTGGTTTTAACCATAAAAAAAGAAAATAATTACCAAATTATGTTTAGAATATATTTTGAAGCTATAGAAAATGTATTGGTTACTAAAATGTCCTCCAACTTGAATATTAAAGGAGTCATTTCTATTTTTGTGGTTTCTGTCTTGAGTAAACTCCCTCTCATTCTTACGAGATTTTCTCTTTAAATTATGTTATCACTTAATAGATTACCATGATCTGTGTAGGTTCTACGCGATGCCGCACACTGGGGCAAGTGTGGAAAAAATTCGATTTTTCGAAATTTTTGATTTTGATCATCTGGCTCCTGATTCTATTGTACATTAGCCACTGCATCTCGATATAGCACAAATTTCATCTGGACTAATGTTTAGCCCCATTTATTGAGTCTTAAATTCAAGATAGTCGAAGTTTTGGTTAAATTACAGATAACTTTCAGAATTTGGTATATAATTAAAAAAAATAGTGAAATAATTTTAATGTTTTATTCCATGTTCTAGGATGTTTAAATATGCCACACATAAGACGAATTGGTTAAAAAAATATTTTTCGTCACGTAACTAGACCAAAGTTAAGAGCTACCATAAACATTTTGAAAAGGTATTGCTACAAAAAAAGCTCCGGTTTCCTCCGGGATGGGGAACTTATTTTTCTCAAAATAGAATAGACGTGTTAAAGTAAAGATTAAAACAAAAATCATCTGCCTTTATCTGCCTATCCGATCATAACACCGTAAAGAAAGGAAAGGATCAGAGTACGCTTTTGTTTGTTGCACTATTTTGTTTACCCAATTGTCTCAGATAATACATGTCGCCACTTTCAAAACACTTTTAATTCCAGTTCAGTATAGTTGCTAACATTGTCTAATCATGAGCTCTATAAAAATTAAATACCGCGATTTGTGTGACTGCTTGTGGGGAGGTACGAATTTTGACGTGTTTCTTCAACGAAATCACCCTGAACTTGACGAAAAAAATATTTCTTTAATTGTGACTGCTCTAAATAAGAGTTTTTCGCCTCAATTTAATGAAAAAACAAAAAAAGTAAATCGGGACCGGGCGAGGTTCAGAAAAATATTCAATGAGTGGATGGAAAATGAATATGTTTTCCACATACCAGACGACGATTCGACAGGATGTGTTGGGAGACCAAGTAAAGACTTTGATGATTGTGGTGAAAGAAGCAAGAGGAACAAAATACGCAGCCTTCAAGCATCGTACGAACAAAGCTTGATTAACGAAGACCACGATAAACCCGAAGCTTTGTCATCCGATCAGGCATTAGCTATATTTCTCCAGGCCAACCTGACAAAATATCATTACGAGATGATTCGACAAGCGCTAAAAGACCATGGGTGCCATGTATTTCCAAGTTATAAAAAATTAATCCCCTCAAAGAAACAGTGCTACCCTGGAAATATGACAATCAATGAAACATCCGCAGAAGTCCCTTTGCAGAATTTACTCGACCATACTGAAAAACGAATTCTGGAAATAAAACCTCCAGAAGAACTAGAAAAATTAAACAAATATTGTGAATTAATATTGTCGACGAAATGGCGATTCGACGGTGCCTCAGGCCAAAGTGAATTTGCTCAAAAATATTCGATCGACAAAAGCGAAATAAGTGACTCGAATTTATTCATGACGTCAATAGTTCCTCTGAAGCTCACAAACCCAATTGATGTTGGTCAAAATATATCGATTTGGGAAAATTGCCGACCTTCCTCAACAAGGCATTGCAGGCCCTTGCGATACAGTTTTCCAAAAAGAGACACTTGATTTGGCGCGAGCTGAAAAAAAAATTAGTTGAAGAAGAAGTTGAAAGTTACCGAAGTAGTGATTGGCGAGAATGTCATCCGAATTCGACATATTCTGGTGATGACAATGTTGGACGGCAAGGTAGCTCAAGCCATAACAAATAAAAAGTCTGCCAGTGCCTGCTACATATGCGGTGCTTTACCTTCGGAAATGAACGATTTGGCGAAAATCCAACAAAAGACTCTTAATGTGAGTGCTCTCGAATTTGGTATCTCTCCATTACACGCCAGAATCAAGTGTATGGAATACATCCTTCACATTGCCTATAACAAAAATTTTGAAAAATGGAGAACTACAAAAGACACACAAGTCATCCACGAAAACGAAAAGAAACGTATTCAACAAGAGTTTCTTGAGAAAGTCGGCATCAAAGTAGACTTCGTTAAGCAGGGTTGCGGATCTTCAAATAATGGCAACACTGCCCGACGATTTTTCTATGATTGCAAGGTCACAAGTGCAATAACGGGAGTCGACGAAACTCTAATCCACCGGATCGCTACCATTCTCGAAGTAATAAATAGCAATGCAATAATCGACCCAGAAAAATTCCGACTCTTTTCAAAAGAAACAGCTGAGATGGTCATTGAGAAGTATTCATGGTACTATATGCCATCCACTGTGCACAAGATTTTATTGCATGGTGCTGAAATAGTACAGAAGTCGATTCTCCCAGTTGGAATATTGTCGGAGGAGGCGCAAAAAAGTAGAAATAAGGATTACAAGGCTTTCAGGATCAGAAACTCACGGAAAATGTCTCGTATATCTACCAACGAAGACGAGTTCCACAAGCTACTGGAGACTTCAGATCCTTCTATCACGAGCATGGGACCCGAACCAAAGAAAAAGCACCTGGAAATCAGTGATGCAGCTAAACAACTTTTAACATAATTTCCTTCAATTTGAAAACGTAAGTTTCATTTCATTTTGAACAAGCTTTGACTTTGAATTTCTAGTTTTATTATTTACGAAATTCTTCAGTCTTTTAAACTTCCTTGAATTTTTATTTGTAAGCATTATTTAACTACAATATACACTCAAAACACTTGTTTTAACTGGTTTTCATAAGTGCAACCTATTCCGAAAATTTCCGAAATTTGTATCTTGCCAATAGGCTTTTATTTACTCATTAGTTATTTAATTTTCTTCAACATTTCAATAAACACCATTGAACTTAATGTATTTTTTTATTCTGAGTCGAATGAGACCAGCCCCAGGTTTCTATGTTAATCCGTTTTTGAGATAATGAATTTTTTCCGCTTTTTGGCCATTCGGCCCCAGTGTGTGCCGTGGTCCGAGTGTTATTCCAGCACACTGAAGGGAATCTGCTCAGCTTGTTCAGCCCCAAATTGACCAACATTTTTAAAATTGACTACAGCCTTTAAAAGGCCTTCCTTCTGATTTAATTACCTTTCCTTCAGGCATTTCGGAGAATGGGATATATAACATCTAGTCGATGAAAGGGGAAAGATTAACAATTTGTAATAAATGAAGTAAGTACAATTTTAATGAAGAGACAGTTATGATCTTGAGGGGGGGGGGGGGTTCGGGGCGTGGGGAAGGGGAGGGCGGGAGTTAGGATGGATGAGTGGGTGGAAGAGGTTGGCACACCTGTTGCTGGTCGGTCTATATAAGGCTCTCGCTGGGGGTGGTTCGGCCACACGGGTTCCCTCCACCGACCAGTTCACACCTCAGAGCCGTCATCTCAAGGTAAGGACTTCAGCAACAACTTCGCAACCACCAGTAACAGTACTATGTTATTCCCCATTTACCCTCTCCACCTAACTCTTAAACTGTGTTAGCGTTCTTCCTGAATAATAAAATAGCAGAAAATGATATATCAAAGAAAACCAACTAACTAAGTTGATTGAGATGACAAATGAAACTTATAAAGTATGTTTAATGTAAATCTGATAACACCCCTATATTTTAAGGTCAATACTTTACTTAATTCTATCTGACAGGTAGAATAATTTGAACAATATATCTCTGAATTCATGGTGTATGTTAGCCAACAATATATTTACTATATCTCAAAATTCATTCATACAAATTGTATATATTAAAAGAATTAGAGAATGAAGTTAAAATTTTGGTTTTGATCAAATGAAAAGTACAAAACAAAATACTACGATGATACTTTGGTTATACATTTATTCGTCCGAGCTGGGAAAATATATTTTCATTAAAAAAAGTGTAGGAAGGAATGATGAAATTTTTACATTTCACACAGAGGCCAGTGAGATTAGTAACTATTTGAGAATGAGTAAGATTTTATAAATAATGTTAAATTGGGGAAATATAACAAATATGAAAAAGTATTTTACGTAGTTAATTTTATATATATATATATATATATATATATATATATATACATAGTGATATTGTTTTAATTTGGAAGTAGTTTGATAGCTTACAGAACATCAGACCCTCCTCTTTTTACAGTAATAATGTTGAAAGTTAGTTGAAACATGAAAAATAAAACAAGTAAATCAAGGTGGATTTATTCTTTATTTTCAGCGAATAACAATGAGTAATTATTAATACAATAATCACTAGAAATATAATAATATTGGTAGTTATTAAAGCTAGAAAGTGGGTAAATAATTCATCTCAATAGATTCTTAGGAGAATTAAGATCTTCTATTATGATGCATTCGCACAATATGGCCTATACTTAAAGAGCTATAGAGTTATTTTATTCGAAAACTCTATTATAAGAAGGCAAGTACAAGAATCCCAGAGCGTTTTTTAACTCTTTCCTTCGCATGACCCTAATAGAATAAAAAAACGTATTAGCAAACGCAATGAGAACTAAGATGCGTTGATTGTATCAATTTTATTTTATTTTTTCTGTTCATCAGAGATTCAGAATGCATTGACTTTATTAATTTTTACTAATTACCCCTATATATGAGTTTTACAATTAATTAAATGCTTAAGTTTATTATTTAAAATATGTTTTCAGAACTTCTTTATATTTTACTGAATCCTTTTAAATGTGACTAAAAGATTACTCAATAAAATTAAACTATATTTTAAAATGTCCTAAAATTCTGTTCGACAATCTTAGAACAAAGTTTTTAATTTCATTCAGGGTTTGAGAAGTTAAATTTTCTGTGAATACAAATAAATATTGTTTTTGCTTTTCATAATATCCCCATAAAAGGCAGCTCCCATGTCTTTTCACATATTACATGCAGCCATGTACAATAATTATTGTAATTGGATACATGTAATATTATTTCATCGTTTCTCTAAAAAACTACCTATTTTCGAATTAATTTATATTTGATTCCAACTAATTAAATTTTAGGTAAGTATAATGAAAATCAATAGTTCTCGAGGTGTTAGGAATTAAATCTGTTGTACCAGTGAATAAGTGGTTAAGTCCCCCTTACTCACTGGTGGACTTAACCACTTATTCACTGGGGTTACAGAAATAAAGGAATATATTTATATTTCATATTACCTGTACTTAAATAATATATTTAGCGCATAAATAAATTAGAGTTACAATAAGAAGAATATTTAGATAGAATAATTCCAATATTAAATGTATTGGTAGAACTAATTTGATTTGAAGAGCTAAATTGATTAAAATCCAAGTGATACCAAGAAGATGGCTGTAAAGTTACGAAGAAGTTGGCAAACAGACTACCACTTTACGGCCGTTCTTTTGTCGCATTTGTGAATAAGTAAAGTGAATAGTGAACCACAAATTTTAAAGTGGAAAAAATTATCGTTGTTCTAGTAATAGAAATTGAATTCCTGTTAAATTATACAAGCAATGACTAGTGAATGTTTTTCAATTTAGTAGCAATTACCTGTTTACTGCTGTTATGTACGTATGTGATATGATACAGGTTATACGTGAACTATGAATTGAAAAAATTTGAATACTTAAATTTATTTCGTTGTTTTATATGTGACTAACATTTAGATCAGTTCAACGTTTTATATATATGTGAATATATATATTATACATACGAGTGTATATATAAATTTATATATATATATATTTATATATACATACACACACACACATCTATTTCTTCCTTGATGTAGGCTTTATATAGGAAGTTTATTAGGTGTAATGCCCATTTCCTTTTCAGTTCATTAGACGTATTTGATTTATTTACATTACATTGTTAATGTATACAATACCTAGCATGACTATTACGCACATATTGAATTTAATTATTTAAAATTCATTGAGGAGAAACCCAAATTACAGTGATTGTAGTTGTGCAATTAAATATATATATATATATATATATATATATATATATATATATATATATATATATATATATAAAATAAAAACTGGCAATTGAATAGATTAAATAAACCCTACAGCATTACCTGTTAGTATCGTTTATGTAAATTTACTTATCGTTTATGTACTTTTTTTCTTTTTTTAGTGTCAAGCTTGTTATTTATTTGATATGGTTATTCCGAGAGAAAACTATTATTAAATAATAATTGTAAACCTAAATTTTATGTCAATATATTAATGGAAATAAGGAGATTAGTATATTTATTAAAACAAACGTAACCATAAACATAGAGGACCTAATTCCAATTACATATTTTTTGATAAATAATAAATAGTTTCCATGGGATAATGCATTTAATAACAATTATTTCTATTACATTGTCAATGTATGTATATTTAGTTTTTTACAAAAAATGTTCTTATTAGTTGTTGAATAAATAACAAATATTTTCTAACTTATGTCATCGTACCTTTTTCTTTTTGAGTAGGTATCTATATAATTGTTTTACTTCCATTTCGGTATTTATAATTGTAATTAAGTGGAGTTACAGATGTAATATTACTATTGCTTGAAATTGCAGTTGGTTTTTGAATTGACTTTAACCCGACAAGTATTTGTAATTCTTATCACAATTCACGAGTAATTGCATTACCAATATGCATCAATCATCAGTGTAATCATGACACTAGTAGAGAACATGGCCTTTTTATTGGTCCTGTTAATTCCAATTACTTTTGGTGCAACTCTCTTTAGTTATGTTGAACGCTATTCGCAATATTGATTTATAATACCATCTACGTATTGACATGGTTACTAGAGAGGTACCTCGGTAAAACATCAAGTCTGGGGGGGGATTTAGAGTATTTTTAGTTTAATTTAACCATAATTTAAGCAAATCAAGCGTGAATCAGGTGGACGGGGTTGTTATATTCCCATCAAAACACATTGATATTACATTTGATAATGCTTTAATGTAATTTATATATTTTACTATTACCTAATCAGAACTATATAATTTAAACCTTAGAACGCTGAAGAGTATTGAAATTGATGGACTGATGTGCTCAGTTATTTCAGATATTTGTTAATATTAATCTTTATGCTACAAAATATTACTGAGTCTAATTATATGAATGAACTATTATGAATATAAATGTTATGCTCCAGAAAAATGAAAGTTTATTTTCAACAATGGAAATTAAAATTCAAGGTATGTATTAGTTAAATTCTAAGGATTATATGTATCATTATTAATGGCATATAGCAATAAAGATTTCAACTGTCTCACTAAATTATGGCCGGCCCTTACCTAACAACGACTGCTATTTAAAAACAAATAAAAAAAAAATGTTCGCCATCCCAACCTGCAATAACCGTGGTGTATGAAGCCTCGGGCTCTTACCAACATATAAATTGCTTAAATGGTAATTTATCAAATTAATCATTTAGAAAGTATTCATAAATTTCATTTCATGATGAAATAAGAACCATTTTTAAATAAATCAGAAATCAATGGCTTTCTTCAGTATAACTATAACTCTCCCAAGAACGGGATACACGATTTATTTATTTCATGAACGTCCACTTTGTGCCGTAGCAACGGCTAATTGTGATGGATACATGATTAGAATATTATAGTACATTTTTGAAGGTATCTTTTATCCACCACTTATGTCTGTTCTTGGAATAACAAATGTACCCTGCGGACTAAGTTAATATTTAGATAATGGACATGCCGAGTTATATTGGATATAGGTGAGTCATTTAAGCATTATTGTCTGGGGTTATGTATTTTATATATTATTGTACGTCAGATATGTATATTACAAAAATAATCTATATCAAAATCAAAAAAAAAAAACATTCCTTATACGAATATTTCTTGAAACTCGTAGAGGAAATGAAGTATCATGGTTTCTAATAACAACTTCCACACTTACACTTCATCCTGAATAATGTTAATGGGTTATTATTCAATTCACGGAATACCATTCACAATCCGTATATACCGAATATTATTCAGTTCAGTTCCGTACTTTGAGGCTATTGAATGTTCATATCGATTATACTCATAAGTTACCGTTTATTGTAGTAATCTTCATTGAATTCATTTCGGTCGTTCATGAGTGACACGAACACCAACGCCTGAAATTCCTGGAAACATTTAAAAAGAAACGTGAATCGAAAAGCTATCTTCAAAATTTGCTACAAAAATCAATTCATTCAATATTCAAGCAAACTCCGGTGTTTGCCGATTATACAGATAAACATAAGTCAATATTAAAGAAGGAAGAAGGATTAAAAATTGGCTTTTGACATCATGGATAGATGGGAAATATGTCACGCGCTGCCGGTCACAAATGTTATTTACTTGTTACCAAACTCAAAATTTAAACGTGAAAATCTCCGTTTTCAATTATTATTTGCATAGGACATTTTATAGAATCACGTTGCCTATAAACGTCTCTTCATATATTTTGCTACATATCGAATCGTTTGTATTTTCAGCTAGTCATGATAGAATTAGGGTTCAGTTGAGCAATCAACTACTAGGTTATTAAACCACAATTCTTCTTCAACGCCATCATATATTTCTTATTTTAGGTTTAATTACAGTTGAATTCCTGTCTGATTTTTAGTTGTAATAATAGTTTTGCTCTCATATTGAAAGGAACTGTTTTATACATTACTCAATCAATCTCAATCAGCTTGTGTTTTCCTATACTATGGGGGTTCAACATTGTATTGTATATATTTCCTTCCACCGCATATTTCCTGGTAAATAATAATAGTTTATATATGTTCTTTGCACCACTATGCCATTTTTATTATATATATATATATATATATATATATTTAGGACCTTACACTCACATAGTATTTGATACACTTTACATTATGCACTTATAGCATGGGAACAGTAAATAATCTTTACGCACAATACTATCTACAGTTACGTTGTTATGCTTAATTATGCCCATTAATATCCAAGTACAAATTAACTGGAAATAACGCTTTTTCCTGTATTTCTTTGAATTTCATTTTATATATAAAATTATTATTATTATTACTTTATTTGTTCCTTACGTATTCATACAAATTATTTTATACACATACATATCCTTACATTATTATATACGGGGTGTCCCAAGTCCCCCCCCCCCTTTAAAATCGCCAATTGTATTAATAAAAGGCTGAGACTTGGTGTGCCATAATTGTGCCACCTGAAGAATCTTTTTAATTCATATTAAACCTCGTGATCTTCTCAAGAACTTCTCCAGCAACCATAACTTTGGAATTTCCAATGAAACTCAAACCATCCTTTTTATGACGAAGTCTTGTAGAAAATAAAATTCTAAAACGAGGGTAAATTTTTCGATTTGACGCGTCCTTTAGCCGTAAATGCTGAGATCTTTACATCAGGAACGGCACGTTTTATTGTAAAAATGTAACATAAAAGTATTAGCCAACAAAAGTATCTTTGAATCAAGTCAAAGCAAAGGAATGGAATCTAAAATAAAATAAAAATATATATTTAAAACGAAAAAACGCAAAATTATTCTTGAATGAATCCAAAAAAAGTTTACTTCAATAAAAATCAACATAACAAATAAAGTTCTTATAATTAATTTATTTTAAACTAATTACGCAGTAATTATTTTTCAAAGGAATCTGTTTTTCCACCAGCATAGCTTCTTGTAAAGATGGTATCTGAAATCCCTTTTGGTACTGTGTATTTATGCTACTGAATTTGAATTTATCGCCAATCTGATTTTATTTTTCATGTATTCTATAGTCTGCGGCCTCATTCTGGTAGGCATTGTCTTTGACCCTCCCCCACAGAAAATAATCCATTACTGTCAGATCGGGTAATCTGGGTGCCCACTCAATGTGCAACCTGCGATAGATACTGCGTTGGGAAAAGATTTATATTACTGTTGATAGAATAGTGATTAAGATGTGGGAAGGACATCCTCATAACTTCATTGAGCTAGTGGATGGGCTGGTGAAAATTTCATAGCAATTTTGGTAAAACGCTTTTATAATTCTCAAAACTATTTTTAATTTTGTCATTATATGTACTAGCTCCTACTTTCCCAAATTGTTGTTTTCAATTACATTCGAAATATTAGGATTTTTTGAAAAGTAAAGCAACAAGTATTTTCCTTGGCTGGATTTTTATACCTTTCTTTCACACTATTGATCATAGTAGATTTGCTTATTGGTGATTATGGAATTTCATAACTAGATGTATTACTGCTAGCGTTTTGAAAGAAACTATTTTTAACTTTGAAACTTTCTTTTTTCGTAGGTGTTTTTTTTATCTTGTTTACATGACATTGAGTAATCGAATTTCCGGATCATTTAGTGTCCATAATGATTAAAATTATTAGATAAATCCAATTTCTTTCATATAATTATCATTAGTTAGGACATTTTCTAAAATATTCTTTTGGTTTTTAAACTTCCTTCACTCCTATCTCTTCTTAAAACATTCTTTGAGAAAACTAATTATTTCATATTGAATGTTAATGAAATTCGGATTAATTTTCTTAATCTGACAATAAATCTTTTTCCCCCTGCTCTTCTTATTTCTTTTTCAATGAGTTAATTTAAAACACTATTTCCTTTGAAGAAGTCCTTAACCTATTTAGTATTTCACTATAATCCTGGACAGGTTCTAGGGTTTTCAAATTGAATCTTATTGTATTAAATTTCTAGTTGTCAAAATAAAAGAATTATTAGATAGCATTTGATTGCTCGATTGTATCGTTTTGTTAACACATTCACCGGGAACTCATTTCTGATGGCTGGGAGAATAACATGGCATTTTCACAGTGATTTGTGAATTGTCTGGTCTAGAGTTGAAGTAGAAAATAGTCATTTGAACAAGATACAGAGAATATCAACCAGAAAAGTTCGTGATAAATATTGAAGTATTTTTGAGTCATTATCACTTCAAGATTTCTTTAGGTCAAACTTTTCAGCACTCTGAGAGTTATCTTTATTCTTCGATAGTTCTCCCAGCTTCTATTTTTTCCTGATTAATTTCATTTTTGATCATTACATTTAATTCCCATGGCTACGCAACTAACAACCATTTTTTTACCGGTCCACAAGCTTGTTGTTGAACCATTCTTTATACAAAATGATAAACAGAAATAAATCATCTTAAAAAATATTATTCGATTTAAATGGACATTCAATTTTCGAAAAACATCATGGCCTTCGAGTATTTAATATTCAGTTTCCAGGAATTTTTAATATGGAGGTGATTAAAAATAAATTATGAAATGAATAATCAGGGAACAGCATGAACACTCAATAATTAGACTTTCAAATAAATCATACAGACCATAATGAATCGAGGGTGTATGTATTCCAGCTATGTTTATATTCAAATACTTTGAATGGAGCTATTGAAATCCAAAGATAAATTTAAATTTCAAATAAGCATTGAAATTTTAAATGATACAAAACGTTAATTCCACTTTTCTAGTGTCATTGAATTCATTAAAAATAAATAATTCACTGTTATTACTAAACGAATTTGCATGTTTTATCTTTATTGTTTGTATCTGTAAGTTTATTACTTATTAGTTATCTGGAGGAGCATGTGTTAGTTTATTTCATAATAGAGAAAAAAAAGTCCTAGGCGAAACGATTTTCGCTAATATAGAAATAATGAAACTATTTTGGGTATATGTTGATTGAAATTTATTAGTATATCTCGACTCGCTTACTAATGTTGTATGCTTAATTATCTCACTCATTAGTAAGGACATAAACGAAGGTTCAACATTCTTTAAGGTTAATGTACTCCTTAGTTTATACTGACTGTCCAGGCAATCGTTGCAAGAACTACAAATAACTCTTTAAGATTCAAGTTGAAGAAATTCCATACTCTTATGCGTCGATTTGATTTGGTAATCCTCAAAGCTGTTTTATTTTAATTAATCGGTGGTTATTGGTTACTTTTGGATAATTTCTACCTTGGTATGAGTTTTCTATTGACCCAAATAATATAGTGTCAAGCTCGTTATAAACTAGGTGTTATCTGGGTTGTATGATTCAATTATTATTGCTATTTTCACTGATGCACCAAATAAACTCCACTGTTTAAGAGAGATAAATTTTACTTATCTTGCCATCAAAACCCCTTCTACCTTCAAATTCAGTGGCTCTGTATTTGTATTTACCTACGTGCGTAACGTCTGCACCTGAATGCCCGGTTCACTAATAAATACGTTATACTGATGCAGGTCCTTCAGTTCTTTCTTTTTCTGCATTCATAATGAAGTATTTTATTAATAAAATGAATAACAAAACGAAGTGGTGTCTATCTATTATTTCCCAAATACATTTCTGTATTAAATCCAATCAGTCTATTTATTTTTGTATTCATGTATGGTTAACAAATACGAATAGTGTGTGTTTGGTGAGGAGAGCCTTAAGGGAGTAGCAGTCATCAGCTAGACCACTCTCAATCTTTTTAAGGTACCTTCGCTCCATTGATTCACTTTAGTCCATTAGCTTATTTAAGCTGAGTGCCACTTCCTTTTAACAACATCCCAATATTATGGCTCATTCTATTAAAGAAAAACTTCAATGCTAACCTTATCAATTTTCAATAGCTACTTCTAAATGTCTAAAGCAAGATGAGTAAGCTGACAATTACTATAAAAATTATGACAAAGCTTAATACCAATTCTATTTCGTAAAAAGGAATATTGCCATATATTGTCATTTCAATATTAAAAAAGATATAACATACATACATATAAACACAAACGTAAATAAAAATACGCCAATAACTAAAAACACCAAGGACGATATCTCTTACCAAGTTTAAATGGTGGATGAACATACAGATTTAAAAACCAGTTAATTTGATCATGACATTAATGTGCATGAAATAAATTATGACTGCATTGAATATGAGTAGTGGTCTAAAGAGAACATTAACAAGTTTATCAAATATACACATTTGTGGCTACGCACAGTATATTTATCAAAGTTAGTGTGCAGTAAATGGTTATAATACATGAAAGGTGATGGTTGTAATACACTTGGCGATCTTAGGAGTCGTGGGTTTGATTTTCAGGAAGGAAACAGGATTCTCTTAATGGCAATACACACCAAATAAAATCTTTAGTCCGGAATAGGGTGATAACATGCACATAACCCGCCCCGATTAGTCTCAGTAGTATAAAATGACTGCAAATAACTAATATAATGACTGCGCGGATAAATAAATAATTTACAAGCACCAAACACACAAAAAGATGTATGAATATACATATATGTAGATGTGGGTGTGTGTGTGTGTATAAATGTTACGGAAAACATTTGTGTTGTATAACTTTCGACGGTGTGAAGAATGTGCTTGCCTCGATATATTTCAAAATAGAATTGTATATATTGGCTGAACCAACCCAGTACCTAATAATATGCTGAAAAGCCATTATATCACATAACGTCTTATTTGAGACCTAAATGTTCCAAATTCTTTTCATCAAACCTTAATTAAAAAATCTCCACTACACATTGTAGCTGATTTAATATTAAAAGGGCTCAAATATCTGACTGTTAGCCCATACCGAAACTTTTAGGGAACGTCACTGTAAGCCGAAATAAAAATGAAAGCACGGGGAAGAAGGTCCCACACTTTCATTCCCTAAAATTCTAGATGTCCTTTTACCTATAGAAGTGACTCAAGAGTTTGGTCTCTTCTAATAAGGAGCTGTTGTTGTTTTGTGAGTAGGGTTTGTATGTATTGAGTAATTGCCAGTGTTTGTAAAGTTGTTTGCAAACTGTTAAAATTATAGCAGATTCGTGATATCTGTGATTAGATTGTACCTTTAGCCTCTAAGTATATCCATTTTATCTCCCTGCTTTTAGGATAGAATTCTGAGGTCAATTGTTTGTATTGCAATAAGCTCCCTTCTTCTAAATACTACAGGTGGAATTTTTCCATTCGACCACTGTAGATAATTACATAACATTCTTTCAATCCAATCAAAATCCTTGATATATAAGAGTTGTTTCCGATTACAGCTCCGATTAAAAGTATGGACTTTAACCTACATGCCAAATAGCTGCAGTGCCACTTCTATCTGCCTGTTTCTAGTAAACCTAATGGCAAGGTGGTTAAACGTTTGTTTCTTTCTAGTTGATAAATAAAGATTTGGAAACAAAGAACTATATTATTTACTTTTGAAAGATTATAAAACTATGCTTGTCTGTTTTAATTTAAACTTTGGCTTGGGAACTGCCATTTTTAACACGAGTGAGATCACTCTGGAAATTCGAGGTGGTTCTTGAAAACTGTGAAGTAGAAGGGGCTGACGTAGTGTCGTATCAACAAACTTGGTTTTAAAAATTCAAGGAAGATCTTGTTCTTGACAGCAAATATCTCAGTGGACGCTTTATAACTCTCGATTCAGAGACTCTGAGAGAATGTATAGAAAAAGACCCACCTACTAACCCGTGGGAACTTTCTTCGCCAACTAGAAGTATCCCAAATTGCAGTTTTCCAATACTTGAACGACATTATCTCCATTCTGAGTTAGTCCCTGAAGATTATTGTTGCTAATTTAATAGAGTAGACGCAGCTTACCCCTTCAGATTATCACTGCAAAAACCAAGGAGTTACAATTTCAATACCTACCTCATGCAGCCAAGAGTCCACAAAATACTGCACTAGATCAGTACGTGTTCCGGAACATAGTACATTTCCTAGCGTAAGGCGTTTCGATACCTTTGAAGAAATGAAAAATGGGCATAAAGATTTTTTTCTACCTAAATGTTCAAACCGAAACGACACGAATCATTTGTCTTCAAGAGATATAATATTATGGTTTATATCTTAGAGAGAAAATAACTTTATCAGAAATACGTTAAGAAAATGAATATTGATTTTTTCTGACAGTAATGGAGTGTACATTCTATCTTTTTTTTTAATAATTTGGTTAAAATAAACAGTTTATATTAGACCTCCCCCCAAAAAATACCAAATTGCTAAAGTATTCCACCCAGGAGTATGGTTTTTTCTAATGGCTTTTCTTATAAATTGTATGTTTTTCTCAGTTCATCTTCATCTTTGGTGTTTTGATACATTTTTCTTAATGCATTTGTTTCTTGTATATTGGTCTGTATCAAGGTAAACCGATGAGATTCAAAATATAAATGCATATAAAAGACAACCTAAATAGAAGAATACATATTGTACACTTAAGGTAGTTTAGACATTTATTTATTCCAAAGATAATAAATCCCAGACATTGCAAAACATATCTTGGGTTCCAACCTTCCCTTGAATATGTGGAAATTAATTAATGTCTAAACCACCATGAGCTTAATATGTATTCTTTTATTTAGAAGGCCTCTTATAGTTATTTATTATACAAGTGACGAAAGTAGATCATTTTACAACTCGAGTGAAACGTTTACCCACACGAGCGAAGCGAATGTGGTAATTTCACGAGAGTTGTAAATTCTACTTTCGTCACGAGTGTAATATTAAATTTTTTCTGTAATCGTGTAATACATGATCAGATCTAACCAGAATATGAACAAAATTAGGATGTTGTGAAGATTATGGTATGTTGTTGGTAGGTTATAAGCATGGTTGTGAAAGGTTATAAGCATAGTTATAAAACAACTAGCGATGATTGTGAAGTAGTGCAGTTATAAACAAGGAAGGTAATTATTATTATCATAATTTGTATGTTGCTGGGTGTGGGAGTGCAGATCTGGGAAACAGGTCTGAATAACACGAAGTCTTCCCACCAATTTATTTATTCACGCACAAGGCCTTTCGGCACTAACGTGCCATCATCAGGTGCTAACCAACAAACAACAAAGAAACAAGCTTAGGCCAAGTTATGCATCCAACAATTACATTTTGAAATATTTAACAAAATAGAATCAGTCTTACGAAAAACGTCCTAACTTAAAACTACTAGAATCTAAGTCAAACATTAAAACAATATATTATAGTTCAATTAATTAAAATAGTTAAAGTGAATAAATACTCTAAACATTAACAAACACTTGTACACACCCTGTCGAGGCCGACATATTCTGTTTTTGTGTCCCCTCTTTAATTTTAAGTTTAGAGTAAATAATGCTCTACTATATTATAAACCTAGCATTAAGTAATGTAACCAGATTTAGTACGGGTAGCTGCCACGCGAGGGCAGCACCAGACAGAGGCTACCCGGGCGAGAGAGAGAGGGAGCGTGAGGGAGAGAGAGAGACAGAGATAGAGCCAGGCGCCAGGCTAATCCCAAAACATTCTCTTATCGCCGAGTTTTTCAAGCTGTTCGCAGGCTTCGGGGATTAACCAAGCCAGTTCTGCCTAGACCTTCACCAAGGCTACATCTACTGAGACAGTTCTCATCGGCCCAGCTGCTATCTCACCTCTCTTCGGCTCAGCTGCCGCTCCTCTCGTACAGCTACAGCCATCACCGCCAGACATCCCGTCCAGGACAACGCCTCAAACGGACACCACGTGTTCCCCGGCCATCATTTTCTCTCTCTCTCTCTCTGTCTTCAGATAAGATATTATGATTATTATTATGTTAAGAGCTCATTAGTTGGCCAATTAGTTTGTAATATAATATTAAGTTTTTATCATCATTAATTTCAAAGGGTTTAATTTTTGTTATGTTATTTTGTCTAACTCACATGAGAAAGGATTATTATTTTAATCATTAAAATTATTAATGCACTACATTTTATTCATTTTTTTTTATGATCTAACCCTCCTTCTCTGCTGCGACCAGCTATTTTATTTCTAGACGTGCCTGGTACTCAACCTCTTTATTGCGAGAGAAAGGCCGGCCGTCAGCATTGGTCCTCCGAGCGTGGATTGCAGCAGATAAGGACTACAACATTATTATTAATTTTTTTTGAGCCTTTATTTATGTATTATTTTTATGTTTGTGTATTCCATAATATATTCCACAGGTTCGCCTCACATGACGCCCACTGGTTTTAAGTATTAATTTATTTGGTATTTTATTTCATTTTTTTTTCTCTTTTCGTTTTTAACATATCTTATAACTTGGATAAACTGGATTAAGAAACTGTGGTCCACATTAACGTCCTAAAGTCAAAACTTCGTGATTACCACAGCAGAAATAAAAGGGATACTGGACCAAGGCCGACTAATAGCCAAAGATGCCACTCAACTTTTCTTATTTAAGGGTATGTTCCGCGAGCTGAAGCCATGCTTTGACTGCTTCAAAGATACATGGCAGAAGCTGCTGGAAGCCCACTCGGCAGCAAACATCTCTGCCTCATTTCCAAGCGAGAATGAGGAGAAATTGCACACAGCGGCGAAGCGGTATTTATATGAGGCCTGTGCAATTTATGAATCGCACATGAACCCAACTCCTGTTTCTGCTCCCTTAACCCATAATTCAGAGGCTAACGCGAGTGCGTTAGCGGGTAGAATCTCTAATGAGTCCCGATCTGTCCGAGCGCGCCTCCCACAGATCAACCTCCCTGATTTCTCAGGAAACCAGGGCGAATGGCCACTCTTCCGGACACATTTGTCTCCCTGATACATGACGAGCCTAGCTTGTCCAACATTGAAAAATTTCATTTTTTAGTTTTCATGTTTGAGAGGCCCCGCTCTTTCTCTGATCCGAAGTGTTCCTCTGATGGACTCCAATTACGAACAGGCTTGTAAAATCTTGAAGGAGAATTACGACGACAAGAGACGCCTCGCTGGAAACTATTTGAAGACTATTTTAAATTATGTTCCGTTCAGGAGCAGGCCAACTGCCAACAGGCCTTAAGCATTTCATTACAGTCGTTCTGGAGAGCGTCTCCGCTTTTAAGCAGCTAGGAATCAAAGACGCGGATGACTTTATCTTATCCTATCTGGTACTTAGAAGCCTGGATCCAGCAACGCGGAAGGATTTTGAAAGGGAAGTAGCTCACCTTGAGTTTTCCCTCCATTCGAGCGGTTAGTGGCCTTCATAAAGGCGGAGTGGAAAAACTTTGGACTTGACGACCGACGATTACAAGAATCCTCCGGTCCCGCAGTCTTCTCTAAATCATTCCAAGGATTCCACGATCGCTAATCGCAGGTTCAAACAAGGTTACATGAACAAGAAGCTCGATAACTTCGCTTTTCGTAGATGAAGAAGACGGGAATTCTGGCAATCGCTCATCTTCCAAGAAAACGGACGACTAAGGCTCAAGATTCCTTCGGCTCAGCTGTCCGGTTTGCAAGGCTCAGCACAACCTTTACCAGTGCTCTACGTTCCGCTGTTCTTCCCCAGGGGAAAGAAGAACGTTGTTGAAGTCATGGTCTGGCTGCCTAAACTGTTTATCACAAAAACATAAAATTAATGCCTGCCCATCGGAGAGATGTCAGAATTGTGGAGAGAAACATCATTCCTGGCTCCATATCCCCACTACTGGCAACGCTTCACCGACGGAAGGATCTAAAAGTCAGGTAGCTGCATTAGGTGGCATGTCACGCTCCGAGAGGTCATTTTTGGGTACTGCCGTGGCTAGGATGATGGACGCACAAGGGCGTTTCCAAAACGTAAGAGTAGTCACTGATGCCGGAAGCCAACATTCCTTCATTACTAAGAGATGCGCCTCCCGGCTTGGCCTCAAAATTCAAGCTCCTGCCCCGATTGTCGCCGGAATAGGACGAGTGCAATTGCCCAAGGCACATGGGACACTCTCATGTACTCTCCGGCCGCGCCGTAGCACCGAAGAGTTTTGCACTGAAGCCATTGTAGTGTCTGACATTACTGGCATCTCCCACATTCAAGGCTTCCTTACGAGATGCATCAACACCTAGGCGCTTTCGAACTGGCAGATCCAACATATTGGAAACCACAAGAGGTAGATTTGCTCCTAGGTGCTGAAATTTACTTCGATTTGATCACGGGGGCACCCATAAGCATCAACGAACATCTCCCCAAGCTCGTCCCATCGAAATTTGGACACATCGTTGTGGGAAGATGTAGGCAACTCTGCCCTACAAGGGTGATCATCAGGTATCACTGTTGTAAAAACCCAGCCAGAAATTTTCCGATGTGATGCAAAGGTTTTGGGAACTCGAGGAAATTCCCAAGAAGAGGATTCTTTCTGAGGAGGAAGCTGCATGTGAGGAGCATTTTCTGTCCACTCACTATCGCCTTCCTAGTGGACGTTATGTAGTGGCTTTGCCATTCAAATCCAGCATCAGCCAGTTGGAAAATCCACGGGCACAAGCTTTCAGCCGCTACTTCAACCTGGAACAAAAGCTTTCTCGTCGTCCTGGTTTCAAAGACGAAATATGTCAAATTCATGGATGAATACTTGGAGTTGGGTCATATGCAAGAGGCGCAGACGGCCACCAAGTATTTGATTCCGCATCACGCTGTCTCAAGGGTCGAAAATGACAAGACGAAAATACGGGTGGTCTTTGATGCTTCTTGCCAGGGTCCGAATGGCTCCCTCAATGATCATCTCATGGTGGGTCCTAAGTTGCAAAGGGACATATCGGACATCGTGATTGGGTTCAGAGTTTACCCTGTAGTGCTCGTTGCCGACATCGTCAAGATGTATAGGCAGATTTTGGTTCGACCCGAAGACAGGCCCTACCAACACATTCTGTGGCGATCAGATCCCCAGGAAGAGCTGGCTACCATGGAGCTCAACACCGTCACATACGGGGAGAATTCATCAGCGTTTTTAGCAATCAGGACGTTGCATCAGTTAGTCGAAGACGAGGGACATCGGTACCCTCTCGCTGCTAAGGTGGTAAAGCGCTGTAGCTATATGGACGACTTCGTAACTGGCGCCAATTCTATTGAAGAAGCTGTGCAGCTCCAGGATGAGTTAGTGAGCTTTCTACGGTTAGGAGGTTTCGAGCTAGGGAAATGGAAGAGCAACAGTTCAAGACTTCTTCCGGAGGCCTCGAAAGAATCCGTACTTTCGCTGTCCGGAAACGACGACGGAGGGTGCAAGATCCTCGGTCTAAAATGGTTCGCCACTTCAGACGTCTTTACCTTCGACGTGGACAAGCCAACAACTCCACTTACGAAGAGGGGCATTCTCTCCACCATAGCCCGCATTTATGACCCTCTTGGGTTTTTAGCGCCAGTGGTATTCAAGGCTAAGACACTGCTGCAGGATGTCTGGCACGCTAAATGCGATTGGGATGAGCAGATTCCCTCGCATCTTGGGTCCACCTGGTCATCTTTTGCCGCCGAATTACCCAGTCTCGCTAACGTGAAGATTCCACGACACATTCGCCTACCTGCCTCCTCAGCATCAATCGATTTGATCGGTTTCTCGGACGCCTCCCAGAGAGGATATGCTGCAGTACTCTTCATGAGAGTCTCTGTAGAAGAGGCATCGTAGACATATCTGCTTAAAGCGGAAAGTGAACTCGCTCCCATGAAACTGACGTCCATCCCAAGGTTGGAGTTATGTGGGGCTCTTCTTCTTGCCCAGCTGCTAGAGTCATGCAGGAATACACTGGAAGAGCTCAAAATCCGACAAATGTTTTCATACCTGTGCCTCTTTATTTGTATGGTTACCAAGGCTGTACATTTGGAGGTTAACACCAGTTGCTCCACAGAGGCTTTCATGGCCGCACTCCACAGGCTTATTTCCAGGAGAGGTAGACCTCGGCACATTTATTCTGATTGCGGTACTAACTTTGTAGGGGCTTCCGCCGAATTAAAGAAATTTGTGGCATGGTACAAATCAGAGCCGGTTCAACAGTGTGCCCATGATTTCTCTGCCCAGAGAGAAATTCAATGGCATTTTAACCCTCCTCATTCACCGCATTTCGGAGGAATCTGGGAGGCCGAGATAAAGAGTGCGAAGAACCTGCTAAGTAAGAACCTTGCAAACACCCCGCTTACTTATGAGGAGTTAGCTATGCTCTTTTGTAGGATAGAAGCAGTTATGAATTCACGACCTCTATGTCCCTTGGACGAGGAACCGGCAACTATGGAGTGTTTGACACCTGGTCACTTCTTAGTTGGGCGCGCACTAACGGCCCTGTCAGAAACTTCTCTAGCCGGCTTGAATGAGGGCCGGCTCAGACGCTGGCAGCTCGTACAACAGAGGGTCCAGCATTTCTGGTCACAATGGAAAACTAGGTACCTGCACGATCTGCAACAGCGGCAAAAATGGACAACTCCGCGTCCCAACCTGGAGGTCGGCGACCTGGTGATCTTAAAGGACTCAATTACGCCTCCCACTAGGTGGCCATTGGCTCGGGTGATTGCCACGCATCCAGGAACGGATGGCATTGTACGGGTCGTCACCATCCGGACTCCTACCGGAACTTACAAAAGGCCAGTGGTAAAGGTCGTCCCACTGCTTTTGCCCAACGATTAATAGATTAAATAAAGTTTTTCTTTGCATAAAAACTTTGGTGGGCGGCATGTCGAGGCCGACATATTCTGTTTTTGTGTCCCCTCTTTAATTTTAAGTTTAGAGTAAATAATGCTCTACTATATTATAAACCTAGCATTAAGTAATGTAACCAGATTTAGTACGGGTAGCTGCCACGCGAGGGCAGCACCAGACAGAGGCTACCCGGGCGAGAGAGAGAGGGAGCGTGAGGGAGAGAGAGAGACAGAGATAGAGCCAGGCGCCAGGCTAATCCCAAAACATTCTCTTATCGCCGAGTTTTCAAGCTGTTCGCAGGCTTCGGGGATTAACCAAGCCAGTTCTGCCTAGACCTTCACCAAGGCTACATCTACTGAGACAGTTCTCATCGGCCCAGCTGCTATCTCACCTCTCTTCGGCTCAGCTGCCGCTCCTCTCGTACAGCTACAGCCATCGCTGCCAGACATCCCGACCAGGACAACGCCTCAAACGGACACCACGTGTTCCCCGGCCATCATTTTCTCTCTCTCTCTCTCTGTCTTCAGATAAGATATTATTATTATTATTATGTTAAGAGCTCATTAGTTGGCCAATTAGTTTGTAATATAATATTAAGTTTTTATCATCATTAATTTCAAAGGGTTTAATTTTTGTTATGTTATTTGTCTAACTCACATGAGAAGAGGATTATTATTTTAATCATTAAATTATTAATGCCCTACATTTTAAATTCATTTTTTTTTTATGATCTAACCCCTCCTTCTCTGCTGCGACCAGCTATTTTATTTCTAGACGTGCCTGGTACTCAACCTCTCTATTGCGAGAGAAAGGCCGGCCGTCAACACACCCTATAAAAAAGTTACTATAAATTAACAATTATCCTACCTTCTGCTGTTTAATTGACGTTAACGCCACGGCTTTGGGGGCCACTACTGGCGACGAGCAGAGATGAAGGCGGCCTACTCAACAGGACAGAACTTGGCATTTCCCAATTGCACATTTAGGCAGAACACCCCTCCGTCTCTCCAGCTCAATGTAGAGAGGTTCCAATTTCTGAATTAGTTTGTGGTTATATTCCCTCGCCAATAAAGCTACCTCGTGTGGGGCATCTTCGTGCTTTTTCTTTCCTCAAATGCTGGAGGAACGTTGAGTCCATTCTCGACAGATGCTCCTGGCACCTTTTCTTTAATTTCCTTGAAGTCCTTCCTACATAATACGCACCACATTCTCCACATATGATTTTATATATTCCCGACTGGTCCGGCAGCTTTATTGGGTCTTTTAGCTTACATAAAACTAATTTTAAAATAATTGGACTTGCAAAAACCCACCCCGATTTTCTTACGTTTAAATATTCTTTGGATTTTTTCCGACACGAATCCCAGATAGGGCCAAGAGCACCACCTTTCCACATCTGAGGCAACTTCTGGAATCCCCAAACTCTTCCTAAGTCTCGTTACCTTCTTTCTCTCAATCATTCTATCCACCAGGTTTATGGTATATCCATTAACCAACGCTAAGTGGTGAATAAATTTTAGCTCACGAGAGTATTCTTCTTTACTCATTGGAATATCCAGCAATCGATTAGCGTATGCATGAAATATCGCTAATTTTTGCTTGTAGTGGTGGAAGGAGGTATTGGGTATTGCAATATCGCTTGCAGTTGGCTTCCGGAAAATTGAAATTTGTGGCTATTGTTATGTCTTGATATTGTCAAATCCAAATAATTAATCTTACTGTCTTCTTCTACTTCGAGAGTAAATGAAATGATACGGTGACAAGAGTTAAGATATTTCAATAACTCCTCTAACTCCTTTTTAGAGCCACTAAAACAGACCAATATGTCATCTACGTACCTTAGCCAGTATACTAATTTGCTATGGAATGGATTGCGACTATTCATTATGTAGCGCTGTTCCAAATAGTCCATGAATATCTCCGCCGCCAGTGGGCTTAAAGAGGACCCCATTGGTAATGAATTTTTCTGGAGATAGAAAACTTCTTGAAAAATACAATAATTCTGGTCTAAACATATTTTTATGAGCTTCCGTTTTATGTAAGCTAAAAGACCCAATAAAGATGCCGGACCAGTCGGGAATATATAAAATCATATGTGGAGAATGTGGTGCGTATTATGTAGGAAGGACTTCAAGGAAATTAAAGAAAAGGTGCCAGGAGCATCTGTCGAGAATGGACTCAACGTTCCTCCAGCATTTGAGGAAAGAAAAGCACGAAAATGCCCCACACGAGGTAGCTTTATTGGCGAGGGAATATAACCACAAACTAATTCAGAAATTGGAATCCCTCTACTTTGAGCTGGAGAGACGGAGCGGTGTCTGCCTAAATGTGCAATTGGAAATGCCAAGTTCTGTCCTGTTGAGTAGGCCTCCTCTATCTCTGCTAGTCGCCAGTAGTAGCCCCAAAGCCGTGGCGTTAACGTCAATTATACAGCAGAAGGTAGGATAATTGTTAATTTATAGTAACTTTTTTATAGGGTGTACATGTGTTTGTTAATGTTTAGAGTATTTATTCACTTTAACTATTTTAATTAATTGAACTATAATATATTCTTTTAATGTTTGACTTAGATTCTAGTAGTTTTAAGTTAGGACGTTTTCGTAAGACTGATTTTAGTATGAAATTCTATTTTGTTAAATATTTCAAAATGTAATTGTTGGATGCATAACTTGGCCTAAGCTTGTTTCTTTGTTGTTTGTTGGTTAGCACCTGATGATGGCACGTTAGTGCCGAAAGGCCTTGTGCGTGAATAAATAAATTGGTGGGAAGACTTCGTGTTATTGAGACCTGTTTCCTAATTATTATTATGTTTAAATTTTAAAATATATTGATTATTTCCACCAATAATTCATTCACATTTCAATTTATTTTGTTAAAATAAATTCTTACAATGTTAAGAAACATTTAAAAGCATTTAATTTCCAACTTCAAATTATTTATTAATTTATACTTATTACTAATTAAGAAGGCAATTCACTTTCTTCACTTGTGAAGAAAGTGATTACTTTCCTTCACTCTATTGCAAAATGTTTCACTTTCTTCACTCATTTCAGTTTAGTAATGTTACCATTATTCAACGATTACAGAAAAAATAATTTTAAATTTTGAAGCACATTGATTTTTCATAATACCTTTGATTTTTAAGGAAAATGAATTGGCCATTGGCCTAATTATTCCATTTTATTATATTTAGCAAGAAAACCTCTAATTGCGCTGCCTAGTCCTGAGCTCCAACACAAATTTTCCTTTTCCAAAAGATGATTTCCAGGGCTACACACACCATATCATTGTCTGGAATAAAGATAATAGCTACTTCTAAATGTCTAAAGCAAAATTGATGAGTAAGCTGACAATTATTATAAAAATTATGACCAAAGCTTAATACAAATTCCATTTCGTAAAAATGTATATTGCCATATATTGTCATTTCTATATTAAAAAAGACATAACTTACATACATATAAACACAAACGTAAATAAAAATACGCCAATAACTAAACACACCAAGGACGATATCTCTTACCAAGTTTAAATGGTGTATGAACATACAGATTTAAAAACCAGTTAATTTGATCATGACATTAATGTGTATGAAATAAATTATGACTGTATTGGATATGAGTAGTGGTCTAAAGAGAACATTAACAAGTTTATCAAATATACACATTTGTGGCTACGAACAATATATTTATCAGAGTTAGTGTGCAGTATATGGTTAGATAGATGCTAAGAAGCTCAGGTGATGGTTGTAATACACTTGGTGATCTTAGGAGTCGTGGGTTTGATTTTCACGAAGGAAACAGGATTCTCTTAATGACAATACACACCAAATAAAATCTTTATAGGGTCGAAATATAAATGCATAAATGCGCTGACTAGTCCTGAGCTCCAACACAAATTTTCCTTTTCCAAAAGATGATTTCCAGGGCTACACACACCATATCATTGTCTGGAATAAAGATAATTTGTACATGTAATAATGAGAAGTATAAAATGATATGTAATTGAGCCGATAATACTTACTGCTAGGTTAACTTGGAAATTCGTGTGACCTAGTAAAAATTACCATTGGCTGGGATAAGGTTAAGGAGGGCTAAATGCTTGAACAAAATGTGATTCCCAGTTAATTGGGCTGGTCGTTGGGGAGGAAATAAGAAGGGGCAGGAGGCTGAGGGCTTCCTTCAGTCTGTCTCATTCTAATACTCCTCTCTGCCATAGTCCAACACTTACCTTAAACTCCCAATATTAATTCCACCTTTTGGTACAATTCATTTTACTTCTACGAATACCATAAAAGGCTCTCTTAAGAGGTTGGCCATGTCGTGATATATTTGGTGACCGATGTGTTTTAATATGTATTTACTTGTAAGGGTTCAGTAAATGAACCACCTGCTGTTTTCCAATACGGCAGTACAGTGGTGATTTCATCTTGACATACATTTTCTATTTCTCCCATAGTAACATAGTCTATGTAAACAGAAATTAAAATGTTAGTTGAACATGAGATGTTTAATGACTGAGGCACGTAAAGTAAAAATCGGATCAGTAGAAGTCGGGGTAAAAGCCTGAAATATAAAAAGCGTAAATAACTCCAATAATATTCGAGTCGGAGAAAACATGAATAAAACCATAGTTGTACAAATTAAAAACTGACGTATGAGACTATGTGACCAACGCCAGTTATTTGAGAATAAAAACTGCAGTGACGTAATTTCGGAATGTTTTGAGTGAAAAGTCGAATGAAATAGCATAGTAGGAGTTGGGGACTTCTGGTCTAAGGTCTAACGACTGCTTCGTTCCATCCTTAATTCAATTTCAGACATTAGAGCCAATAGAGACTGGAATCTGGCATATATTAATTATGTTGGATAATGGGCATTATTCATAAAGGCCTATTGATCACAAGAGCCATAACACAATCCCCAGAAAAATTAATATTGGTTTATTGATTTTAAGGTATTTTATTTATTTATTTTTTTAGAGATCTCTCGTATTTCATTATTTCGAGAATGAAGTCTGCATTACCGATTACAACTTTATATCTAGAAATGCTATTAATTTTGGATCTAGTCTAAATAGGATGCTTGTAGGCATAAGCTAGTGTGATATTATAGTTAGAATCGTTAAAGGAATTAAATTTTTATTTCTTAAGATTTAATAATCTCTATAGAGACCTCTCCTAGGTAACACCACGCGGAGTTTACGAGTCCTTAACCGACTTCTTATTTTTTTAACTAGTCAAGACATAACACAGAAAACGCAATCAGAAGATGCTGAGGTATTCATATTTAAAATACCAATTTAAATAGCCAGAGTAAAGCTGCAATGAATTGATTTTTAAACTATTTATTATTTGCTCATTTCAAGGAATTCAGATTTGCAGACGTAGTCTCTGTGATATAACGTGCAGACGTTCTATCTGTATTTCTGGTAATAACCTTCTCACGTATCCACCGTTCTTTATTTACCCCTGGTTTGTGTCTTTTTTTAATTTTTTTTATATTTCCTCAACATACTATCCCTATATGTGGAGGGATTTTATTTCTTTGCACATCCCATTCAAATTTTCACTATATTTGCATTTTGTCAAAACTTATAACAATGTTTTATATAATAAAAAATATACATATAAAAGAAAGTAAATAAGAACTTAAAAATTAAACTTTACATAAAAAAATCATTAAATATGAACAATTAAGGAATACTATTAATATGATAAAATTAAAATAAATAATACAAAAAGTTATATAATATTAATATTATATTATTGTTTTCTCTCTCAGCTTAAGAATACCATTAATACTTTTTTCTCTCACTAACAATATTAACACGGAGTAATTTTATTGTAAATTACCTCTTCACTACTTGTAGAGGTACTTTTGGCGTGGATATCAACTATTTCATTGCCCATAATTCCTCCATGTGCCTTGAACCATTTCAAGTGAATGAAAGCCAGCCTGCTATCGAGTTTGGTGACGATTATACAAACATTGCGACCGCTAACATAAATATATATATATATATATATATTATTTTTATTTTTATATATATAATATATACAAATGTTGGACCTCATTTTCGTCAACTCCTAAGTAGGATCGGTGGACATTTGCGGAATGTTTTTCGAAATATCGCCTTAATACCGTAAGGGAAATCAGCTAAAAGTTGTGGAAAATCCTTTCGGCTGTTAGGGAGAGCTATGATGTGTTAAAAAGTAGGCCAAACATTTCAGCGTGACCACGTTGTTTACTAATACTCGCCAATATCTGAATTTTATATAAAAGGATGTTGGGCTATTGATATATATATATATATATATATATATATATATATATATATATAAACGGGAGTGGGGGTTTACTGAAGGCCGAAAACTAAAAAACGCCCATATTTCGGTTATTATTGAAGACAGTGAAAATAGGTACATGACAACGTTTATAGATCTTTTAATTTGCAAAAAGATTGGTTCCATACAAAATTTCGATCCGACTCAAACTAACGGAGATATTGCGATCTTTCGAAAATCCTCCCCTCTAAATTCCCTCTCCCAATGATCCGATTCCAGCCGTTGAAGAACATGATCCGTCTTTTAACGTAAAACGTTTAAATACGGAGTATGGTAACGATCAAGCGAAAATTGCGACCGCTAGAGTGTTAACAGGCTAATACACCTCTATCTTTATATATACCCGTATAATTCTAGCATACGTGTGTATGTCACTGAACTCCTAGACGAATGGACCGATTTGATTGGATTTTTAAATACGCGATCGGGTGACGCCCCGGATGGTAACTTTTGTCATATTCACTTTTGTCGTATAATAAAGTATAAAGGAGATATACACTAAAAAAGTAAAGTGGGCCCAACAATTTTATTGGGCACCAACGATTGAACCGAACTGAATAAAACTCGGTATGTGAATTAGCATTAGTTCTTCCATGGTTATAAGCTATACTAATTTTTTTAGATTCGAACGGGAGTAGGGGTTTACTGAAGGCCGAAAATTAAAAAACGCCGATATCTCGGTTAACATTGAAGACAGTGAAAATAGGTACATGACAACGTTTATAGATCTTTTAATTTGCAAAAAGATTGGTTCCATACAAAATCTCGATCCGACTCAAACTAACGGAGATATTTCGATCTTTCGGTTTTAGTTTCAGAGTTAGGGTTTTGATTTATTTCAATTATTGGTCTACAACTGTTTGTTTTTAAGGACGTGTAGTGCGCATTCTACCAGATAATCATAGAACTAATACGTCCTCTTTTCCTTATCTATTTGCGAACCAAATTTTTGGCGATATTTTATTTACTATTTGTTTTTAGGCAAACGTGCACATAACAAATGTTGTTTTTTGTGTTATTAAAAGAAACAATTTTTTAAACATAATATTATTAAATTAAATATCCTAATCGCTTGATATATCATGCAGGACAATGTCTGTCGGGTCCGAGTGGGTGTATATATATATATATATATATATATATATATATAGTTTAGTATATATATATATATATATATAGCTTAGTATATATATATAGCTTAGTATATGTATATATATATATATAGCTTAGTATATATATATATATATATATATATATATATATATATATATATACTAGGAGTAAATCGCAAATTTCTCTGTATAAATTGTAAGGCTTTTACAAAATCGTTCATTCAAAACTCCATCACGCAGAGGCTGGCACGCG
Organism: Riptortus pedestris; assembly: GCA_019009955.1. Classification (NCBI taxonomy): domain Eukaryota; kingdom Metazoa; phylum Arthropoda; class Insecta; order Hemiptera; family Alydidae; genus Riptortus; species Riptortus pedestris. The sequence continues at coordinate 140,671,052 of CM032228.1, forward strand.
AAGCAGGTTTCTCACGTCCTGGTAGCTATAATACTAACGTCATATTCTCTGTTTCTAAAAATCTTTATTGATGGCGTCATCACACGGAGTACTTGATTACATATCATCTAGTAGAAATTTGTTAGAAACAATATTTGGTATTTAAGCTTGGAATAAAAGTTTGCATTATATATTCGATTATAGATGAAGTCCGATGACTAAAAGTGGGGGTTTACTGGAAACTGAACATTTAAAAATGCCAAAAACTCGGTTGATATTCAAGATTCGGGAGACATTTATAAGTAACCATTTATAGAACATTACATTTGCAAAGAGGTTGGTAATATTAAATTTCTCGATCCGACTCGCAGTAACGGATATATTTTGAATTTTTATATCAAGTTTGTTAACTATAAGACAAACATTTCGACCACTAGAGTGGTAACAGTTATATATATATATATATATATATATATATATATATATATATATATATTTATAAAATTTGAACAGACCTCATTACGTCATTTTCTGGGTAGGATCGATGGATCTATGAGGAAACTTGACGAAAATCGGGTCATGAGTACAACAGCTGATTTCCTTCGAGAAAAATCTCCTGAGAAAAGCAACTATTGGCTCAGGTGATTTACTCTTCGAATGATAATGGTGAAACTCCGAAATAGATCAACATAAAACATTTCTGTGGCAGATATATAAACTGGGAGATGAGGAACAACAAAAAGCCTTTTAAGCCTCTACCCTAATGAAGAATAATGGCAATACACCAGAATCCCTTCTTAGACAGAAACGAGTTTTTGACATTTTCAGCCCAGGACGTATAATGGTTTGTTCTAAAGGTAAACAATACTGTTTAGGTCCATTTTCTTGGAAAACAATCTAGGTATATACACTGATATGAAGATAATAATTCAAACCAAGCTTTTGTTATTATATCTATGCTCCACTTGGGTATCGAATTCTTCATGTTTTAATTTATAACTTACTGTTACTAAGTAATGAATTTTAATTTTTTTTTGGATGAGCAGTTTCCCTTTAAGAGAGGTTGACGCGATTTTTGGAAAAGTTCTTCAAATGTCCATTGGCTCTACGTAGAAGATGACTAAAATTAGGTCTTATATTTTTACTTTTACAATCCCCCTCCACTGTTTGACACACCGTGAATAATTCAAATCATAATCATGGATAGCGTTTATTATAATTAAATATTATAATGTACATATTTTCTGTCAGAAATCAATCCGAGATTGTGAGCTTAATTATATACATAAAATGCACACGTTTCAAGACAATGATCTGAAACTCTCGCCCTCCAGAAACGTCCCATTTATGTAATACCTCTGCCCAAAATGATGACTGTTATACATATTCATAGGTTCATGAATTCCCTGACTTACTAAAGTAATGAGGATCGTACATATTCCCTGGTAGACTTTAGATCTTCAAGGAAAAGGCATGATTAGACTCCATCAATAAGTTATTAAAACCTCATTGGCAAACTGCCATTAGGTCGGTGTGCTAAATATCTCACTTCTTAAACTTAGGAGGGATCTCCAGGTGAAACGTTTTGAAAAACTTATTTTTTTTTTACTTTGTATAAATCAAATACTCCATCTCTGTTATATTGAAAGTAACTTGAATGTGATCCATTGTGAAACAGAAAAATAAATAATGATGTAAAGCCATGAATCATAAAGATTAGACAAGTTAGAAATTGTATGCAATATCTTTTAATGAAACCACAGAAAATGTAAATGAAACTGTTTGCGTCACTTTAAAACATTGCCTGCCGCTCGCGGTATTAAAAGTTATTAAAAATAACATCTATTTTATTCAAGTTCTTTTAATTCCTTTACGATGATGAGTGAGCACCATGGGAACGAATAGAAGCCCGATTTCAAAGCCTAGTAACAGCACAACAAATTAATGTTCTAGTGTGCAGATCAATATTTCAGCATTCTAGAACTCTAAATGAAAAAAAAAAGATTTACGTTCACTTATACAACTACGGCTAATCGTGACGAAATATGTTACAGGTCACCACTCTTTTCCAGCTAGGGTGGCACTTAAGATTTCAAATAAATTAATAATTTAGTTATTTTTAAATTGAGACAAACACACATATATGTATGTGTATAACGAGGATGCATGTGACTCGTTGCAAAGTTTGACGATGAGCTCCTTTTGAACGGAAATTTGTACTGTTGTAGAGCCCCAAAGGCAAATGTTAAATGGTTTCTTATCAAAAGCTTCTTAACATTCTAATTACAGTAGGTCAAATAAACCATGCGAGTTTTGATGCCAGTTAACAATAAAAATCTTTATTCTATAAAAGAGGTTCCAATCGCAATAATAGTAGTAATTTATGCACTCAATAGCTCCAACCGCACGTGCTATTAAAATAACTTTTGAAATGCCCGAAATATACACGTTTCTATACCTAATAATAGATGTGAGAATATATTATGCTCATTTATGTTGTATAAATATAACAGGAGCAATGCTAGGAGTAGTAGAAATCAATGGCAATACATCTCCAGAAATTTCATTTCTCTTCAATGTAGCTTTGTTTAAATTATTTACTTCTCAAAAGCTAAACACTAGTAATGTTTTATTTCAATAATTCACATTTCCGAGATTAATGCATTAAATGACATGTGCCCAGAACAAATAAAAATCAGATCCTAACTTATAATTCATCACTGCACAAAACAACGAGGATAAATCTTATTCCATTGATGCACAGTAATCATTAATATTAATAAGTATTATTGTCATACCTCTCGGTGGAGACCATCGTCATTGGCTGATGGTTGAGTACCAATGACGACAGTCTCCACCGAGAGGTATGACAATAATATCATTTATATTGGCGGTTCTAACCCTTTATTTGAATTATTAATAAGTATCATCTCACAATATTTCCCCCATTTTTTATTGATTGTTGCTACTATGTTCTGACACTATAAACATTTAGAGAGCGCTCAGGATAATCTAGTGAGTTAAGGCGTCCCTGATAATTCACTTGATAAACCTAGAGTTGTAGGATCCATTCTTACTTGGACATTAGAAATTTATTTGTATTTCCCGTTAAATAAAGTCTTTAGTCTTGATTAGCCGTAGAAGCACGAAGTGGGCGGTTGCAAATAAATTTTGTTGTTGTTGTAAGGGATTAGTAAGTTTTTTTACAGAACAGATATATTTGCTATAGTTCAAAATAAGTAATTCATGTGACATGAAAAATGAAGAGTAATGTCCGTCACGCAGGTGTTTCTTACATGTGCCTTTCTGCAGTAGACACCCGTTTAAAACGTTTAGGTAGGCTATGCAGGAAATGTAAGTTCCAGTCAGTTCAATGGTACGCTGAGTCTTAAAATGGGATTGAGAAATGAAATTCAGTTTCGTATTTTCTAAGTGCCAATTTAACAAAATCCTTGGTTTTTGTGCTCAACATGTCACATTCAATGGTATTTTAGGTTTGCCTGGATATCTCAGAAATACGAAGGTGTGGGTGGGATGATTAGGCAACAAGGAATGAGTGTGGTTAAATAACAATAACTCCGAAAATATAATACAATGCACTGAACGAAACTGTACAAAATAAATTAATCTAGTAAAGAGTTTTAACATTTTTCAATTTAGTTATTGCTTTTATTTATCGTCGTATCGGTATCTAAGGCAATTAGAGACGTTAGTTGTGTTGTATTTTATGTCATGTTATTTGTAATGTTAGGCTTTGAGATAGACAACTTAGAGTAAACGATTGTTCTGTTGGGTAATAAGTAATTTGTCCATGCTCTTGTTGATATTGTGTTTGGTTCTGTGTGACATACTGTTAGTATATGTTTAATGGTTACATATGTGTGTAGGTGTGTGTGTGTTGCAAAACTGACATGTAGGGGGTTATATGATAAGTAAAATTTTGGTCTGTGAGTGCCGAGTTCATTGTCTTGTCCCGTAGGATAAATCTGTGCTACTTAATGCATATGTTTGGTAAGAGGATATAGTTTGTTTGTTTATTTCCCTAAAGTTAGTATTAAAAAGAATGTCCTCTTTTTGCAGTAGTCGTCTGTTTTAGTAGTTGGTTATGCCGTATGATGTAGTGAAATCATAAGGCGGTAATAAAATTGGAGTGTTGAATAGTTGTGTCATTTTTTTTCTTAGATGGTCAAAAATGGATACAAACATGAAACATAAAAACTAAGAAAAATATATTACTTTTCTTATGTAAACCAATTAATGTACTTCAAACGTCTCCAAATATTTTTCTCGTTTATCAAATATTGGAAATTTGAGCTCTTCCAACTTTAAATTTACAGCTAATTTTCTTCTACAGAAAACATTTTTTTTTTTTTTAGTAGTTCAATGTACCTTATAAGTTCAATATTTCACTTCTTTTTTTTCCTGTAAGACATTTTCGCGGCACCACAATAATGGTCAAAGGTGAACGAACAGGACTGTGGCATATTATGGTCAATAGAAGAACATGATGAACAGAGGAAAGTTGATTTCTATAGTATCAGTCTGAATGCAAGGAGGAAAATATTCATAATTAAGTAATCCTATTCCAAAATGCAATCCATTTATAATTTCTCGAAAACACATCCCTTATTGGACCATAAATATTATCTAGGAGAACGAAAACAATATCTTTCATGCATGACAAAATGAATTTGAACATAGGAAAATGGTTACTGAATTAAATTTAATTCTGATTTCATCCATTATTATGAATTACAAAAACTACAATTATTAACTTTAATTGAAATGTCAATAGCTACTATGTGAAGTTTCATTAAACATCAAATAAATTACGAAACAAATAAATAAACATGTATAGCATACTTGAAAAAATATCGGAATAAACCAGTATTTCAAAGAAATCTTGTATCTCTTTATATGAGATATAGGAAGAATTAAAAAGTAACTATATTTAACGGTGAAGTCATATATTTTACAATTAATTAAATAAATAAAACTTACAAAATAGGAGTTATGATTACTTGGCACCTATCTTTATTACTAATTTTTAACTAAACTATAACTAAAATTGAGAGGGCCTCTAGAACCCCGCATGACTGTGTTCAATGCTTATTTGCTTTTCTACTTACTCTTATATGGAACTTCTTAATCCCAGATTTTTCTACTGTGGCACGAATGTTTCAGTTTTCACTATTCAGTGTTCTGCGAGATGTTATCATCGTCTAGATTCTTGATGTATGCCATTATGTTTTTGAACATAGAGTTGGGTATCGTGGTGCGCTATGGGTTCTCCCTATTTCTGATTGCCAGTTGGAAAGTACGATTAAACAGAGCAATGTTCTCTTCTTCTCTGATGACATTTTTTCGAAGATTTTCTATAAAGCATATTTCTTCCAATTTAGTAAATATTTTTAGAAACTTCTATTCAATGAAATCTATTTACCTATTCTCCTAATTTCCATCTGAATTTATCACTCACATCACAACACTCATCTTATCACCTATCCTCCCCCCCACCCTCTCTCTGTTTCTTTCTCTCTCTCACCCCCTCTCTCTCTCTTTCTCTCTCCTGCTTATTATTGTACTATTTATAAATTAAACTAAACTATTTGTTCAATTTAAAAATTGAAGCGGTAATAAAACTATAAAGCCCCATCTGTTATCAACTAGGCCAACCTAGGATGCCCCCTGAAGAGTGCTGTACTCTATAGGCTACTTGTGTAAACACTACCTGAGAGGACATCCTTGGGCTCAAAGGGCAAAGATAAATGAACAGGATCAGAACAGTAGCATGAGTAGGACAACAAGAGAGAGTAGAGCCTCTCATTGTGGCAGGAATATTAGTTTCTTTCTCACACCCCTTTTAACAACATGAACGAGTAAACGAAGGAGCATCCAGGGGGAGACCATCATAATTTCATCAGCATCCCTTGAAGTAATCATTAATCTACTAACACATACGGGTATATGCCCTGCAATAGTCCATCCCCCAATATCATGTAATTATCCAATATAATATTAATAGTAACCGTCTTATACATCAACATGGTCCTCCGGTATTAAATCATATACAACTTCCATGAACCAGCACCTCTCTTAAAGTATTGCAAGCCGTTAGCGGGTAAGGCCGAAGGGCTTGCAAATACACTATTATTAATTTAATTTATAATAGTTTAGTTTAATTTATAAATAGTACAATAATAAGCATGCATGTCAATTGTCTGTAAGAGAGGACCATTGGTCCTATGACAAATAATAAAATAAAAACTCTCTCTCACCTCTCCTCTCTTTTTTCTCTTTCTATGGCCAGGTCAACTTAGAACGTTTGGATAAATCCAAATTGGCTGGATGAAAACTGTTTCGAGTACTTCTCTTCGTGGAATAATAAAATGGCATTTCGCGTTCTGATTTGGAAATGTTCCAGGAGGCACAGATTTTAATACCTGTGACGGGCTGACTTCTCTCTCTCTCTTTCTCTCCCTCACTCTGGATGTCTAGAGTCCAGTAAAAGTGAAGTGTGCAGTAAAAAGTAACAGCCGTTGACACTAAGGGAGAAAGGAGTGCCCTCTATATCTTTTAGGGCGTCTACCTTTTCGGTTGTCTAAAGCTATTGTTGATCCCACTGTCCTTACATGAACGTTTCCGCTGATCATTCATTTCAGTCTGAATCAAAAATTTTAATTTTCCTAAAAACCACAATTAGAAATTGGCACACTGAAACAATTATTCATAACAACAAAAACCCTAATGTACCATTACGCCGTATTTAAATGTTAGGTTATTGTTATTTCTTAAATACAGAATAAATCACTACACACACACTATATATATATATATATATACATATATATGTACATTGATTTTTTTCCTCAAAATTTCACGATTCTGGTTGATGCACATGAATGAAAATTGTTGGCTTTGGTGCCAAATCGTTTTATTACCGACAGAACCGAACTTGATGAAACGGTAAGTGTTTTATGCGTAACACAACTTAGACGGTAGCCTATACTTATGTTCTTAGAGACGATCAAGATTGGGGTTATAAAGGGAGCCTGAAAAATCGCGATATTCGTTCCTATTGGTTTTCTCGGCAAATGTGTACATACGAGGTTATTTATTTTATTATTTAAAGTAACTTTTAATGAATGTAATTTTGTTGTGTAACGAAGTAAAAACAATATATGCACTAAAACTTATAGCAGGAGCCAACAATTTTAAAGCGCACAAATGACTGGTCCGAACTAATGTTGAATTTATTGAAATAACAATTGACTTTATTTTACTACTATGGGTTACTTGATAATGATTTTATGACAAAAGACATTATGCGTTTAAACTCAACATGATTGTTCATAGTGTTACTCAGGGTGCGAGGAGGGCTACGATCTCTTTTTTACCTCGCTTTTTCAAAAGAAATTAATTTATTTTGCTACCGTCGTTATTTATTTCCACGTGGTATATAAATTTTTGGAACATTCGAATTGTTTAAAGTTTTGAATAAATAATTTAAGAAAAACAATGTTGATGTCCCTCTACCGGGAGCGCAAGTTGTTGGAAAGCTTACACAGTTAATTGTGTAAGTTTATTTTTTTTTTGAAATGTTGGCGTTATTGAAATTGCTTTCTATTCACATTTAATATTACGTATATAATGTTATTTATATAACTATGCTTAAAAAATGTGTGCTCAGATTGGTTTTTGTGAGGAAATAAATAGATTATACATGATATTTAATTATAATGCTACCCATGATTATAATTTGTATTATTTACGGAGAGTCACTCAGTGAAGATGGATTGATTAGGAATACATTCTCATTTATTTTACAAAAATTAAAATGTATATAAATTTTCTATTCTGTAAGTCCCCATCCTTCACATGGCCCTTACGGGAAAACAGTACTCCCAGACGGGAAATGTAATAGTGCACATTGAACCGTAACAATAAAAATCCCGTGTAACGTTTTTAGTTCACCATAGCAAATTACAAGGAAATTATTCCTAGATAGTGGTCTAAAAAATGAATTTTATAAAAAATATATTGAATCAAATCTTTTCTTTCATGTCTTTGTTATTTTAATTCTGAAGAGTATATAAATTCATTTTTTGGGAATATCAGATAATGGCCAGCGTTTCATATTAGTTTCTAGATACCCTCTTTTCATTTAGGTTAACAATTTCCTAAGCAGAATTCAAGTTTGAAGGATGTGGTCAGGGAAATACGTGGGCATTTATTGGCTAGGAAAGTGAACTTTTAGAGCATTTCAATGTTTTCTCTTCTTAAGAAACTTGTTGACTCATGACATTTTACTTGATTTTTTTTCACATCCTGTGACTTTCTAAAATTAAAACATCTTGTCCAATGCACATCATTGACAATAGAGCTTTGGGTACAGATACAGAAGCTTCCTTATAAGGACCAGTGGGTTTAACAAACATATTTTTGTATCTCCTGGAGCCCATTATTAAGAATATTTACCTTACATATTGTTATTAAGGCTACAAGAAAAAGAGGGCAACGAATATTGCCTATTCTATGTCTTCATATTTTTGTGGACTTACTTTGTGTCGTATTTCATGTGCAATATTAACATAATTTGACTATCATTTTAGAATATTTTTTCAAAAATACCACTCAGGAAAAAATTCGAATTATAGTGTTTCTTTTTTGTTTCAGGTACGTCGATAGTGATTTGCTGTTCAGATTCTGCTGAACAAGATAGAACGTATTCTGTTAATGACGTAGTAGATTATTATCTTTAGAATACTTTCACTTATTTAGAATCCTTTTTGTTGCTGTCAGAATTTTCACCAAAACGTTAGGAAAAGCAACTTAGTAGATGAATTGCTTTTTACAGAATCTACATAATAAATAAATATACCATGACAAATAATCTTTACTAGTGCTTTTCACTAATTTTCAAAACGTCTAAACAAGGGAATAGCAGATTGTTTGTTTCTTCACTTCTAATTGTAAACAGTCGACTAGTGATCTCATGAAAACAAACAATTGAAATTTTCCTTCCATTGCTAATATGTTCAATTTACTTTTCTCATGATTTTGTTATTCTAACTACTTTCATCTCTAATTATATAATGGATTAACATAAAGTTTTCAATTATTTTAAATTTTATTTTTCTCAATCCTAAAACATCATAATACAATTCGAACAATTTTCTAATGGACAAAAAAACACAACATAAAAAGTAAATTAAAAATTACAGTCAAATTTTATATTCTATCTACTGAGTTCTTTAATGTGTACCGTTTTTTAAATGTGTGTGTGTGTGGTGTATATATATATATATATATATATATATATATATGAGTATAGTGAGAAACTATTGTCACGAAAATATCATCTTAAAATATACTCATTTTTTATATTTAGCAACATTTATCTTTATGTTTAGAGCATTTTGTTTAAGTCAAATCCGAAATCGACTTACGAAAATATTTGAATGAGGAATTGTTGTTACTACACAAGCCTGTAATGATGTAAAAATTCTTTTACCCAACCTCCAATTTCCAATTTGTATGGGTATTTTTTAAATGAATATTTAAGTTAAAGGTTACAAAGCTTGAAGATGTAGAGACATACACAAATAGGAAATTTCAGTCTCTTATGAAGTGAGAGTAAATAAAAGTTGGCCAGATTTGAGACTGGAAATATTTATTACTATATTGAGAGAAGATAATTTGGTAGTAAAACTGTCGATCAATGTGGAAAAATAATAGACTTGATCTTGAGTCAATTAATGCAGAATTTAAAATTACTGATCGTATCGAGGTAAATATTTTACCCAACTGCTTCGTTTAAGGGGCATTATTTAAACGTGTGTTTTCTAAGGAAATAGTTATAGAGGTGATAATGATTAATTATATTCATATGTAAATACATAGGAGATGTGTGGAGAGTGGGCGTATTCTATTCTATTGTATACAGAGCGCTTGACTAGAGCATTTGCAAATATTAACAGAGCGATTAACAGCTGGCTTAAACAGTTAAATTGTTATTGATGTGATCCATGTGTACACATATACAGGTGCTTGTTCACACATTTATGCGCGACAAGAACAACCGAAATTGGCAGCCAAAATGTAATACTTAAAAAAAATTGTAATTTTGAAGGAATAGGGAAAAAATTGAGTAACTCTAATATCGGGTAAAAATGAGGGGGAGGTGGGGAGAAGAAAATAAAAAATAAAAATAAATTAGAAATATGAAGTCTAGTATTTTTGGTGAAACAAAAGGATGTAAAAACTAAATAAATCTTACCTGAAATGCTCACCTCCTGGAAAACATGGCCTGCAAAAAACATAAGTAGAGGATAAGAGAAAGAATGTAGGTTATTTTGAACGAAAATGGATTATATAAAAAACAAATAAATCCACCAATTATTTTGTGTAATTATTTGTAGTTTTAAGAGAACATTCGTCAAATCTATTCAATAAAGAAAGATCTAATAATAATAAATCTATATCATCGTGGTTCTAGCTAGTATATAAATAAAAATAATTTGATATACCAATGAAATTGGCTGACTGTTTTGATACTGACTACCGTTCTGTTTCAAGGCAGTGAACGTCTTGATACAATACATTAAGAAATGTTCTAACAAGAATAGCGTATGCTATCTTTCAAATCTGATAGGTAATGCGGGTTTGTATCACATATGTACTTCAACTTCATGCACTATATCAGTAAATGGACAGGACTGTCTTATTAACCCATTGTATAGTTTTAAAAAACAGTTCTGAGAATGCTACTAACCTGGTGAAACGGAAGGATGATAGCATTATTCTTATCCTGTAGAGTAGGGATCACCTAAATATTTTGGGAAAGAGACTCCTTTTCCAAAAAGAACTGATGCCTCACAGCCAAACTACTTTAAAAATCCTATCTCTGGTTTTTTTTTCCCTATTGGTACACAATTCTTAACGATTTAAAAACTTTGCGGTCGGTTAAGTAAATAAACGAAATTTTTTCATTGAAATTTAACAAAATAAATAGACATAACATTTAGTATATATTAAGTGTAATTACTAATTATTAATACAAATTGAGTAAAAATACATAGTTAATTAGTTTTGAAAAAAAACTTTAGAATAAAAAAAATAAAGATAAAACAATTCAAAATTGAGTGTGATGGATGGACCTGGCGACTTTCTACCAATCTAGCAAAGTCTGGTTCAATATTGGCGAGTTGAGCTTAAAGGAGCATTAAATCTCCTCGTTCCTTGATTTTCAAACGGTTCCTGTCTTTTTTCAAAATGTTTGGAACCACACTGAAGCCTTTTTCGATTAGTTTTGATGATGATAATTCGTACTAGAATAATAGACATTTTTATAACACAACTTATACAGAATCTTGAAAGTTTCAAATAATAACTTGTGTAAATAGGCGTCTATTTTTAGACTTCGTCCACCCCCAAAATCAGTTGTCGTATAAGTTGACCCCTGGGAAACCGATATCGACCACTTTAGGAATCTTGGCTGTTAATGTTTATTTGGACTATGTACTCCTGGAACAAACACAAACGGACAACTTGCTTAGAAGAAATACTCTCTCTGTCATTAGCAAATGAAATAACAAAAAACAATGACTATCGATAGAATTGTGACATTTCTATATTTAGTTTTTGGGGCTCTGCTTAGACATGGGAGTTAAAGCGTTTCTTTAATATCACATGGTATTCCGAGCGTGGCGAGTTCGATTTCTAATTATCATTGAAATACAACATCCCTTAACTAATTAATAGAAGAATTAAAAAATGATTTGTTTGCCTGTTTATTGATTTAATAACAAATATGTATTTATTTATAATACGTATTCTCAGCCTTAGTATGTTGATTATTATGTTGATAACAATCAACATACTAAGACTGTAGTTTGCAGATTTACGGTCAAGTAGCTATCAATTGTAAACGATTTTTTTTTCTTTACTGCTATTATTTTTTTAACTACCTGGTACATGAAAAGCACCAGGTCGGAATTCAAGTCCCGGTGAATATGATAAATTTTTCAGTTGCTTGTAGAATAACGGAACTCTATTAAGTAAATTTGTCTGGCGCCCACTCGTTATAACTATCGACCTTCCTCCCCTATATGCCGCCTATAGTTGACACTCCTGCCGGGCACTGGTCTCCAGGGTATATTATGAGCTTTACCAGTCAGGTGAAGATAACTCATTCCTGCGCATATGCCGGCATGTGTGTTGAGCTGCGCCTAAAATGATGCTGATTTCAGGGTACCCCAATGAGGCATATTTTAGATATGGTAGTTGATATATATATATATATAGCGGAGGATCGCTAGGAGGCCAACCATATGTTTTATATATATATATATATATATATATATATATATATATATATAAAACATATGGTTGGCCTCCTAGCGATCCCCCGCAGTACTGGTGTCGCTGTGCCTGTGTATTAGAGGGAGTCCAGGTAGTACTTACTCAGCTCCACGGGACTCTCTTAGAACCCGTTTACATGATTCTGACCACTGGTGAACAGACCATAGACCTCTCGAGTACAATGAGGCCCGTAGGTCTAATGGAGTCAGTTCACTTCACGTCCTTCAAGGTTATCGAGGGTAGTAGATCGAATCGATCACTCTCTACATAAACCTGCGATCGCGGATTCCTACTAGGAGAGGCTCCATATATCTAAGATCTACAATGGCAACCTAATGAAAGATAAATATGAAAATAGGTTTGGTGATATTTGTAATAGCCATAAGACGGTAATATATGAGCTGAGGGAGAGTACGTACATACTGACAGAAGGCTTGGGCTTGTTTATAACATGTCTACTGTTGAGCATTGAGATGAATAGCTCCACTGTGTTAATGTATGGTCTGAGTTAGGATAGGACCCAGTCCAAGGGTGCATATATTACCCCTGTAACATATACATGTAACTAGACGACATTGACTTGCGAATCAAGTCTTATTATTATTTATTAACGTCCACTTTTTTGACATTTTTGTTGCCTGAGAGGGTCTACGAATTTTTTTTAATGAGTTCGTCACTACATAAATTCCTATTGCGCAAGGCGGGAATTGAACATGCCGCTCTAGGTTTACCATGTGAGTTTTAACTCATAAAACTAATCTGGTCCCCTATCGATTTTTAGAGTTTGCATAGAAAATAGTAACACACATTGGTTTCATATCAATTCAGAATCCACATTGACAAAGATTTGGTTACTTTTATCAACTTTTACAAATTTTCTGTTACAATATTTGAATTTATTGCTGCAATTATGTTTACACCAACTATAATTATATTAAAATTGTAATATGTTTCATAACACTCAAAATTTTTAAAATAACAGGAATGAAAAAAATGTTTTATGATCTATTAGTAAAGTTCTGAGTTTCATTTGTATAACCCACAAATTGACAACCTACATTTCTGTCAAAGGTACCAGTCAATTTTCAAATATTTCCGTTCATATGTGCAAAACAAGGGATATTGAAAACTGTCTGACAGTGTAAGTAGTCCATGATAGCCCACGTTGGTTAGGAAGAGGGAGATCTATACTGCTCAAAAGTGAATAGGGATATTGGCTGTTTTGTGGTATTTATGGGGCCTAGCATGTTTTTTTTTTTAAATTATAAATATCATTAATATTTATGAGAAATGATTGTCTTTTTTCCCCCATAAAAAGTAATTTAATTAAGATCGATTTAATCAAAATTAATAGGATAAGAAAAAATAACCAATATCCCTATTCATTTTTGAGCAGTATATCTAAACCTGCCAGCGAAAAAGGTTATTTTTTTTTCAATTATCACTGAACTCACTTTAAATAATCTTAAAAATAGTCTAGATCAATTGCATTTATTAAAGCAAAAGGCGTGATTAAAAAACTAACATTCTTATGTTATGTGATACAAATGCCTTAACAATTAGGTGAATGTAAATTATAAATATGTATTTTTATTATGTAATTTATGGTTTATAATTGTAATTATACCTATAGAATTATTAGTAAATATGATACAGTTTGATAAGAACCTGCGAAAATCTATTTAAATTTATAGTTTTTAATCTTCATCTGTTAAATTGTTAGATGAGAGCATTAGGGGCTTAAATTTGTTAGTAAGTGCTTTAACCAATTTATTGTTAGCAAGAATAAATCTGACACGTTTACAAGTAAAATGTATCTATTTGAATGCCGTACTGGAGTAGCTAAGGGGATGTCGATAGTTATCGATGGTCCAACGTCTGTCGCTGGCATTTCATTTTATACCAACAGATTATACCTGCTTCTTTCTCATGTCTCTGGCACATATATACTTTCTTTCCCCTTGTTTCTAGATGACGGCAGCTTTTATAGAAAAGGACAAACGGGCCTCGATGTTGTTTGAAATGAAAGGAAGTCCTTTATGGGCAAACTTTATATTCTAGTTTAGTACGAGTAGATGACTGATGTTATGTGGAAGGCAATGACAATGTAATATAATCCTTCCTCTTGTTTGCGTGTACGCGTGAGTGAAAGAAAGAGAGAGAGAGAGAGAGAGAGAGAGAGAGAGAGGGAGAGAGAGAGAGAGAGAGAGAGAGAGAGAGAGAGAGAGAGAGAGAGAGAGAGAGAGAGACAGAGAGAGAGAGAGAGAGAGAGACAGAGAGAGACATAGAGAGAGAGAGAGAGAGAGAGAGAGAGAGAGAGAGAGAGAGAGAGAGAGAGAGAGAGAGAGAGAGAGAGAGAGAGAGAGAGAGAGAGAGAGAGAGAGAGAGAGAGAGAGAGAGAGAGAGAGAGAGAGAGAGAGAGAGAGAGAGAGAGAGAGAGAGAGAGAGAGAGAGAGAGAGAGAGAGAGAGAGAGAGAGAGAGAGAGAGAGAGAGAGAGAGAGAGAGAGAGAGAGAGAGAGAGAGAGAGAGAGAGAGAGAGAGAGAGAGAGAGAGAGAGAGAGAGGGGGGGGGAGAGAGAGGGGGAGAAAGGGAGGAGGCATTCGTTTCACAGATGCTGCAAAATTATCTCGTTTTCTTAGTGCTCTAATTATTAGGAAAACTATATTAATTGACAAAAGTGATGGAAATCAGATAGTAGTATGCTTAGAGCAATTTGATGTGCCATAAAATTGAGCTAGTAGGCTATACTTAAAACAAAACTTTTAAAATGGAGTAATAAAGAAATTACTGGGAAAGATAGGGTGAGCTGATAGTAGGCTCATTCTATTGTAGAACGACTCAATCAAAGATATTTTTAATAAAAAAAATCAGGAAAAGACATACCAAAACATTACAATAATAATATAAAAATTACTTTAATGTTGTGTTTTCCCTGTAATGAAAATAAATTATATCATCACTGCTAATGTTCAAATTAGCTAAACAAAGTGTTACGGGCTCATTTGTAAAACGTTTTACTTACTTTTAAATGTGATTTCCTTCACTGAAGCCGGGTCCAATTTAGAGTACCTACTGTTCAATTTCGTTTAATTGCTTTTATCAAATCGTATTATTCAGTTTATCTTAAAATTCGCTAATATCTCTTTGTATGGCAGTTTATTGAAATATTGGAATTAAATTTGGCATTTGAGCTTTTCTGAGTGGTAGCAAACTTTATTCAATTTGACGGTCATACAAGACCCTCCCAGGGGGAGTTATGAGGTGATCAAATCGCCGATTGTTGTTCTTCGGTAGACTGTAATGTCCTTAGGAGATAATTTATTGGCCTTGGTGTGAAAAGCGTTTCTAATCTCTAATTGAGACGGAGTACTTCGTTATTCTGGTTACCACAACGACCTTTTACCTCTTTTTACCGGTGAACGAACTTAGATCTATAAATTCCGTAAAAACGTATTTTCCAATGTTCATAGATTCAGATTATTATTACTATAGGGATCATAATAAGCGACGAATTATCTGCGGATAGATATGGATTTGGAAGACAAATATTTTCGGTACCTACTGGTCAGGATTGATTGTGGTTTCCAGAAATCAGGCCAATCTAAATAGTAGGACGATGGAAATCTTAGGCTCGTACTGTGTTAAATTGTGTATAAGCCTTCCCGGTTAGCAGTTACAGCATTTTGCATTAATGTATTAAACCAGTTATGACTAAAATGTATAAAACTTTTACATTCTTTTGGTTATTTATTTAATATCCACTTTAAGGACGTGGGAGAAATAGTGCTCTACGCCAAATGCCCTAATATCATGATTATAAACTTAATACAGGTAAAAATATAATCAAAATAAGACTTAGCTGTGTGAAGGGTGATACTCTTCACCGAGACCCTAAAAGTAGGTCTGCTTCTCGTTCACTTTTTAAACGCAACTTACTCAACTAGTTTAAGGTGTAAGAGCAAGTACATTTAGGAGTTTTAGAGGAACAGTTCAAGGGCTAAATAATACAGACAAAATAAAGGCAAGCAAAAAGTGATAAAAAGGAAGCAACCAATAATAAATAATTAAAAAAATATAACAATAGATAACTTTTACAACATGGGTTCAATGCAAAATGCATACACACACGCGTGTGAATATATAAATGTACATAAAATGTCTATTCTTTAAGTAAAACTTTGTTGTCACGAGGTGGCTTGACATGATTTTGAAACCTTTAAACGACATTTCATGTTGAAGCTTTTACCGAAAATGAAGAATTCATTTAATAGTTTTGGTTCTTGGGAAGGTACATAATTTATTTCATCTAATAAACATTTTAAGAAATTTGGATAACCATAACATGATGAAAATCTGCTGAAAGAACTGTTACTTTTGGTCACAGTATGCAGGCAATGTATATTACAGTCATGTGCAGAGATTCATGAATAAGCCACATTGTGCACGTATACGCCATTAATATTTCAGAGCTCACATAGTTAATTGATTAATATGGAATGGTGATATTATTATGGAGTGGTGGATTATTATGAGGCGTGGCAAACAGGAATTGGCAGGACGTAATAGTAATAATTATAGCTATTGATCTTGGAAAATAGTCAGTCTTTTTTCAAATGATATTTAGTAACAAAACATTATAAGTTACAGTAACACTTTCTTTTTCTGAAGCTTGTTTCAGTCTCAACATCTGAAATATTTCCTTTTCTAAGGTTAACATTTAAAAATTTTAAACACCTTCAAATCATATAAGTAAATATGGACGTGTTACACTGTCCACATACATTTTTACATTCCATTATCTGCATTCGTTTACGATCTTCAAGCAAAAGAGGAATGATGGAGAACTTGTATTATATACATTCCTTGGCTATTATGGAGCAAGGTGGTAATAATACCGCTCATTGGAGTAAAATGTAACTGAATATTTTGGTATTTTAGTATATTTCCCTTAAAAGAATCGAGCTTTGACGTCATTCCCTTGGCATTGCAATAACTTAATAGTGTGCTAAGTTAAATCTTGTTTAAATAATGGTGTAATTACTAAGGGTTAACATGCCATAGAATTTGGGATAAAAGCTATTGTCCAATTCTTATTGAAAACAAATAAATAATGTAACATTAGTTACCTTCTTGGGTGGGATTTAGCAATTCTCTGAATTTCTTCAACGTGAGTACATTAAATGTAATGAATTGTCATTTGGAAAGTGACAAGCCAATCTAAGTGTAGGGTCGAAAACCCAAATAAAAGCAATAAGCATTTTGCTTCATTGAACTTCCTTTAAAAAAATATTTTTTAATTAAATTTAATTCCTGTTCAGTAAGACATGACCCCTAAACATTTTTAACAGATTCCCTTTAGGGTTAACGCCCTAGGGGTTGCAAATTTGGTTTGATCATTACGTTTACGCAAAGTTTTTTTTTCATTGAAGTTTTTCTGTGTGAGATATTTGCAAATAAATTGTGTGATGACGTCATAAATTTAGACTACGTTCTTACATCAAAATTTTTATTTGAACTTTACTTTACTCGATATTTATAGTTTCATTTAACAATATTCATCATCGTTAATGGTTATAATCGCCCAGGAATAAGAGGGGTTTAGAGAGTGGGGGAAATTTGATAATTCAAAATATCTTCGTATTATGAGTCGTATCGAAAAATATTATAGAACTTATCGTTTTAAAATGTTCGTACTCTACAATAGTTTTATACTTTTTTTCATTGATCAAATATTTTGAGAACCTCTACTTATCGGATTTTTACTTAGAAATAGAAAATATATGGTGAGCATACATGTCTCTTTAAAACCCATATAAAGCAACATATGAAGCTTATAGATAAAATTATTAAACACAACGATGTAATGCGTGTGTTAATAAGGTAATTAGCTGAGAACCTGCCTTATCGTAATATGAATCAGTTCCACACATTGACCTTAGATAGGCCTATTGTGGAGAGTTATTGAATCATAATATCTGATGAATGTAGAGTTCCTGCTCTATTAGTGGCTCAGTGCCTCGAATAGGGTGTCCTGCAATACTCCGCCATGTTATCAGTATATCACTGATATATATATATATATATATATATATATATATATATATATATATATATACATACACACACACACACACACATATATATCCACACACACAACTTAATCTTTTTTAATGCAAGCATTCTTAATGGAATCATTTATCCCATTTGGTGGGGTGTTGGACTTTCTTGTCTAATCTTAAGCCAAAGTGTTATTAATAGTTACCTTGCTTACTATCTTACGTGCACACTGTAGATTGGATGCAGTTGACGAGATTATTGAAAGTTTAATTTTTTTGGCACAGGTAATATTATTTTTTGGGTCCTCGTGCACTTTTTTTTATGTTTGCTCAATTTATTTTTTGTACTTGTGTAGAGAGAAGTAACATGAATATTACTTCGTTCTAAAATAAATAATTCAGGTAATGAAATTCATTTGAAACAGTAATGAGAACTGAAGAGGAGTTTAGTTTGATTTTTTTCTTCTTTTGGTGGCTGAAATTGAGCGGGGTCTTTAATGTATTACAATGAAACCTATACCTAAACTCACCTAGTAATGTTCAGATCCTATGAAAACTCTCGTTAAAGTCCATACTCTCAAGGAGGACTACAACATTACCAGTTATTGTGATGTTGGGTGGTGGCAAACTGTTGGAGGTTAAGTGGACCTGGCAACACGAATGATCAAACTACTAGAGTAACTCAGGAGAGACCTTTCTTTTGGCTAATAAATAAATAAATAAATAGTGGCTCTGGTTAGCCGTGTGTGTCAAAGCGTTACTTAATCTTGCATGGCAAACCTAGAGTGGCGAGTTCGATTCCCGCCTGGGCAATAGGAATTTATTTAGTGGCACATTTATTAAATGAAATCCTTAGTCCCATCCACGCTAAGAAAGGGTGGTAACCTGTAGATGACCCGTCCTAATTAGCCTTAGTTGCAATAAGTGAATGATAATAAATAATTTAAATTTAAATAAATATGTTGATTTGCTTATTGTTGTCTTAGCAACCCGGGTTTTCACTGCCCTATAGATCAATGTCACCGACACTAATTAAGGCGGAGTGAGAGAGTAATGCTAGGACCAACAACATTGGTTTTTGCATTCAAATATATCCAGCCCATTATGTCTTTGGAAGCATTTTAATTTTGAAAAATAGCCAGTATTGTAGATTTTTGGTGAAGTGAAACCGATTCCGAAGAAAAAAATGGCAAATGGTCTTTTTTCCTTAGCGAATATTTGTTGTTCCCGAAAACAAGAATTTCGTTGCCACTGAAATGACCAACGGGCAGAAGCGGGGTCATGCAGTAGTTTCCCCGTTGCTTTCTGCATCAGTTCATCCACAACAGAGTCAACAATAAGAAAATTTCATTCATACCAGTTAGACGTGAGGGGAGAGTATTTCCGTCTAGATGAAAGCATTGTTAGAGCCATGCTTCTAGCCATATCCTTCTTACTTAAGGCGATAGGTTTTACCTTTATGAACTGCACCCTCGAGCTTTTAAGTAATTTAAACTCAACTGTAGATGACAACTTAAATTCTAGATTTCATTGATAGTTGCTAGGTATTTTGACATTCACCTTACTCGTCTGTCAAAGTTTGGGACATATCAATCAGTTTAGTAAACGTTTTGGACTAGACATTAAAGACATGGATTGTTGTGTGTGTTATAACTTCCACATTGTCCTACTGAGGCTAATTTGGATGAGTTATCAACATGTTAGCACCGTTTTCTAGGGTTATATTTAGGAATAAAGATTATATTTAGTGATGTCATTTCGTCATTAAATAAATTCCTATTGTTCTCAAGGGAATAAAATCCATTACTCTAGGGTATGGGTTCGATTCTCGCGAGAGCAATGGGAATTTATTTAGTGATGAATTAGCCGATTAGCCTCAGTAGCATTTTTTATTTTTTTTTTTTATTTTACGAAGAACGTGCAACAGAAGAAATATACTCTTTATAAGTAAGAGTCGTTCTTAGTTCTTTTTTGTTAATTGTTTAAGTCTTGTTTTAAAATATTATGAGAATTACTAAATATTATACGCCTATTTCATAATTACATTAGTAAGTGGGAATTATATGTGACATTATTTTTTTCACTTGCAATAATATTTAATATTTACTTGATTAAGTATAAATACCGTATTTACCCGAATCATACAAAAAACAATTTAAAAATTATAACCAGATGCTAAATTCTGTTTAGTCGGCTTTGGCTGTGGAACTTTGACGTCATTCAGACCAACCAATGAGTTCGCCATTGTGCATTGCTTTGTACGGCGTGGAGAGTCGCTTTTTTTCTCTTTCCCTTTTTTTTCAGGCTGGCTTGAGTATTTTCATTTACTCAAATAACTGAATATCCAGAATGATAAACCCATTTCTACTACGGTCATTACTTGTTGAGTGAAATACGTGGTATTAAAACCATGAGGCACTGGTATGATTCGTTTTACCCTTTTTTGTCATGATCCTGAAATATTATTTGTCTCTCTCACTAACTCAAGTGGAAATAATTCATAATGCGTTATGGTGTTTATTCGTAATGAGTAATTTATTTAATTTTGCTCTTTTTATTTCTACGATTGCTAACGAGTCAGTATTATTTCAACGTAACTGTAAGGAATAATACAGAATAAAATTTTATATAAGTGCTTTTAACTGTTAAATACGCATTTGAATAACAATAACAAGGTTATATAAATAAAGATGTTATATAAATATAAATAATAATAATAATAGTAATAATGACCATACTGTGCACCATAACAAACCGGATATTCTCATTATTGACAAAATCAATAAGACTGCTGATATTATTGACATTGCAGTGCCCAATGATGAGAATATTCGAAAATCGAAAAAGTTAAGAAAATATCAAGAATTGGCTATCGAGCTCAAAGAAGTATACAAACTGAAATCTGCCATAGTTACGCCTATTATAGTAAGTTCAAATGGACTAGTGCCAAAAACAACGATAGCAGGCACCAAGAACTTTAATCTGCCAACAGTAATTATAAAAGAAGCACAGCAAGGGGTACTTCTTGATACTGCTAGAATCGTGCGAAAATTTTTAAATTCCCCATAACATGTCACACTCACAAACTCCATATCGGTTGGATTTTCCCCCGATATGGATTTTACTTCAGTTTTCACTGAGTATAAACCTCCCCCGTAATAGTAATAATAAATACATTGGGAAGTAAAATGAAAATAATGGAAAATAAATGACTGATAAAAAATACGTAAAACCCAGAAAAACAACTACAAGAAATGAAATCCTCTGGTAAAAAATATCATGTAAATGATAAATAATTAAGAATAATAAAAGAATGCTTACGAATTAGTCTCTTGTGAGTTGAGAATACGACAGAAAGGAACAAGCGAACACATTTAAACAAAAGAAAAATATTATAACAAAATTGTCTTACAACTGGACCTATTGAGACTAGTGTTTTTATTAAAAACAAAAATGCCTTCATTCGGAACAAATGACTTGTTGCTATGCTTGACAATAAAGTATGCAACGCTTTTGTATATTCATCATGCATGATTTTTTTCTTTGCTGACCTATGCCTAAAACAATAAATACTTTATAATTAATGAGAATTAAGAAAATTGAAGATGCTGTACATTTGATTGAACTGATTTGCATGTCTGCATAGGTTTATTTTATTTTTATTTTTTAATGTTTGTCGAACATAGCAAATTGAATTAACTTAGCGAAGTGACAAGCAGAAACAGAAAATGAGAAATTGCTAGTATAACAGAGGAAAAGAGATGTCATAACAAGATTTATGGAGGAAGTTGGACTTTTACTAAACAACCTACGCAAGACAGCGGTTCCTGTAATGATAGAAATACTCTAAGGAGGTTCTTAGAATTTTGTCTAAAACCAGCTAACAGGTTAGACTCTACTATTTTTAGCTTCAATTTTAATTTCATTTAATTTTAAATTTTTGTAATTATTACGAATTAAGTGCACCTTTTTGTTTACAGATTACCGTTAAATATGCCAATACAATTGAGTGCCAGGGGACAAATGCCAAGATCGACTTATTTTTTGAGATCGAAGCTCTAGGAAGCGTCCTATCGTGTGACGTTGCGATAAGTAAACAGATATCGTTGAAGTACTTGTACCTGATTCGAAGTCTACTTAGAAGCAACGATCTTCTGAATGTTCTAACTAGCCATTCTAATTGCCCGTTTGACTTAGGGAGGTAGTGGATGGTTTTTTTGTGACTACATTGTGTAAACAAGTTTTCAAATTTGAATTCCGTTATAAGAACCGGGTTTGGAAATTCATATATTTGGTCGTTTTATGTAAAAAGAAAGATCAAGTTCGATGGCTGAAACCGGACCAGGGGAAGAGAGGTATAGAGGGGGAGAAGTTTGAAAATTCGAAACATCTCCGTTACTATACGTTGGATCGAAAAATTGTATGGAATCAATCGCATTGCACATTACATATACTATAAGTATTGTTATATGCATTTATTCTCTATCTTGAACATTAACCGATATATTTGCATTTTTCAGTTTCAGCCTTCAGCAAACCCCTGCTGCTACTCATGATACAGTTAATACTATGTTATATAATAAACCACATTATTCGAAGCCTAAATACCAAATATTCTTTTTAAGAGACCTTTATTATTCGAGATACATGCTAATATTTTCTGGTGACCCCCCCCCCCCAGTCCCCCTTAGACTACTAAAATTTGATTGATTGAGATAAAAATTATTCTGATTCATTATAAATTACAGTAATAGATATAGTATATAGTTTTCAATAACATTAATATGTTATATTTTGATATATTTCAGAAATTGATTTTCTTCCTGTCGAGAGGTTGCTTATTATCATTTGTATTTACTCACTTAATATTCTCCTTGGAATATTCTACCAGTATGTAAATTTATCTATTGTTAAACTTCACGAGGGCAACCTGCTTAATTTACTCAGCCTCTGCGTGACGGACTTTTTTACTTAATCTTAACATCCTCATTTATACCTGGCCTCTGGGGGGTAGTATTGAGCAACGACTTTATTCCATCTACTCATGTTTGCAACAATTTTAAAACTCTCATAATGCTTCTGGTCACACAATTCCATTTAATTTCATAATGACTCCTCCTTCCTCTACTGAAAATTCATGCCGCTTCCTCAAGTTTTTCCAGAATTCTTTATTGAGAGTTGACACTCTTACTCCCAAGTCCTATTCGATTCTATTGTAATGATCATTTATATTTACATTGACATTGACCCTAGGTGTTTTACCACTCACTGGCAGAATGTCTACTGTAGGCTCTAGTTCACTGCCACTCTCTTCGTCGATGCTCCTACCTGACAACGAAAAATTTACTGAGAACAGCGGAAAAATGACAACGCCCAGAACATGTCCTACGAATTAGCAGGAGGATATTCCTGGTCCTTATGCTAGCTGACACTGCTCATGCGATATTTATCTTTAGGCTTAACCTATTGTTCAATCTTTCCTATTGTCATTCTATAGAATTCACTAAGCTGAAGCTTCACCTGTTTCTCCAGGACTAGTCCTAATTCCAGAACAGTTTCACGGTTCCCGACTTAAAGGGCACCATCAGGTCAATAAGACGAACTTCAGTATACAATTTTTTACTTCAGTATACAATTTTTTATGTCTAACTCTCGTAATAAACCGGACACGTAAACGCTGTTTTACAACGGTTGTTGTATTTTAATCGACTCGCAAAAACAGTGAAATACTCTTCCCATATCCCACGTACTTCCCAGCCGAAACTGTATTTGACTTGGAATTTGTATATAACCATCTTTATTTGACATCAAAATTTCCACCTAAAGCCTACGTCTTTCTGAGAAAAAAAAGAAAGGAAATCTGCTAAAATGTATTGCTGTTAGATATTATCACAGACAATTTTGCAACTATGACTAATTGGGATGGGCTATTTAAATCCAAGCACTGTTTTATTGGGATTAGCATTAATCCCAATAATATATATCCTAATATCCTAATAGTTAACTAAATAGATTCTGCATCGAACTCACGAGTCAAACCAAAGCCAAGTGTATTAAGACTAGCTTCTTGAAGCAGATAGGCAGTCCCCAAATAGACAATATTTAATTCACCATAAATTAACGTAAACGCTAGAATAACTAAAAACTAAACAGTTGTACCAAGTTGTTTCAATTAATAAAGATGGTTGGGTTTTAGAAGTTATAAAAAATATGTATAAATGCTACAATACTCAGATTAAAACCGTAATTAAGTTGGAGCCGTGCGAATCGACAAAGGAGAGAATGGCCTTTTAGATTAAAGTAATCCCATGAAATTTATACGGCTTTTATAAGTGTCAAATAGAATGTTAGGGATTATGTTAGATATTTGGGGATAGAAAACACCTCTCCAGATCCTCAAACTACTCCTTTAATCCCTTATTTTCCTTGTCAAATCACTTGTCTCTCTTCAATGAGCGAATATGTATGAGTTTAAAATTTCATGAGATAAAATGATTTTCAAGAGATTATGCACAGACTAAAATTATAAATCTGGTAACACCGCCTGTTCAGAAGTCTTTTATATCTAAACGAAAGAATTCGTACAGACATTATTATCACCGATGAATTTTTTCCCTTGCAGATAGGACCAATTCTTTTGAGGTGAATGACATAGAAGATAAAAGAAGTGATTGGGTGTTATAAGGAAAACGTCCACGACACAGGTGCTGCTTTATCTGAGCAGATTTATCACGTGTAGGAACGAGACAATGATGAATTCGTCTCGTTTTTTATTTACTTCTCCTAAAATTAGACACCTGCGTAAAAAGGTTTTAGTTTCATATTTGATGATAAGGGATGTAGTAGCTTTAGTGAAAATTTCAGGATTAGGAGTGAGTGAGAACTGGAAAATGTAAAAAGAAAAAAATACAAATAAATTGGTTTTTTTCTAATAAGTGGAAAGGAATTAATAATTTTGATTCATTTCATTTTAGCACATTGCACATTGTTAATGTATGTAACATACAATTTTTCCTTCCGAATTAATTAATTATTAATGCAGTTAGAGATGAATGTAAAGACTAAACATTATGGAGCGCTAAAGGTATAATTACAAGATTAATTTCTTGATCCAACCCATAAGAACGCTCTTATTTTTCCCTTTCCTTAATCTCCCATCCACATGTTTCGAAGCGTAAATTATGGCCAGAAGAGTGTTAACAGACTAGTATTCGTATATACATATCTATACGAGGTGATTAAAAGTCTTAACGGGATCATTGACAAATGTAAGATAAAACATCTTAGGCATATCTACCTGGTTCATCATATCAGGCCTATCTATCGGGTATTGTTATAAGCTGTTTACTTCAAGAGTATTGGGCAAAGGGGACGAGTGAGGTCTAGAGCACTATTTATCGAAGATATCAAACGTGACATGATTACGATGGGTATACCGGGAAAGTGTAGTTTCAGAAAGAACATAATGGTTACAACTAGAAGGCCTTTAGATCTTGATAGTGAAGAGGGAGAAATTCTCTCCTCTGTTGACAGCTCTCGAGTGCACTTGCTTGGGACTGCCTCAAAAGTGCCAGGCTCATAGTGCTGTCTCATCCATTATTAATTTTCGCCTCCAAACTTCTGAAATATCTGAAACTCATTTCACACAATCCACCACAAAGTGGTTCTACTGAATGTCTGTATCAAGCTGGTTGATTTTGCACCTGCATATAAACTTTTGCTTCCAAAATTGGCAATCAAATTGCTTTAACCTCTTGTTTAATAAACTAAAAATAAGAAAGAGGAGATATAATGGAACTTTTTCTTACCTACTTATAAAGTTTAGTCTCGGTGCTTAAATAATTTTTAAAAAAATGATCTCTGGAAAATAAGAAGTCATGGTCAGCGGAAATTACCTGCAAGGAAATTGAAATGATTTTCGGATTCGCCATACTATAAATAAATTTGGGTAGGACCTCAAGTGTGTATTCACTCAGA
Source organism: Riptortus pedestris (assembly GCA_019009955.1). Lineage (NCBI taxonomy): Eukaryota > Metazoa > Arthropoda > Insecta > Hemiptera > Alydidae > Riptortus > Riptortus pedestris. Next base: position 140,697,428 of record CM032228.1, read on the forward strand.
GAGTTTATTTCGGCAAGTGTATCTTGGTTCCAATATCCATGATCTTTCACTGCATACTACTATAACAAAACCTAGTATTCCATGAAGTTATATGGTTGTTTTACCGGTCTCAGTCCGGTCCAATTGAAGACATTCATAACATTCATCTCTCTCGGATGCAAGTAATTCACAGTTATCCCGAAGCCCCGTTTCATGACCCACTTCTTCTTCCGTCCTCATCATTTCGAATTTCTCTTTGTCCTTTGAGAGGTGATCATTCTCCACTTCTTTATTTTCATCCTCTTCAGGTCTAGGGTGTTAAATCCCTCCCCTCTCGAGGATCAACTTATATAATTATGATAGTCTATAAATAATTATTAACTAGCAATACTAATGATAACTATTGATAAAATATAATACTTACAAATTGTACAGGTAAAAAAAAATTAACTGTCACATTCTTTCTAAAAAAATAATGGTACGAAATAACTGACTAAAGCGACTTTTCATGAAAACGAAAAATGTTTTTTATAGTAAAAAGAGTGCTAATCTAATAAAGACGATCTTAATTTAACCACACTCATTATATGTTTACAATATAAAATGCCCCTAGTTCGTCTTGAGATGAATTGCTTATAATTCCATGAAATGAATTTATTGGAGCAACATTATTAATTACTTTGGTCCTTAATTTGGAGTAAAGAAGTGAATAATGTTCCTGTATATTCTTCTCCTGTGCATTCGTATTATAGAGATTGTGTTTCAATTTTGGCTTTATCCTATAGCTAATTTTATTATTTAAAAATGTTTTGTAATTACTTGATTCTAATCATTCCAATTATATTATATATTGGATAGTAGAAATTTGATTTGAAATCTTTTAGAACAAATCCTTGTGTTAGTTGTATATTTTTGTATAAAATACAACTAACACCACTATGTTCTGATTGGTCTTTTTTGTTTTAATCCCTAGAAAGTAACTGATTTCTTAAGGTAAACATTTCCCTTCGTGTTCTTCTTAACTATTATGGTTATTGATTCAACTATGGAATATTTAAATTTGTGTAAAATTTAACGTTATTGGTGGAGAACGAGAAATAGATTGTAACAGTGTCAGGGAAATCGTTCGCAGTTCATGGACAAATTTCTGCCTAGCCAGATAATCCTTAGGCTTGATAGAAGTGCAGCTGAGTTAATTTGGAATGCATCTGGCCAATTGAAGGATTTATAAAAGTTGAATTCTCCTTCCTCTACGTAACTTAGGTTGCTCTTGCAATTGCATGTTTCAGTTTGACCGTGGCGTCTAAATTTTGAACCAGCGTTTGGTTCCTGTGGATCAATTAAATTTTGAAATTGTGTACTTTGTGTGGTCAAGTAAAATGCTCAAATCAACAACGATATTGTTATTAGCAACTTTATTATTATTTCCGTAAAGCCATTTTCTGGCTGTAATGGAAATGCTGGGGCATATGATCTGTTCTTATTACACTGTTCTAAAAAAAAAAAAATTGTTCGCTCCCTTCAGAAATGTTTCCTAATTTTTATATTTTCACGTGTTCTCGGTTTTAATCTGAAATCCAAAATATTTTATCAGGCACCATGTTTAAGAGAGTGAAGGCTGTTTTTGAAAACAAATAAAAAAAAAGCGTATTTATTTTTTTTCTTACTTCATTTATTTATTTTCTTACTAATAATTGGAATAATATATAAAATAATTCAATAGTTAATACTGAACATAATATAACTTAATGCTTCATCAGTGTGTTTATTTTTTTCCTTTTATAGTCTTCATCAGATGCCTTCTGTTGCAGTGTTAACAGTACTCAACAAGCACCTTCTTATGGCACATAGTGCTATACCTCTTCACTATTTGGTCTATATCTTGATGAAACCGTTCTCAGTGTTCATCGAAAACGTTTGGACGGAAGAAATCCAAATGGGAATGCAAAAAATGAACCTTTAATGGCACGTTGCAACCCATGTCCTTGTCCTAAAAAGATAATGTTACTTATAATTTAAATTATAAAATCAAATCTATTAATTAAGAATTTATATGTAAGTTCCAGTTTCATTTAATTAATTAATTCACTTGAATTCCAGGTCCTTCAATGAGCGTGGATTTGTGGCCTCATTAAAACCCCCTCTAAAAAAAAGCCTCCTCCTTCCTTGTCTATCGTATTCACGAAATATTTATGAGTCCTAATTTGATATGGAGGGGTGTAAGCAGATTTTTTTTTCTTTTAAGAAAGGAAGGATTGACAATATTTTTTTGACCAATCGTGTATATGCGCCCTGGCCATTTTCTCAGTCTATTGATCTGTTTTTTTCTGCAATCCCACTCACAAAGCAGCAAAACGTATTATAACTACCTAGGACCACTGTTCTTCTTACTTAAGCCTGACACCTGAGCTTACAAAAAATTTTTTCAAGTTATAAAACATTGTAACAACGTCAAAATCAAACAGATTTTTTTTCATTTTTCGTTGGCAGTTTCTATGATATTAAAACTCTCAACATGTCAAAAACACCTCATCCCCCCCCCCCTCCAATATACAAACTTGACATAAAATGTTGTCTGATAGAGATTTTCTATCTCGGATTCGTATTCATCATACCTCCAAACATAAAAAATCAACATTTCTGTTGGGAGGAGGATTTTGATACAGAACAGTGTTATCAGTTAGTTCATTTATTAGGTTCATTCATTTAGTGGTCAGATCATTTCTTGTTCATTATTCTTCTAATATTTCCAATTCTTCTAAAGTTTCATCTTAGGAGAAGAGACGAATCACCAAGCACAAGAACATTATCAGCATAAAACAGCAAATTAACATAATTCTCCTTTCAGGTTCTGTTCTCGTCGTCGTAGTTATTATCAACTAAAGTTCATATAAAAGCATTTCTGTTCATTTTCCTCTTTTTTGTGGCCTATAATCTTTAACTTCTTTAGCTTTGGTCATTTTCAGTAAAATTCATGCACGTGAAAATCTGCATTGAATAATAAAAGAAACAATTGTATATCTTTTTATAAATAATTAATTAGTGTATTAAGTCCGAATTGACTTGAATAAATAAATACGTCAGTATCCCAATTAGGATTGGTATTATGGGAAAAATGTTACCAAATAGATCTCCTTAGAACATACGTATTTTCAGTCTTATTACTGAAAATAGGTAGTTCAATGTATTGATATCTGATTTTTTTTGTTCACTTGCATTCTAAGACAATGAAGGGATATAGTGTCTTTGTTACATTAAATTAATCCCATACATGCACGTACTTTTTTGTGAGAGTTTAAAAACTTTTAACTAACGGTGGTTGGCACAAATAGTCATTGATTCATGCGCTGATTTCATGCATGCACCCAACTTAGCTGGTTCTCGTTAGCTGTGCATATCTTAAAACACCTGTCAGCATTCAGTTCCAGCTAGATCATGCCAAACTTTTATCCAACATAATCTAATCTGGTAAGGGTGTGACTGACAGGCGGGAAAAGTTAGCGAATCCCTGAGATATAGACCCCCCTTGTCCCACCTCTACCACATTTCACACTTTGTCTCCTTCGGCCCACCCCAGGGGAAATCACTCACTACTCGAAGCTGGCGGCTATAAGAACCATTTTTTATATTTTGAGATATATATCTAAATAACAGAAACACGTCCAGCATCCTACAAATAGCTGTTGCGAATATCTTCAGCTCTTTATTTTCGTCAGTAACCATTGGTCATCTAGACGAATGCTTTAGAGCAGCGAATGACTGGTTGATACTAGGGCTAGATTTATTCCTTAGGGACGTATGATGAGAGCACTTAAGCCAAAAGCCACGCAAAATCTGCAACATGACTTCAATAAACTGGCTGACATAGATTAACACTGTTACTCACGACTAACTTATCAACTACAGCTTTAAAGCGAATAACAACTTACGAGAAGCTAGTAGTCATTATAAAAACTCAGGATTTAGTCATATATAAAAAGTAACAGCCCTAACACAGCTTCACCTCTGTATGTAGCTGACAACATATGAACATGTTTTTAACTAGCCCTCTGTCAAATCTAATAAGTGGGATGCCGTTTTATCCACTACATCGCCACCCCCCTTCTACATATAATAAAAATGATGTACACATATACTATATATGTTACACAAACACATGTATATATATATATATATATATATAAGCACCTATGTATAATAACTCTCACATAATAATAACAAATTTAGCATTCCCATAAAATAGAAATTCTTCAAAAGTTAACTTTTAAAACCATTTAACGAGGTTAATTATAAATGAGTACATCTGAATAAAACCTTTTATTGGAAGTAATAAAATTGATAGCGAGAGTCATATTAATTTCTTAGACTTACACAATGAGAGGCTGCTACGAAATAAAGAAAAGAAGAACAATGGAGATATCGGGTGAATTACAGACCGTCCTTTTCCCGGGAAAAAGGTAAATACTAGTCATTAATCAGCTAACAATGGGAGGACTGCCTCCAGAATGAACAAATTCTATTTTATTCATTACTACCTGAATGGCTGCTCTTACTCTTACTTAGGGATGGTTCTCTGAATGGAGTACCTTAAGAATGATATTATCGTTTGGGTGTTAAAGAGCACTTATAATGACTACCACCTACGAGGGCATATTTGTTAATTTTCTTATAATGTGTGTGTGTGTGTGTCTATATATATATATATATATATATATATATATATATATATATATATATATATGTTGCTATTTTGCTTGTATTTTTACCTAAGTAAGTCAACATCTAAACTACAATGATGGTAAACCTAGAGTGGCGAGTTCGATTCCCGCCTAGGAATTTATTTAGTGACGGAATTCATTAAATACTATCCTTAGTCCCATCCTGGCTAGATAAAGGTGGTAACCTGTAGATAACTCGTCCCAATTGGTCTTAGTTGCAAAAAGTGGACGTTAATAAATAATTTAATAATAAAATACAATGCTTCCCAAAACTTACTTTCTAATTTATAACATATTGCATATTCTATAATTTGAAAAAATATCTAATTATCTTAATATTTTGGAATGTTCAATGATGATGACCGCATCATATTTTAATTTGAACTGGTATATACACTATTATCTACTTGCTCTATGACAGGACTCAACGAATTTTGGCTTTTATAAGTAATTTTAGTGAGTTTGACAAAGAGCTGGTCATGTTCCGCATAAGGAATATAAGAAATTTAGGACTCTGATATAAGGTAAAATTATATAAAACAATTGGTACAGTTAAATTTTGTGATTTTATGTTGTCACACTTATCATAGATTTTATAATTTTATTTTGTGAATGTAAAATTATTTTATAGGATTATTTAAAGATGGTCAAACAAGGCTGAAACGTCATGAAGATAAATAAAATATTAATTTGGGTGGAGAGCTGTATTCTTGGTTATTTCCTATATGGATTTATATACCATCCAAAAAAAATGTGATGAAATAAAATAATTTTGATGTTGTTGATGATGATGCTGATATAATGATTCAACATTATAATGAAAAAAACGAAAACATTAATCTTATAATGATTTACCATCACAGAATTCTATATATTTCAGTAGATAGATCCTAGAGATGAATTCAGAAAGATTATAAGTGGGAAGTGATAGGGTTATAAGTGGTTTCCGATAGAACTGAACTTATTCCTAAATTGTTTTGGGTTTTTTTTTTCGATCAACTTCCACCTTATGCAACTGAAGCTGGTCGAAATGGGTTTTCAACATTTTAACATCCCTTTCTACGTTCTCCAATAGCTTGGGATTTTAAATAGTGAATCCATCTATAAATAAATTTACTTTGCATATGAGAGAATTGAACGCACAACTTTAAATTTTCCTAAAGTATTATGATCACTGTCATATTAGACGAAGAACCCCTCTTTGAAATGAAGCCTGATGAAAATAAACCTTTCTGGAATTGTGTGAACGAGGGCGAAGATAAAAATATTTCAGTAGTCCAATGAAAGAACAGCTAACCTAACTCCTTGTCTATTAGATATAGCCTGCTATAATAAAGCAGAAACTGCTCTTCTGCCATAAAAGAAAATGGGCTGTTTATTTGGCATTTCTCCTAGCAAGAGGTAATCAAATAATAGTTTCTTCTCTTTACGACTTTTACTAAACACAGAGCCCCATCCGGAGTGTTTGTAATTAAACTAAATAATGGCGAGTCATCACAAAGACAAGTAAAGACTGATTAAGTTTGCACTTTCTATTTTTTTTTTGTCTAATCTGATCTGAGGAGAGGGCAGAATTTTTTTCAACAATCATTACTTGACTTCCCTAGAGGCTTGTCTATACAAAACAATATGTGATTCTAATTAATGAAGTGGAAAGAAAAATAGGGTTTTCATTAGGAGACTTTTACTGTGGTTTAGCGTTTAGAAGATGGAAATATTTCTAATCCGTGGTTTTCCTGCCGACGACAGATGGGCGTTTCACAGAGAAAGCATAAGGATTATCCTTCTCCACTCACTACTACTGCAGGACTATACTTTACTTGCACGAAGTTCTATAGCAGGACAGTTTTTTCATAGATATTTTTACATTATTACATTAATCATTCCTTAGGAAGAATAGGTGGGCATTTGAAGACTTTTTTAGTCATTCGGGTAATTATGGCAACCTGAATAGTTGATATCCTTACAGGATAATGTTTGCACTTTAAAGGTAACAGCCAGACGCACAGTAGTAGTAGGACAGACAAGGTACCCGAGTCTGAGGTATTATATATATGTATAGTCGCAGAAGAGTTGAAAAGGAAATTAAGTACCACGGGAATGCAAATATCGCATTAACTTATGAACGAAATCATTCCGTGATTTTAATAATATAACACAAATATTCAGAAACATGTAATCCATCAGTTGCTACATCCATAAAGTAAAAAGGGGCAATTGGACGAATATCTTTAAATTAATTAAAATAATAATAGTTCTTCGCCAAAATAAAAAGATTAGATTAACGGAATCACTGAACGATCCCTCCATTTTAATCAAATTACAGTCATGCTATTGTATTAAGCGTGGAGTAAGGAATGACTTCAAGCGAATATGGACTGTCACTGTTGAGTGAAATAAATATATTTTACCCTCGAAACGATTGAAAATTACGAATTGCTTGAAAATGAATTGATAAAATTCTATCCTGCCATTCGGGTGCAATAACATACCAGTATGTGGTGGTGACCAGAAGTCCGAAGTAATCGTTATATATGTGGCTTGATTTAAAAATGCCACATGAAGTAGAAACTAATCATTTCGAGATTCATAGAGTCTAGATAACGAGATAGGAGCAAAAAATATATTATAAATACAATTTGCCACCCCCCCTCAACCCCCTTGCCAGATTTTAGCGGGTAATGAACTTGATCTTTAGTTTTCCATGACACAATTATATATCGAGTTTGGTAACGATAAAATAATAATTGTCTCCTAATAGGTCATTAGTAGGTCCAGTAGATATTTTATTATACGAGGCGAGATATTCCACTAATAATTTTTATTTTTGTACGCATGCAAACATTTATCGCTTGAGCCTAAAAGAGATGAAACTTCCGTAGGGGATAGTCTAAGTGAAAAGTGACAGTGAAAGCGAAGGAATGGAGTAAGTTGGTATGAATGGCTCCTTATCTATCTGGAGCTCATTGAGAGTGCCGGATGGAGGCGTCTCCTGATAACAGTCAAGGACCAACTTTAAAATCACTAAATCCTACATTTTATTCTAACTCATTTTACGGCGACTGTTCATTATTTTCTGATCGATGATTCTTCACAGAAAGTAACACTCATCTGTACAACTAACTACAGCATATTCTCTATACGATATTCTTTTTGAAAACGACCCATTGCATTCAATAACGAATTTGATTAATTAATGAGTATTGCGTACAAAGATATACATGAGCCTAGGTAATTACGTCCTCTTGCCTTTCTGGTAAGAGAATCCTTCTTCTTCAATAGCTTTTCACCCTTTATGGGGCCTTAAAGACTCAATTTGATCGCCAGCACTCATTCTCTTTATCTCCTGGTTGATTTTTTTAAGATCAATGGGTTAATGATAGACGTACATTAAACTAGCCAATGCAAAACTCACAGTTACTAATGCCTATCATTTGTCCAGATTATACAGAGTACTGAGATGGTTTTTTAATAATTTTGGGCTTCGGCGGAATATACTACGCTCCTTCTGATGTCTTTATTGTTGTATACTCTCAAGGGTAAAGGGAGAAGTAAATTTGAAACCCTTGTGATCCCTATCTTGCCTTGTTGTAAACGTCAGGGCTTTCTGAACAGGAGCAGTTAGGCTTAGACTGCATGTGCTACAAAGTGTACGAATAATATACTCGATTTATATTAAATCTTTTAATTCTCTTGAGTTAGGCTCAGGATAGCCTCATGGGTTTGGTAGGTGCCAAAAGGTCTTCGGCCCAAAGCATTCTCCTCCTCTTAAGTCCATAAAGCTGAAACCGAATTACATAAATAGCTTATACACTGGAATTTGTGTTCTAAAGTTAGTTTGGCTTTGCAATATCGAATATCATCACGATGACAGGTGCACCGATTGGCTTAAAAGAGTTTCGAGTTAGCTCATCTTCCTGGATAAATAAATGAAAACAAAATTAATAGGTAATAATGTTATCTTAAAGTGGTTAATTCAATATGTGATCAATTTAATGTTAAGCGAACTACTTGAACTTGTCTGAACACTCATTTGTTAGTCTGTTGCGTCATTTAAGGGTTAATGGCTCAATGTGAAAGTTAGTTTGAAGCGCTCTTCAGCCGGAACGCTAGTATCAGCTTTGATCCGGTATTTAACTGAGTACGTGTCTCAAGACTTTCAGGTTTAATCATAATTTCGTGACATCGGTGCTTGAGCAATCTCACACAATATAAGTCAAATAACAGAATTTAACGTTTCGGCCTTCAAATAAACCTTATATTGAAGTCCTAAAATCCTTTTCTTCTTTATAAGGAGCATGATCAGCTCTTTCTCAACCTCAATAAAATTACTTACAAAAGCCAAACTGTCTCATATCATAGTACAGGTGAAAAAAATTAAATTGGGGTGAACAGCTGTATACTGGCTTATTATTATATGCATTTATGTAACTCGCCAAAAAATAAAAACAGATTTAAATGAATCTTATAGTCTTATGGCCATTGATCACAGAAGCCAATCCTTGTTTTGTCCATAGAAATGTACCTGATAGCAATACTAAAATACTACCCAGATTCTGCTTTTAACTAACATGAAAATATTGAATAAAATAAAAATCTAAAAATCAACCTGAAAATATATTATACTAATTAATTAACCTGATTAAACTATATACTAAAATGAAAGTATTGGATTCAAATAAAAAGTTACTAAAAATAATAGTCAGGTATATGCTACTTAAAGTAGTCAACCGATCAAAATGCTGATTGCATTTCGATGGTCTAAATCTACAATGTAACCATAGACGAATTAGATAGTATCTCTCTGCTCTTCCTGAAACATTATTGTACCGAAGAAGTAGTTCAGTTTGAAAAAACTAAAAAAATATATGCATCTTTTTGGTTGAATAAGAGTTTCTTGCAGCCTTTACTTCACTATCCTATACATCATTTAAGAATCAGCAGCTTACTAACATCCTCTAGATTAATAGTTATAAAACTAGATCAGCCAATATGTAAAAAAAAAAAAAAAAAAAAAAAAAAAAACCCTAAAAAATATGTTTACTTTAAGTTATGAAATTATTACTCTAAAAAATAATGTATTATGAATAATATCATTTATTTTTTACATTAAAAATGTTCACTGTCTATGAAAGAAATAGGAGGGAGTAGCTAAATGACTTCCTTAAAACTTTTCGTACACGAGGTTGAATTTTAATATTAGTATTTTCTTGTTAGTATATGTTATACTTTATATATATCCAGTTATAATATGTAGATAATATAGTTTATATATATATTTATAGATATTGGAACACGCCTATTAACTTCACTTGCTTGACCCTTTGAAGCAAGTTCCCATTATGAACAGAAACTTTATAATTCTAATTAAATTTATAAAGTATGTTCAGCACTCGTTCCTCTTAGCCTCTTACGAGCCTGCTGTTACCATGCATGTGTAAAGGAGTAAATTCCAGTCTGTAGGAACAAAATATGGAATCTGGCGATTTACAACTATGTGGCTGACGTTGAAATTAACTGATGTGTTTTTATTAGCCTTAAGGTGGATGGGGGATGTAAAACTGTATGTGGAGTTGAACTTCTAAAATTCCTTAATTTCAGAAGTTTAGCTTCCATGTTTCAGCTCCCTATTCCCAGCCCCCCTCCAATGTTTAGGCTAAAATGGCAACCAGAATTCCCCAAGTTTGGGAAGATATTTATTAAGAAACAGCCGGTGAACTGCAGTGATAATATTTTTAAAATAACTAAGTGTGCTCATTTGAAATAATTGAGATAGCAATAATAGGGTTTGCCTCATATATACACTGTTTTATATACGCAATTTATGAAATGATTGCACTATTTTATTTTTTTTCTTATACACTTTCTCAGAAATAAGTAGAACTTGCCATGAGTACGACGGTTAATAATGACGGGATCTACAGACTGGATGACAATTGTATTGGATATACTGGGGGAACCAACCTACTACATGATATGCCATTCCTGTGTTGTTCAATTTATTGCAGTTTTGATTACTTTTCTTAACGAAAAATTAATTTTTAGTATGATTTGCTTGTATAAGAAACGGCTCTTAAACTTATGTTGAAGATGTTTAATTAATAAATCGTACATTAAGTACTATAGCTTATTCAAGTTGGTTTGCATTTTTGAGTCCGCTAGAATCCATTAACCGTTAAAAAAAATATAGTAAAATGTATATCTATCAGAAACTATTTATGTACTATACAAAGAAATATTTATTTCTCAGTCACGACTTTGAATAAAAAATTGAGTAACATGCACCTATCACCAAGTCATTTCATTATTGTTTTGAGCTCTTAGAACTATGAAAAAGGTTTGACACTATTAAAAGTGGGGAACAATAAAGAACGCTAGGTAAATATTATAAACTGCTCTGCCAGACCTGGGTTACATTGAAACATATTGATATGTCTGGAGAAAAATATATTATTTTACTTTAATATGTAATAGATTATTTTTTCCTTTGGTCGACTTATAGATATGCCGGGCAGCTTATAAATCAACTCTAATATATATCATTCATAGCTTGCTACGTTAGGTAAAGGGTGGACTAGGTACTGAATAGTAAAGAGTCAAGTAAGGATTATAACAAGTAAAAACTCTTCTCTCGACATATACCATTTATAAATAAAAAAAAAGGCTCTTTGTGCAAAAGTCACGTTTCGTATATTCCAGTAGAACCAATTTATCTTCGTTTTGACGTATGTCATTAAAATCATGCTTTAGAGTGCTTTCATTAAAACTTTGGAGTGAGAATTCTTTATTTTCCCTTCATTTAAAATCGAATACACTACTTTAAAATATTTATAACATATGTACTATATTTCCTTCATATTGCCCTCAAGTGCTTTAATGTCTAAGAGATGAGTCCACCTATATTTCTCCAGTAGGAGGACTATGAAAATGGGGCTTGAAATCGGACTGAGTTATTAAGCGATATAAAAGCGCAAAAAGCTCACTCATTACCAGGAGTTGGAATTCACTGAAGGCTTTAAATTATATATATATATATATATATATATATATATATATATATATTTGTGTGTGTGTTTGTGTATATATAAACGTATATTATATTAGATACGATAATAACCTTATTACAGAAAAACATTTTTACATTTTCTCTTCTTGATGCGATATTGACCATTAACGAACTTAATCTTCAGTTAAACATGTAACGTTGAAATATCTACGTTAGTTACGATGAAATAATTATTTTTCTAAAATGGTTGGAATTATAATATATATATATATATATATATATATATATATATATATATATATATATATATATATATATATATATATGTTACGGTGAAACACCGAAATCTGGAGAATGTCGACATTCACCGGTGAATGTCAACATTCACATAGTCGCTTGGTGTATGTCCGAAATATTTGCTAAATACCCTTATTTCTGACTTTCACCGGTGAATGTCGACATACACCGATGTGATTGTCGACATACACCGGTGAGGGTCCGAATGTACAAGAATGTAATGAAATATTCGATCTTTCACCGACGTATTTGGTGTTTGTTGACATTCACCTGTGAATGTCGACATTCTCTGATTTCGGTCTTTCACGGTAACATATACATATAACATACATACGCACACATATAAATTATATATTAAATATATATTATATAAATACATTTATAAGATGTTTTTTATTTCTTCTTAAAGATTCTTGTGCTCACCCCCAGCCACTGTGTGATATAAGGGAGATAACGATTTGCAAGCTGGGGGAGATGATCTTTCATTACGGGAAAGTTGTTCTTAAACTGTGCTTTGAGAGAGATTCAATGACTAACGACCATGCGGGCAACTTGACGAGCTGATAATGTTCACGAGAGAAAGAACGTTTAAATTGGACCTTAGAAATCCAAGCCAGACTTGGACGGATGTCTTTTGATTAAGATTACCTGGTTGTGATTTTTGGAATGAATTACGATTTTCGAAACATGAAAGCTGACTAACCTTCCCTGATCAACAGGAAAATAATAATAAACGAAAATCCGCAACTTCCAAATCCTGTAGGGAGATGTACTACTGCCGGTGGTATTTAATGATAAAATTAACAGTTAGTAATCTCGTCTGAGAGGAATCCAGGTTTTCGTAAAAGGAGGCATTGTATACCTTAACGTAAGTTGAACATTTTTTAAACAAGATAGCAAATGCAAAGGAAGCCAGATGAACCTTGTGATTAATGTTTAGGTCTTTATATGTAACGGTTCTCTCAAAGACAATGGATGGCCAAACTGATCTGTTTTCTTCTGAAGAGAAAGGGGGTTCTTCCAATTGTAAGATGGAAAAAATGGTGCTGAAGCACAACTCATGGCGAGATATTAGAAAGATTGTTTGTTGTTGTCCAGCCGTTGGAGAACTTGGGTTTCGGCACACTCTTGTTAGCAACAACGATAATATAAGTTATGAAGAAGTATTAATCGAATATAAAACCTCAAAGAATTCACTCCACACGAAAGCTTAATTAATGGTACCATTATAATATAAAATAATAAGCTTTTTAAATATGTAGTGAGTGCCCTCCTGCTTACCTTGGAAGATGAAAATAGTTTTAATTCACCACTCGTGAGCAGTTAAATGTCATTAACAAAAATGAAATAACTGCATGGGCAGAGAAAGGGTTGTTAGGCCAGCTATTGACTATCAGGTACACCTGCTAATATTTTCAGATCCTTCCGTATTAGTCATTTTTTAGGATGCACCTCCCTCATCGAAATCCTAGCTTCATCGAATTTGATTTGTATACCGCAGACCTCCAGGTGCCAGCGAGTTTAGTCCTGCCATGCTTTAAATCGGCAATATTTTGGAGGAATCACGCCGTCATCTTTTTGATCGTTTGCCCAATGTAGCATTTCCCGCAGGAAGATGTACACGCCACGGTTCTCCAGCCAAATCACGTCCATTGGGCTCCTACATTTTTCGGCAATCTTCTCTACTGGCTTAATAATTGGTAGGCTATTCTTTTTACTGGAGGCCCTTCCAAGCATCTCCGAAACGCCTTTCAAGCAGTAAGACCATAGTGTCGCCGTCGGTGCTGCTATCTTGTGGCTGCTGAGCGGACCCATCTCCCTTCTTCTCTATTCTTCTTTTTCAGCGCTCTCCTGAGAGCCCGGTCCACTTCTTTCGGGCTATCGCTATTAGCTCCCAGCTTCTTTTTCCGGTGTTTTACCTCCTCATCTACTAGCTCTCTGCTGTTGAACAGCTAGAATGCTCTATTTATAAAAGTATTCATTACTCCGGACCTCTGGGAAGTGACGTGGTGACAGTCTGCTTGCAGGTTCCTACCCGTCGCTGCGGGCTTCCTGTAGACCTTGCCGTCCTATTTAATGATGAGCAGGTCCAGAAAAGGGAGGTAACCATCCACTTCTTCTTCGTAAGTAAACCTAATCGCTGGATGCATGGAGATTTGTGAATGTCGTCCGTTTGCTAGGGATCTCAAAATACCTGTCGGTGTTTCATGTGAGGATATAGCTGCCCTCATTTGTGTATCTATCTTCTTAATCTAAGGAGATACTATATGGAGAATATTATTCGATGAAAGTTCTTTTCAGAAAAAGATGAAGAAATTCGTTTTATTATAAGAAAATAAATTATTGAAAAATAGATACTTCATGTATCAAGTGATTGTGAGGAAGTGTAATGTCCTCACAGTTTGAATAATGTAATTTATTCGAGAGAAACCTTAACTCTTTGTACAAATCCATGTACAGAAATAACTCATTAGCCGGTTTTTTACAAAAGAAACTCAGTCCTACAGACTCCTAAGACTCATCCAAACATATCCATTTTTCTTTACAGCAAATGTGGAGAATGTTTTTACTCTCTTTAATAGTTTTCAAACTGCTAGACCTTTTTCCCCATCTATTTTGTAAAAATGACTTAGTACATCATTCCTTGTATTGGGAGGTTACATCTACTAATTACATGCTATAAAGTTCTTGAACGCTTGACACTATTGATAAAAACTCTGGTTCAAGTTTATTAGTTGAGAAAATTTTAAATAAATAAAAATACAAATGTTGTTATGAAAACCGTTCTCCAAATCACTGGCGTTAGATATCCTTGTTCCGACTATCGATCCTGTTGGCGTGAGAAGCCGTCATCTCGGCGGGAGAGAAAAGGAAGAGTATTACTGTTGTTAAAACATATAATTAGGGAAATTGATGATGGCGTGTCCTATTGGAAGGTTTATATTCATTGATAGCGTTGAAGTCTGTTAGTGATGGCTTCCCTTTGGATATAAATATTGGTATCGATTAAAAGAATGCCTCAAGTGGATCTGTCAGCCATTCGTGTACTCGAATTGGCGTGACGATTCAGAAATATATGGTTTAAAAGATTAATTAGAGAAAAATTGATTGCGGATCTATATAATTCTGTAATACATGGTATAGGTTATTTGGTACCTTATACCGATTTTAAGAATATGACCTGGCACATTAAAGCACATGTTATTCCTTTCCAGCATATTTAAATTAAGAGAAATCAGCTGATCACTCTACGTAAAACTCCGATTACAAACCCCTCAAGTTTGGGGGCGGCTAAAGGTCTATAATGGCAGGGGGGGGGGAGGAATATTACTATTTAATAAAAACGGATGAATGAGTGAAGTGATGTCATTAATAAACATTCAAGTTACATTGTGTTCTGCCATTTTTGAATTTGGTCGTTATCATACTCGAAATTTAACCGTTTCGGGTATAGCTGTAACTCAAGGTCGAAATAGAACTAGAAACAGTGAGTCGTTGAAGGTTAAAAAATCGTAAATATAATCGTCTTCTTTTGAAATATGTTATATGATCAACCTAGCCAATTTTGAAATGATTGAGAAATGAAAAAAAACATTATAATAATAATGATATTTTAAAAACTAATAAGAAATGCCTGAATGTAAATGTGCATCTGGTAGAAAAATTGGGCATTCACTCCTGTTAGTTGAAGAAAGGTGTGGAACTGCAAGTCGGCCAGGAACTTTTGAACGATAAGAATTCCTATGATCAAACTTATCTGTAGGAAGCACCCTCCGTGTTCTTCGTTTGAACCTACATCTACATCAGGCTGATGATACTCCTATTATGGTATGAACTACATTATTTAGAAACCTCTTATAGTAGTCATATTTACTAATTTTATTTTTTGAAAATTACTTTTTATTTTCGAACTCTTTGACCTGTAATTTTGGTTACTTACCTGGCACGCCCGTCCTTTTCTACTTTTCTTTTAATTTATTATTTAGTTTTAAAATTGTAGTTATAGATATATGTTTTAACTCATAAAAACAAAATCTTCGTGCAGATTTGAGAGTGAATAATTAGCCAAAAATCAAAAAGGGAAATTACAGAATATATATTTATGAAGTAGCTATTTAAGAAGGAATATTATTCACAATGAGATGGGTAATATTAAAAGCAATTCTAAGAACATATTTGCTAAATCTAGCAGGTAAAATAGATAGAGTGAAAAGTTATTGCAAATATTGCGTCCTGAGTGCAACATGATTATCTCATGCTGCTCCAAATAGTTGGAAATTGGGCTCACAATTTGAAAGCGATTGTTTAGAGATTAATAATATATATCTTGTTACTTGTTGCGTTTCTTATTCTTAGTATGAAAATTTATTTTATTATTTTTACACGTGACTGAATGGACGTGAAAAAAAATGTGCAATATTGCCTACTAAGCGCGAAGTTCTTAAAATACAATTAATCAATACCTTTGTTTATTATGGCAGAAGACTAAAAAAAAAAAAAAAAAATTAATAATTTTCATTATTTCATATTTTACGTAATATCATATCTTTATATACTTTTGTATCCCACCCCTACGTTGTTCATGGTTCCATTTACCACCATTTCAATAAATGTTTAAAATCTGGGAAACTAACGAATATTTTTTGTATTCTTTCCAAAATTTAAATATAGTTCAGTATTATATTATATAAATATAGAAAACATATAAACTAAAAGACAATCAAGTGAAAAATAAAATGCGCTTATCTTATTCATACTCACACACACACACACACACACACACACAAACACACACACACACACACACACACACACACACACACACAAATTATACTTTAAAACACTGTCATTCTTGTATTTAATTGATGTAGATATCGTTTTCGTTCATGGTCGACGCGGCAGACTCCGGTTGATGATGCTTTCTTGCTTCTTGTTAGGTGCTGCCAAGAATTTTATCTTCTTTATGGCTCTTTCATACTCTCATGTCAAGGTTTATTTTCAGACCCTATATATTTTATAATCACAATACCTGGGTTTATATGGACGACCAGTTTTATTATTGATTTGTAGGTATCTTGGCCTCTAAGAAGATATTCAGTGTCGGTTAATGAAACTTTTATCAATCACGAACACAATTAAACTATTAAGCTTCATGGCTAAATATATATATACTCATATATGGTGTGAAATGTGTATACTTATCGTTCATTCATTACAGGCCTCAGAATTATGACCATCTTCAGTGGCTAAAGTAAATGTGCTAGCAGTAAAGAGTTTGTAGTTCATCAAGGCGTTGATGGAAGCAATCTAGCTTTATGAACCGCTCTTCATAGATGCCTTAAGCAGTTCTTAATGTCGGCCACTGCTTATCTTGAAATAATAGCTTGGGTATAGTAATTTATTTGCTATTCAGCCTTTATACTAACATTTCTCGTTATTATTTTAGTTATGAGTCAAGTTGTTATAAGGGGTATGCGAAGACTGCTCCTTAATAAGACAATGACTAGCTGAGTAGAAATGTCTTGGTTTACGATTATCACTGACACATTCTAACTTTTCTCTAGCCGCCATTCAAGGGATCCTATAAATGGAAGTGGAGTAACCATACTCCTTATGTATCGTCCAGTCAAGGATAGCCTAACCATACCTGCCTCCTTGATCTTAGGGAGTTATGAAACTCGCCACGGACTAATGTATCAAATTATAATAGTAATCAATATCAAAAATAATATCACTATCAAATTGTAATAGTAATCAATATTTTCGCCTCCAGGAATGCAGTTTCCCTTTATAGCAGAATAAAGCCATAACTTGAATCCACTTATAGCTGAACTTTGTTCATGCTTCTCTATTGTAGAAGTATTAGTGCAATCATTTAGGTAGCTGTTACAATAGATCTCTACCTGTCAACTCTAGTAAATTTGATTAAGTAGGTAGGGAGGTCCCTTCACAGGTGGATTTTTAAAAAATAATATTGATATATTATTCTCAGAGGTTTGCTGAATGTACTACATTATGTCATAAACAGCAGCTAAATTTCCTACCTTATTGGTCAAGTGATTGAAGATGTAGTTATAACGAATCGTTAAGCGCCCTTTATCGTCAGTTACGCGGCGGTCGACCGATTTGATGATATTGACGTCAGTGCAAAGGTTAACCGCCAAAATAGCAAAGAAGAATACTCGGTTTCACGCGTCCAACTAATTTCTTTTTCATTATTCTTTTATTGGAGGTTGTGTTAATTTTTTTTCATTCTTTAATTCATTCAATAGAAACAAGGATATGTACGTTTCATTATATAGATCATAACTAAGTACGAGTATAAAAGAAAGCAAGGTTTGATAAACAAAGCCACAGATTTTCTTCTGTCTTTTTTGTTTGCACATGGTGTCTTGCGTTAAACTAACAAGAAACATAATACAAAAAAAAAATAATTGGTGCTTGGAAGCCTCCCCCCAATGAAATTTATGTACAGTACTCCACAACCGTCTAGATGATATAAATAGCTATTTCAAATCTAATTTTTTATATTCAGTAGCAGGGTTTCGTATCACTATGTTTTGATGGATATCGCCCATACCACACTGTCCACTAAATAACCTCAGCCATGACGGAAAAAAACTTCCTTTGTACAAAAGTTGTTATCTAACAACAATATGACCAACCATAGTGAAAAAAGGACATTCTCCTTCCACTTCACCATTTAGATAATTTATTTTATTTTGTTGGCTGAACAGTTAAATAGGGTCGACTTTACTTTACCAACACCAGTTACTTATTTCTAAAACAGTGATTTATCTTATTATTAAATTAATGATAGTGAGGAAGAGATGATTTAAGTAATGTATTTAGCAAGCTTCAAATGAAAACAAACATGATAGTATAATATACAATTCGTTGAATTATTCATTTAGGGGGGAGGGGTAGTATGCTTTCAATGATTTTAAAATACTAGCAAATAAACCCTCGTTCTTATATCTTCTTCTGTAAACAAACTCACATAGGTATGAGTCTAGAAGGGATCTTCTGACTCCACATTCAATTTTGTTCCTTCCTTTAGAGATGGCCCACAATGACTCAATCCTTTGGGTATGAGATCCTGTACTAGGATCAACATAATTTTGTGAATGGTGGGGTGTATAAAACCTAAAAAGCATTCCCGGAATTTTTCTGAGACCTTGGTATGATTTTCATAATTCAGAATATATCGCTGTTCCTGAGTGTTCAGGATATTTAGTGCATTCAGTTAATGTAGACGCTGTTCTGTCTGGCACGACATACGAAAATCTCCTTGGTTTCTCTACACAAGCCTCCAAATACCCATTGATTTGGGTACATTCTTCCAAACTGATATTTCCTTTCATCAATTTCCACATGAAGGTCCTCACCTCCAATTACCAACGGTTTCATTAAAATGTCACGGTTCTTGAAGAAAATGTTCAACTCTTTCTTGCAACATTTCGTGGTTGCATACCATTCGCCCAGGCATAAATAAACAAAATAATACAGAAATGATAACTTACAACGATTGAACCAGGTACCTTTATAACCACCGATTTCTTCTCTGCAACTTCTCAAACTGCATCTAAATGCTGGAGATCTTTGTTTGCTTCATAAAGTGTCCTCTTCTACATTTCCGTGTTTTATGTAATATTCTGAACCTTTGAAATACCTTAAATGCCACTTCTTCTGATTTAAGAACACGAGTCAGTTTTATCAGATTCATTATTAACAAAAGCAACTTTAACGTTTCTTAAAATCTAGGAGGTAATAGGTAGGTAACTTCCTTCATGTATAATTTTTATTCTTTTAAAATAGACATATGTTATTTAATAACGGTATGATAAACCATTAATAATATCAAAAAGTAACTGGTGTGGCCAATGTTAAAAAGACCTAATATATGTATATATATTATATATATCTTTATACATATAATTCTACTGTACGTGTGCATGTCACTGAACTCTTAAACGACTGAACCGATTTGAATGAATTTTTTTTGTACGCGTTTGGATGACGCCCTGGATGGTTTAGCGTCACAAATCAGCCCGGCAGATGGAGCAGGAGTGGGGGTCGTAAGGGAGGCCTAAAATTAAAAATAGCGATATTTCGTTTCCTATTGGTTCTTCGGTAAATATGCACCTGATAAAAGTTGTTAATTTTGTTATTTAGAGTAACTTTAGTTATATTCACTTTTGTCGTATAACAAAGTATAACCGAGATATAAAGTAAAGTGGGAGCCAACAATTTTATTTGTCACGAACGATTGAGCCGAACTTAGCAAAACTCTATACATGAATTAGCATTAATTCTTCCATGATTATAAGCTATATTAAATGTTTTAGGTTGAAACGTGAGTGGGGGTTATAAGGGTGGCCTAAATAAAAAAATCGCGATATTTTATTTTCGATGTGTTTTTAGACAAACGTGTACATAACAAAAAAATAATATTATTAAATTTAATATGCTAATCACTTGAAATATCACGCAGGACAATATCTGTCGGGTCCGCTAGTGTGTGTGTGTGTATATATATATATATATATATATATATATATATATATATATATATATATATATATATATATATATTACACATGAGTAGAAAGGCAAGTGTGTATAGTGATCCTCATGAATCCTATTAGGTCAAAGCTAAGAATATATTTAAAAATGGATAACTAATAACAATGGTTATAGTTGCAAACAACATGGAGAGCACAGAAGCGGATATTTTGAATCTAATACAGTAGTTTTATTATTAGCCTTATTTAATTAACGAGCGGTGAATAACACTTTATGCCAAGCTCCAGCCCTGTTTACCAAAACTTTCTTCAAGACAACATGTTATGCCTCCAATTATTAGGTCGTGTATAATTAGCTTGAAACTAATTAAAATGTATCCCGTAATTACTGAGTGGTTGGTCGAGAGGTAGGGAGAAGGACATTGACTAGAGACGGGCACGCGCTGGGTGTGAGCTGAAATTGGCCAACCCCAGCCACTGGCCTGGAAAGCCACCCTCCTATACCCAACACACCGCCCTGCACTTCATACCTCTATGCATATCTTAACCTCCCAACGTCTAATATAAGTCATCATGCAACTCAAAATATTGGGCAATTCAGTTTCAATTACCTCTCCCCAACCAATTGACATTTATTTTTCTTCTAAATGCTTTACTTCAATTACCCTTTCATTAATAAATATATTTGAAAGTAATTTTCTTTATAGCAGAAACTGTAAAATAAAAAGAATATGCAACGTTATTTTAGACCCCCTCCAGCGGTGCCATGCGAAAATGTGATAATTGTCAATATTTATCTGGCGTCATCATGTGGTGGTTGCAATGTTTACGGGGCTCTTGTCATCCTCGCATGAAATAAGGCCAGTAAACATTTCAACCGGCACTAGATAAAGCCTTTGGGAACACCATAGAGATATTTTGAATTATCAAAGGGCATCGCTGGAGCCAAGTAGTTCAAAAACCCGAAAAAATAACCTAAGAATCTATATATAGATATATATATATATATATATATATATATATATATATATATATATATATATATATTAGGGTGGGCCGAAAAACATTTTTATTTTTTTTCTTAATGCTATACCGAAAAAAACCTCTCTATTATGTGTTAGCAAAATGCTACAAAGAAAAGAAATATATACTTAACCCCCAGCTAGCGCAACACACTTGAAATTTCGAAATTTCACTAAAATCATAAGTGTTTGTAATTATTTTTAAAGCATCTTCATAGTTTCATATTGGGCTGCTATAGTGATAGCCCTTTACAGTAAAGTTTTAAAAATACAATAAATAATTGGAAATGTATAATTTTATTAATCTGAGGTAGCGCAACGGACATGAAAATGACGCATTATAGAGTCAAGTGCAGATGTCGGCTGCCTGCTGGGGCGATGACTCAGCCGCCCAACAAGCCTGTTTGTTTCTCTCAAATGTCTAATATTGTCGCTCCAAAAGTAAAAGCCCTCTTTGACAAAGCATCAATACCAAAAGTGACGCCCTACAGAATTGTACAATTAATAAATTCATACCACAATAGCTACCGTAATCTAATGAAGTCCTTTAAGCGTGACAAGGAAAAAGAAAAATACAAACAAAAAGTTGAGGAATTCAAGCAAAAGGCTTTATCACTTTTTGATGTATCTGCATGTAAATGTAAAATAGAATACTCCTGCAACTGCAAAAAGGTCCCGGAGATCTGTGAGTGTCCTTTATCAATTTCATGTCAATGTGAAAAAGATAAAAAATGTCCGGTACTTGAACTTAAGTCTATGTATTTCCAAAGAAATCTTGGACAAGGAAAAATTTAGACAAGAAGGAGTCGAAAAAAATTACCAAAAGACTGCAACGTAAAGAGACAAAAAAACAGGCTATGGCGTCTAACATTTCATTTGTTTCACATTCGCAGCCTTCATGCTCTAAGGATGCAACAAAACCAAGAATAGGTTCAAACGAAAGCTCAATGGAAGAGGAAGAGCCTGATGGTTCCTGATGGGCTTAGAAGAATCATAAAAGAAAGGGCCGTAGCTTCCAATAAAAAGCTAAACCGAACTTTTAAACCCCCAAAACTCAACTTCCAGGCAAAAGAATATTACGAAATTATTGATTGGACTACTACTGCTATTTATCCATCACCATTGTTGCGAAGAGTATCTTACGAAGAAATGTGGGCCAAGATTTCAGCTGCCAACACAGCAAAAGAATGGAACTTACATAAATTCCCGAATCACACGCAAGCGGTGGAGCTCTGTGTGAAATTGGTAACTGAAGCCTCTTCAAAACTCGTTGGTGCCAAGAACAGAGATGGTTTCATACGAACAACGCTGCTATCAAGAGCTTCAATGCCAAGTTTTCCAGCAAACAAGATTTCAAACTTACAAATATTTAAAGGACTATTCTAAGAGAAGCACAATGTTGAAGTCTGGGAATTGACAATTAGTATTTTACGATAAATTTTGTAATTAATAAACCCATTTGGAAAATGTAAATTGCCTATTTATTTTTTTTCCTACAGGTCAAATCAACATTATATTTCTAAAAAAAACACAATGGTAAGTGGGTTTAAAAAATTGGATGCTGCACTGCACTATAGCCGGTGAGCACTCGAAAAGTGATCAATGTTGAAGGCATTTGCGCTTCCTAAAATTAAAAGAAGTATATATTTTCAATAACCCATTGTGTTTTTATAACTCTAATATAAATAGTTTTCACTATAGCAGTTCAATATCTAGCTGTTTAGGTACTTTAAAAAAAATTGTAAAACCCTGTGGTTTTAGTGAAATTTCGAAATTTCAAGTGTGTTGCGCTAGCTGGGGGTTAGATATATATATTTATTTTCTTTGTTGCATTTTGATAACACCCCTAATATATATATATATATATATATATATATATGTGTGTGTGTGTGTGTGTGTGTGTGCGTGCTATTAATTCGACGAGATTCACAGGTGAGTGACATTTAACGTGCAAGCTCCTATAGAGGGTGAAAACAGTGTTGGAGAACCTGGCCGTCAGTCCTTGCCCATCCCCTCACCTATCCAGTCCTTATCAGCTTAAAGTAAGGCTTGAAGTAATCCTACAAACTAACTTCGCCCAGACTATCAGACAACTATTCCATTTGCGGGTGACATGATATTGTCATATGTGACTGAGGGGATTGCCAAGGCAATTTAATCATTTATGACACTTCCACTTTGAGAGTGCAACGACCAGCACGTATGTGACCGATAACCGCAAAGTGGATCCGGACAACAACCGTCTGTGCTTGACGTCAATGTTGGCGAGAGCTAGCTCAGCCGACTCTTGAGGTAGCAGGAATGTCTAGACCTTAAAGCCTAGACTTGGTACAGGCTTCAGGAACTATTGGGTGATGGTTCTGATGCCACACACTCTTGTCCAAAATGTACCGGATGGGATCTACTTGGGCACACGCAATATACCCAGACCAGATCCCCAAATTCGATTACTGCCTCACAGAGCAATCTGATTGCCTGGGAGAATTAATGCCTTTTAACAGTGTATAAAAGTCAATGTCCCCTGCCTTAATAAATATATAAAAGTCCTTCCTATATTTAAGCAATAGCTCTATAGAGTTTGTCTGCCATAATTCTCCATGTAATTAACTTATTTGACGTTTACTTCTAGGTATGTGTAGCTTACAATCCTAAAACATATTAGAACCGCTATCCATAACTTCAAAAGTGACTTTGCAATAACTTAATACACAAAAAAGAATATAATTTTCGCCTTTTTTCAAAATAATAATATGAAAACTCATTATTAAGTATAATAAGAAATAGTGTGAGCATTCAACACATTTCATGAAACTTCTTAAGGCTATGACATCAGTATTGTTTCCGAAGATTGTAAAATTACTTTTGATAAAATACATAACGAACTGACAATAATTACATGTAAACATTAAGGCAATAATTCAAGAATAGGCATACAAGTCTTTTGGCCAATCACTCAAATGTTTAAATAATTTAACGAGATATTCTTGTCAATGCAAAAAGAATTAGTCCTGAGAAATGTGAAGAACTATATAATTCCACTAAGGAAACGTATACTTCTAGAAGACAAGCTGAGGAAGCTAACGTCAGCCGCTGTCATAGATTTAATGAGGGATTGATCAATTTAACTTCTTGACATAAGCGAAGCCTACTCCAGTACTCCAGTTCACGATCGATTTACAGTAATGATGTTTAAAGGTGTATTGTGGCTGACTTTTATTAGGTTGCTACAAATGGAAATTTTCGTACTGTTTCACCCTTCGCACAGTAGTTGCTAGTCTCACATTTATTGTTAGCCAAATAGTGCTGTTCCTTTTCTAAGTCAAAATAAAATATATGTTGCTATATCTTACCTAAAATACTTATATTGTTTTATGCTTCACTCGTGTTAAGTGGGACTGGAAAAAAATGATATATGTTATATGTTTTATTTATATACGCCATTAGTTTTGTTCCTTTTCAATGACCACACCTGTCAGATGTGTTATGACGAATAACGATATAATAGATCTGTATTTTCTATGTAGGTTAATTGTTAAATGTTATAGATACAATAAACTAAAGAAATAATAATACCAGAAATTAGGAACTTTAATTTTCAAGAAAGTATTATCAATTGTTGCCCTTGCAGACATTTGCATTTTTTAGTTTTCAGCCTTCTTTAAACCCCTAGTCATGTCATATTATCAATAAGCTGTTATATTATGACGAATTTTATTTGAAGCCTAAATACCAAATATTGTTCTCATTGAACCATTAAATACAAATAGATAAATAAAAATACGTGACGCACGTGGGAAATCTGTAGTTAAGCTGCGCCTGCGTGACGGACTTTACATTTTCGTGATGTTTGTGCGCCATTGTAGTTTTATAATGCTTACTGTATCTTCGGTAAAGTGCGGGTATTCATTCAAAACATTCAACTCCTCTTTGTCTTATTTTTATTGATAATCCGAAAATCTTTCCTTGGCAATTTGTCTTCACAAAAGGAGTACTAACAGAGTTACTAGGGCGTAAAAAACATTTCATTGAGGGGCGATGACTATTAGTCCGCGTTTGTGATCCTGGTATGACTCTTCATACTAGACCCAGCTAATAAATCGCTAAATAATTATATGATTTCTGCGCCGACATCCGTGTAGGTTCCAGGTCATATTTGCTTATGTTGTAAATCTTTGCTGAAAATTCCCTATGATAGTTTCTTTTATAATGAAAAGACCAAATTCTCTATTTTTTAAATAAAGAATTTTAATATATTGTTGATTATATTCACTACAATAATGCACGTTTATACCAAGGAATTTTAATTATTATCATTGTCGTAAGACTGCTCAAGTGTTCTGCTTTTTTTATTTAAATCTAAACATACACACAGACTGTATAAAAGCCAATTCAGGAAATATTGGAACCGAACAAGCTGACACATCGGCAAAGGAAGCACCTCAAGATACAACTGTCATCCCAAAATTCTCACTCGTACCTCTCTCATACATTAAAAAAGACTTAGGTATCGACTCAATACTTAAATGGAGCAGAGAATGGACGACATATAACAAATCTTACAGCTTACACCGATACACACAAAATATAACTCACAACTACAAAAAATTAAGAGTCACGATCACAAATGCACACATTTTCTAAGGGAACATGGACAGACAGGACATTATTTAACAAGGTTTAAAATGCAAGGCAATGCCTAATGCACTTGCGACCCACAGACAACACAAACGTTTTTACATATACTCTATGACTGCCCAACATTTAATTAAAAATAGGATTTCATAATGAAAATGATTTTAAAAAGGGGAAATGTGCCATAACCACCTAATATACTATTTAATGAATACAATAAAGAAGTTTATCAAAAGTATAGAGATGAATGTAGCATCTCAGCAGATGAATGTAGTATTAAATACATTACAATATAAAGTTGATTATGAGGAATGAGAATTATAATTCAATATATTTGCCTTACATAGACTCGCAAATGGTTTAATTTTATTTCATTAGTTTTTTTCATTTTTATTTATTAGTTTTATTTCTTGATTAAATATGGGAATGTTCCCCAATCATCACTTTTTCCTTCACTAGTAAAACAAGTGAATGTTTGTATAGTTTTTGTACATGATCAAGGACATTTGTTTTATGTAATGTTAATGAAGTGATCATTCAGCACAAAAATGAATTTAATGGCTATATTTCCTCAGGAAACCATTTTTACTTCAACCCGTAAATGGCTAACTGAACTAATTTTTGTAAATAGGTGATTTGAACATCCGTTTACTCTGAGGTTTTATGGTCAGTATGAGAGACGGTCGAATGTTTTTGTTTATTTTATAGATACTTATGTTTTTTTGTGAAGTGATACTGGAGCGATGGTACTCATTTTGATAGATATGAATGTTCATCTCCTATATCCTTGAAAGGTGGCACAGGAGAGTTGTAAGGTGACAAGAGGTGTAACTGTGTGTGTGTGTGTGTGTGTGTGTGTGTGTGTGTGTGTAAATGTCTGAGTATTTGATGGTGAGTACCAATTCAAAGCTCAGTGTATCTATAGGCTGCAGGCCAAATAACGATACGGTCCGCTTTATACTTCAGTGTTTTATGTTGCTCAACGCACATTGGCTTCAACAGGAGTATAGCGTCAAAATTTAAAATTTCTTGAGAATAGATATTTTTGAGTAAAGTCAGGAGAGTAATTATGACTCCAATACGGGGAAATTGATTCTATGAAATTAATAAGTCAGGTTTTAAATCTGCTTAGCTGGGATTTGCGATCTCGAATGAACTGCTGGGTTTCTGCTCCAGCATTCTCTTTTTCTTGAAAATTAGTTGCACTTTACCTGCCTTCTTCGGTGGCATCGTTATAATTTGTTATTATTTTGTCTGTGGACCGGAGATATGATGATTTTTTAGGAGATTAGATCCTAACTATATCCATTTTGATTTATGTTTCAAAAAATGAGTACAGTTTCTAAGACATTTACAGGTGAAGGTATTTTTCACCTTCTTTTAAACGAACCCAAAAATAAAAAAATATCAAGTCTTCAGTCAAACTATATGTTAATTCCTTAGAGTGCATAGCTAAGTCCTCTTTAATTTTTATTAATTAATCAGATTAACTGTGATAAAGAAAAAAGTCCGTCACGCAAGGGCTGCTTAGTTTAAAGCAGATTTCCCACGTGAAGTTTTACAATAGAGAAATCTGCCTAATAATAACAGTAGTAGGAAGGTATCTCAAGACCTATTCACGAGGAAGGAATAGTTACCAAAACGGCCGCCAGAGCTCTCGGCGGATAGTGCCGACCACACTCACAATACAAATGCAAATATCTCGGTTAAT
Organism: Riptortus pedestris; assembly: GCA_019009955.1. Classification (NCBI taxonomy): domain Eukaryota; kingdom Metazoa; phylum Arthropoda; class Insecta; order Hemiptera; family Alydidae; genus Riptortus; species Riptortus pedestris. Next base: position 140,725,318 of record CM032228.1, read on the forward strand.
ATTCAAGATAGAGAATAAATGTATAGAACAATATTTATAGTAAATTTAATTTGAAATAAGATTGATTATATACACTTTTTCGATCCGATGCATAATAACGGAGATATTTCGAATTTTTAAAAATCCCCCCTCTAAACCCCCCCTCCCACTAATCCGATTTCAGCCATTAACGAACTTGATCTTTCTTTTTACATAAAACGCTTAAATATGAAGTTTGGTAACGATCAAACAAAAATTGCGACCGCTAGAGCGTTAACAGACAAATATATATATATATATATATATATATATATATATATATATATATATATATATATATATAATTTTGAACGGACCTCATTTTCGTCATCTCCTGGGTAGGATCGATGGACATTTGAGGAAATTTTTCAAAACTCGCGTCATGAGTACGACCTCAATAGCTGATTTCCCTTAAGGGAAATCTGCTAATAAAATAATGCAATTTGTGCACCATTTAGGTTGAAACTCCAGATTCCTATGCGGCCATGTTCAATGTTGTTATCCGATTGGAAACAAAGTAACTAATCCAGCTCAAAAATGAAACAGTCCCTTAATAACAAGAAGCACTCATATCTCTGCTTGTCAGCTTTAAGAGGTAGTACCTATTCATCGAGAGTTCTCACATTAAAAAAGTCCGTCACGCAGGGGCTGCGTAAACTAAGCAGATTTCCCACGTGAAGTTTTACAATAGAGAAATCTGCCTAATAACAGCTGTAGTACTAAGTAACCTCTAAACCTATTTACGAGAGGGACGAATAATTACAAAAACGGCCGCCAGAGCTCACGGCGGAAAGTCCGAACATAGCCACTGCTGCCGAGCACATGCAGAATACAAATGCAAATATCTCAGTTAATATTCAAGATAGAGAATAAATGTATATAACAATATTTATAGTAAATTTAATTTGCAATAAGATTGATTCTATAATATTTTTCGATCCGACGTATAGTAACGGAGATATTTTGAATTTTCAAAAATCCCCCCCTCTAAACCCCCCCTCCCACTGGTCCGATTTCAGCCATTAACGAACTTGATCTCTCTTTTTACGTAAAACGCTTAAATATGAAGTTTGGTAACGATTAAACAAAAATTGCGACCGCTAGAGCGTTAACAGACAAATATATATATATATATATATATATATATATATATATATATATATATATATATATATATATATATATATATATAATTTGGAACGGACCTCATTTTCGTCATCTCCTGGGTAGGATCGATGGACATTTGAGGAAATTTTTCAAAACTCGCGTCATGAGTACGACCTCAATAGCTGATTTCCCTTAAGGGAAATCTGCTAAAATTCATTAGAAATACAACTTATTTCTAAAATGGCATTTAAGGGTCCAGAACTACGTGATCCTTATGCTTTTATTATTTTAGCCTCAAATAGATAAGTAGCGTATTTTACGATAAAAGAATAACTATTTCAACAAATGTACGATGTACGAAAATTCTTAATAATTTGGCAAAATATTGTTGGTGTAAAATATTCTTGTTGTTACATTAGCATACATGTAGCATATCATACCTATGATATGAGAGGTGACAAGAGAGATGAAATTTATGGATCCACTATAAATACTATAATATTCTCCATCACATTAGTGATGAAGTGAGGAACATTCAAGGGATTGGATTTAAATAGTATTCAACGAAATTTTTCAAATGTGCTATTGTAGTGAGTGGGACATCCCTTCCCATCATGTATCCAGAGTGGAGTGTATGGAGAGTTGCATGTGAAACTGGGTAATAATCACTCGTAGCCAGGTACAATGCAGGCTGGACTAAGTCTGCTTGTAGTAAATTCGTCCGTGTGTCAAACTGACGGAAGGACAGAACAGTAGTACTGTCTGTGCGCAACACTTTACCTCCCACTCAATTTATTTCCCGACCAAAAAAAAACAAAACAATTTAAATGAAAACGAATTGTTTAGTGAGGACATTCTAAAAAATCTATGAACAGCAACACTTCCACAGTAGTCAAAAAGTCCGCCATGCAAGGAATGTGAACCAAGAAGATTTATAATGGTATGACACCCTGCTGATTTTATCTCGCCATATATTCCCTGTCACTAAATAACAATCAGATGAGGCGGAGTGGGGCTCTTTGAATGCTGAAAACTCAAAAGTACGAACAACTCGCTCGATATTTGAGTTACGAAAGGAATGTGTAGAACAACAATTTCAGAGCATCAATATTGATCTGCCAGATTGGTCTCATAACATTTTTAGATCTGACTCGTAACACTTAGATGTTTTCAATTTTCGAATACCCCCCCCCCTTCTCACCCCCTAGATACTTTCTATTCCTGTTCCGATTTAAGGCATTAGTCCTTCGTTTTCAATGAAACCGTTAATTATCGGTATGGTAAAGACTATACAAATACTTTCGAGTCAAGAATGTAAAATCTTTATTGATGACGCCATCACACAAATTCTTGCATGTACCTTATATTATTGAACACAAAGCTGTTTCATAACGAATTCGTTTATTGTTAGTGTGCTATGACTAAAAGTGGATGTTTATTGAATGCTAAAAATTAAAACATGCCAAATTCCGGGCTAGTATTCAAGATAGAGAAGAAGTATATAAGACGACAATTGTAGAAACATAAATTTACAAGATAGATTATATATGAGTTTTCGATATGACCTTTAATAAGGGAATTTCTTTTGAATTTTCGAATTTTGAACTCCTCTTTCCCCCCGGTACGATGTTATGGCCAATCTCAATAGTTGATTTCTCCTAAGGGAAACCTGGTAGTTATAGTAAAATTAAATTAAACGGTAAAAATTTTGAATCATTGACCACAAGAATTTTAATATTATGCTAACTGTTTCTTCCTCAGAAACCTCTATCAAAACCAACAAGCCTTTAGACTAAAAATAAAAAAAAAAATATTTATTCTCCTTAAATGAGATTAGAATTGCTTGTAAAAAATAATGCCTGTTGTCCATCCACCTAAATTTCTACTAGTCCAAGTTACTAACTATAGGGAGTCTTAAAACTTTTTACCAGGAGTGTAATGAAATAATCGTTAGCATGTTAATGTCGTACTTTTAATAACTTTCATTAATTATGCACTGGATTAAACTTTCATTACAGCTTAACTTCAGGCTTTCAATGCTTAACTTAGTCACCAGCTAAGCCGTATTTCCCTTCCAGTTATTGGTTGAAATGCAAACTATTATCGACAACTAATAAAATTATTTATCCTTCGTTGTTCATTAAAAGTTGTGTTGTTTTTTTATACTCCTTTACAATGTTACAGAATGTGGAAACTAAATGATTTAAAGAATCCTATATAATATTATATTTTCTACAAATCATAATATTTACTTGGTCGATACCATACGAAATACTTAAACAATTCGTATAAAAGTTAATACACAATTTTTTAATGGTCGTAAATGGACCATTAGAACGGGTGGTTAGGGGTGGGAAAGATCGAAATAACTTCGTTATTTTGAGTCCGACTGAAATATTTTATATAATCATTTAATGCTCTAATTTGTTTTGTTCTAAATACTATACTTATTTCAATAATAAGTGAGTTATTGGTATTTTTGTTTCGCTGTTCAAATAACCTTGTCCTACTTCCGGGAATTTCCTCTTTTTGGCTGTTGTATCGTCTCATGCCCAACTTAATTTTGTTGTTGAGGCTTCATGGTGGAGAAATAGGGAATGTAATTTGTACGCGTCCGGTAGGTGGAAAATCTGCTTAGATTACGCAGCTGACTGAGCTTTTAAATGTTGTAACTAAGTAACAATAAAATATGGCTAGAGAATGGCTCTTTTAGTGTGAACAACTTTGATTTAGATAATTTTCTTTTAATTAGCGGAGTAAGCATTCACAATCATTTAGAAAAATTAAAACTTAAAATTAATACTAACCCTTTTACATTATGTTCTGACATAAATGAAAACCATTCTGTTATTTTTAATTTATGACTTTGAAGTTTAACTACAATTTTATCTGTAGTTCTTTAAATTATTTTTTAACAAAATAGCTGAACAACTTAGGTGGGTTTACAAACCATAGTGGTATAAACGGTAGATACCAATTAATATGGGTAGAGGTAAATATATAATACATTTGCCGGCCAAGTGGAATTAATGGGTAAGGATTTAAAGTAAATAAACGTAGGAGTGGAAAATCAACCCTGACCACTTATATTTCAATGGAGCTGAAAGGAAAAGCTGGCTGTAACTCACAGTTCTCCAGTCCACGTTATAACACTTAACTATATCCACTTGAATATGAATAGGAAACAGACATAGTCATGATAAATATTTATTGAAGTAAATTATTATTCTTATATAATGAAATAGAAAACGTCTCTATTGGCAGCAAAATTAATGCTCCTTAATGTTGATTGATTTTCTTGAAAAATTGGGATAAATAAAGCCCATCCCATAAGGCTGCATTAACTAAGCAGATTTTCGATTAGATGGAATGCTTCACATATGAGACTAATTCATATTCTTCCTCTATTTCTCTTTTCGCAAATGCCTTAATTACACAAGACTTGAAATTCACTCTGAACACAAGGTAGAGATAGAGTAGTCTTAAGTGAAAAACGTTTAAGAGTAGGAGTGGCATTTTAACCCTGAGTTAAAAATGCAAAAATACTCAGTTATTATTCGAGTTGAAAAAAAAAGAAGAGCAAAAATGTAGGAAGTTAGTTTTTCAACAAGTGTGGTAAAGTAAGATTTCGGATTTCTCTATACGCTCCTTTATAATGGAGATATTGACGATTATAATTTGCCGATTCTTTCAGTCCTGGTCCCCTTCGGACATTTCATTTTACATGAATTAGTTTTCTAAGATTTATGGTAAGTAGAGTGCTCATTGATGATGTCACTTTTAACCACACTTGCGGCATTGTAAATACCCGATGAAAGCAATTAGTGCTATTTAAGCTTAGTGGTGATAGTACTACATACAAAATGTGCGAAATGACGTCATTATGAACATTCTATGATAACACGGCACGGTTAATATTTGATTGACACAAACTCCAAATAATTTTGAGTAAATTTACATGAAACTAGATGTTAAATTCATCAATAGCCGACTTAGGGCCAAATTGATTGGAGGCATAGATAACATGATGTTTATTACGTTCTTATGCCTTAGATCTAAAAATATTTTCTAATTAACATCATTATTAAAGAAATAGTTGTTCTACTCGAATAATAATCCAGTTATTTTTATTGGTTTCAACTCACCCCAATCTTATTCGTGCTGTTTTCACATGAAGCTACAGTATCACTAAATATCTATTGACCAGCTTAACATTCAAGTCCTGATTAAATTGGACTCTTATTACAGGAGAAATAGATACCTATAGAATCTGAGACGAGGCCACCGACTCAAGTGAAATCTGCTTAGTTTACGCAATTCATTCATTGCAGTCTTTTTGAATTTTTGTTTTGTTTTTTTTACGTTAAAAAACAAAACAGAAACACTGTTTTTTATAAATATACTCCACTTTTTCTTTTATTTTATTTTCAAATATACAAAAATTAGTATTTAGTGAAATTGGTAAATTACACAAAGATAAGACAGCGAAGAAAAACATGTGATGGAACAAAAAAAAATCACTTTAAAAATATAACTTTTTTGCCTTGAGATTAAGTTTTCATTAATTTTGAATGTCTTTGAGGTTCTTCATTTTTAGCTTCCTCAGAGGTTAATTGGGTTTTTACGGCTATGTAGGGAAGAGAGCAGTAGGATAAGACAAACGTTAATTAAAAATGTACTTACTATAGCTTACTGTTGCACCATTTGGGTTTTATATTGGTAATTTAATTTCGTCATTTGTAATTAATTTGGATCCTTGACTGTGACCATGGCAAAAAGCTTACGTTCTGTCATTTGTTACTCCAAATTCATGTTATCCAAAGGTATGTTTAAGCTAGTGGAAAATTAAATGTGTAAATTTGGTATTATTAAGCACCAATGAATTTTTGTTTATACATATGTTGCTCACAGGTTTCCAATATGTATGTAGAAAAACTAAAGCAATTGCCCTCTCATAATCAAGGTAACTTAATGACATTGATAAAAAAAAACAAAAAAACTTTAGGTGGATATCTTGGTATCCAACACCTGTTTTAAGATAATTCAGACATTCTGGTTAAAAATATGCAAACCTTTTGTCTCTATCACCCACCGTTTTTGAGATGCTTATCTTTATTGAAGAATAAAAAGGCGGGGGGGGGTGAGTGGACTGTATTAAAAACTGCACTATAATTTGTGGATAAACATGCTATATTTTAGTAACTACATCTAGGCTTGCCTGAAGGGTAATTAAATAGGTAATATAAGCATTTTCGGCAATAGATGATTCGGAATTAGACTTGATGGCTGGTGACCCCGTTACGGTTCTCCTTTCTTTCAGGATATATTTGTAGTTGTCATTAAATGAGGTAGCTCTCCCAGCTGTGCTCTCCTCCTGCCTTCACTCAGCCGCCCTCGAGATCCCTACTCCATGGCGATCATTGACATCTTTGATGAAGTACAGTTAGTGGGCTATATCTTCATCGGCATTTTCTTGCATTTTATATTTGTTGAACCACTTGGCCATGGAGGTAGGCATCGAGGTAAGGGCTGCCAGGCAATGGCAGTGCTGCTGGTTGAGAACCTTTATGTTTCTTCGTTAGCATAAGTACCATGAACAAATTGTTCCTACTAGCTATCATTAGTTCCTACCATAATTATTTGTTTATTTCCTAATTCAAAATTACCTAAACAATTGGAACATATTTTGTGAACAATATCCACCAAAATTAAGAAATCATATTTTACTACCATCAAATAACAATTTACACGTACAATATGGCAATAATTTTTAATTCTAATTTTTAATATTTTTTCATTTTCATTTTTTTTCTTCTTCCAGAAGAATAGCGATATTTTGTGAAATAAGTGGCTTATACTTTATGGTTTGAATTCAAATCGGAGAAAAGAAGATGAAAAAAGAAATTAAAAAAAAAAGGCGGGGAAAAGTAGACTGCGAGATGGAAATAAAACTGTGAGAATAAAAGGCATAAAGTTCGAGTGCTAAGTTTCATTCAATATAGGGCCATTAGATGCCTTTCAATTTCTTCACTAACCCCCTTCTCAGGAATCTTCGTAACTGTGGGAACAAGAGAAAAACCATCGTTAACTTCTTGTTATGTTTTTTTCGACCTAGAATAAGACGTCAGCTAACACGTGTACTGTACTTACGAATAGGTTCTCAGGTGTGCACATTGTAGTTATGTTCTATTGATCGTATAAACAAATTTTACTCCATTGATAGAAAGTTTTCTAAATTTGATCGGAATTAGGAGTTTTTTTTCTATCAATGATCTAATGTGGTCCAGGATAGTGACAGTAGATTTTCCCTCTTATGATCGGTGGAATGTTCTTCAATGTGGATGAGCAAATATCATTGCAGCGGATAATCAGTGCGTTGTTGGCCTTATGTGACAGATGATTTAGGGGTTTCGTAGACAGACGTTTGCTGTAAGACGACGCGGAGACTGCTCTAGAATGATCTTTTGGTCACCTCCGAATCTTTTCTGCAGAATTGCCACTACCAACTTCTATGCAAGAAAAACTGTTGATAGCATAGTGGGGATTAGTCGTTCGAGACAGCACCGAGTAGCTAAAATATTTGGCGATTGCTAAAACGGTTCTGTCGCATATCCCATTACATATAGCACAATTGGCGATGGCTGTAATGTCTTCTACTAGCTCAGCTATTTGTTACTTGAATATTCCACTTGGAAGGGAAATATTGGAGACAGGATGTTCGGTTGCACTTGAATGCTTGCAATAACTAAGCACAAGACAAGGTGCAAGAGAAGATCTGCTATTATTGTGATACTAGGAGACGTACGTATGATGGCTAATGGTGTGAGGGCTCTCGAAAATATCAATCCTGAATCTCTCAGAGGCATAGTCTCTCTTTAGGCATTTCACAGGAAACTGATATAGAAAAGTGAATATTTTTTTATTTCTTTAGGTTGTTCCTTTTGAACATCACTAACGGGATGAATATTGGTGGTAAATTGCTAAGTGATACTCAAGAGGTGAATTTTCTTTAGGAGTTGCAGCGACCCTGGAGTTGAATGCTTCCTTTATGAATCAACAGAAGACGGTTATTAAGATGGACCACCCTTCAGTAGTAATTTAGTAGCTATCGCAGAATTAGATAGGATATTAGGCATCTGGTTAACCATTAGTAAGTAAAACCTCGTGCTGAATGTCATGCTTCATGCATGCTCTAGGGGTTTTAGTGTCACCTACGAAGGATATCAATATATGTACTGTCAATATAGCATATCTGGGAGTCAATTTACTAATAGGAAATACATTTGGACGTGTATAATATATTCTTGTATGTATACGAGAAATAGCAGACAAATTCACAATCATCAGGTTTCATAATGGTGATCAGAAATGACGGATGATGATGGAAGTGATTTTTCCAAAAAAAAAAAAAAAACGTTTATAAAATAGTAAGAAGTTTCAAAAGTATAATCTTGTGAATACCTTCTTATTGCCCGGACTCCATATTATATAGTCCATTACAAGAACAAGACATAGCTGTTAGGGGTGAATGGGGAGGAAAGTATCAACAAATAAGTATGTTTCCAGCTAAAAGAAATAGAAGCCTTAATGTGTTTTGAGAACATTGTATCGAATCTGAGATTGATCATTCTCCGCGAGTCTTAATTCCTTTAGAAAAAAAAGCTTAAACTCTCAGCACGTTAAGAAAAGATATATAACATAGGTGGAAAAGATATAAAATTGGTTCCGAGCTCTCAGATGAAATAGCTATAAATCCTGGATTATTGCCAGGTGAAATACTCATCCCAACCCTTTTTATTTGTTTTCGATCTGACAATTTCTTTTTTTCATAATAGTGATGAGACGGGGGTTCCAATAAATGCTCAAATAAAGCCATAATGCTTTTATTAGCTGACGACATCATACTTCTAACTTCATGGCACGAAGCTCATAAAAAACTCAAAATATTAGAAGCATACTGTGACCAAAAGTCACTAATATTGAATCCGGAGAAGTCCAAAACACTTGAATTCCACAAATTACCCCGATCTAAAAAAATGAAACCTCTGTTCTGGCGGAATAAAGAACTGGAGTTCCCTAAAACCTACACATACCTTGGAGTGCCTTTTTCCTCATCAGGAAGATTTTCTAAAGCCGCAGATCATTTCAGCCAGAGATCAAATGTGGGAAGTGCAAAGGTTAGGGAAATACTGGGAAGAGGAAAGAGAGATTCCTGGGAAGCAAGAATAGCTATGATTGATTCGATGGTCTCATCTACTCTTCTTTAAGGAGCAGAGATTTGGGCTCCAAATTATTTGGACCTTGTGGAATCTGAAAAGCTGAGGTATTTAAAGTATATGTATTTTTGGCCAAGAAGTACCCTGAATTACGTAGTCCGTTCGGAAATTGGTCGAGCTCACGAGGAAGATAATTATTTTTTCTTACTTATTTTATTATTTAATTATAATTTTTAAGAAAATTATTAGTTTCTGTGTAAAACTGCTCTCAATACCTGATCACCGACTGCAAAAAAAAAATGTTTTCTTAATCTCCTAAGTTTACACAATATGAAAAGAGACATAAAATATAATTGGGTGTCATAAGTAAAATTGATAGCAGGAAATAATTGTGTTGAAGAATATTTTTTTCGAATCTTTAGACCAACAAACTTTGCTACCCAACAAGAATACAATCATTGAACAATTATAAACCATCTCCATTCCGTTGACGTTGATAGAATTCTTAACTCAAGTTACAGCCGAATCTATAGAAGTATTTGTAATTTTAACAACTCTCCCCTGAAAATTATTTAATGTTTCAACCAAACATAAATAAAATAAAACTTATCAGTCAAATGAGGATTTTGTCTTGTGAATATTTAAAATTATCCTATAGCAACATGTCTCGCATTACAAAAACTGTAGAAGCATTTTTATCGTGCCAAATATATATATATATATATATATATATATATATATATATATATATATATATATATATATCTTCATTTGAATCATTTTTTACTATTATATTGCCCCACTATTACATCACACAGGGTAAAATTACTTGACAAATTAACAGTATAAAAGAAAGAATTTTATTATTTTTATGGGGTGCTTAAACAACAATAATAAGATTATTAATAACAAAAATTAATAAGAATTGAAATTAAAACTGGACATTAAATTTTTTTGTGCTATAATGTCAAGAATGGAGATTGGCAAATGACTAAAAAAACAAAGTCCAAATTACTGCCTTAATTTTCGAGTTTTTGTCCAGGCAGAAATGGAACCTGAAACTAAGCTTAATCCCGAGCCTACGTACAAACTACAAGTTTTACTGCAGCACTGAATTGTGTATGTAATACAAAGAATGAGTATATACAAAAGAAGCCATGCAACAGAGGATGCGCATACAGATTAACTTCCCACGACCTCGTATAAGGTGCACTGATGATCTCGACTCACCATCTATTCTCCATTTCTCCCGTATTACGAACTCTATATAAACCGGAATCGAAATAACAGACCGCCAAGAGAATTTTAATTGGCTCAGAAACTCAACGTGAAAATTGCCTGAGTAGAGCGGGGGGGGGGGGGTTTACTAAAGACACTAAAATGTTCGTCACGCAGGAGGTGTGTATACTCAATAATGAGTATGTTATAGAACAAATAAACATTTTTGATTACAGAAAGAAAATATAATTGATGGCGTCATCACACGACATATTTTCAAGTATCTCATCTTGTGAAGATGAGTTGAAGTTGAAGAGAAGTTGAAAATAATATTTGCTATTAAAGCTTGGAATAAGACGTTTTTTGATATATTCGTTTATTCTTGAAACGCGACGGCTAAAGGCGGGGATTTATACAATAAAAAATTGAATGTGCAACAAGTTTTCGTAAATACAATTTTTCAATATAGCTTGTAGTAACGTAGACTTAATTAAAACCCCACTCCACTTTCCCCATTTCCACCATTAATGTTCTAATGGTATCGATTTAGCGAATAGTATGGTATCCACCAAATAAATTTAATGGCTTTAGAGCTTAGGATGCTAACTGATAACCACAAATAGGACGTTTATTTATGTACCCCACATAAAAACGGTTGAATGAAAACAATATGAATAAAATTAGACGTTTCGTGACATATTGGTTTGTTGCTAGGAATAGATACATAGGATTGGGGATATACTTACGATTGAAAAGCCAAAAATAATGATTAATCCGTTAAGTTTGGGGCTAAGAGACAGGTAAAACAAACAAAAAATTGTAGAAAATAAAATTTTCCAAAAGTTGTTTAGGTATAATAAGCATTTTAATTAATGAATCAACTAAGAAGAATTAATTAACAGACATGTATATAGGTTGAAAACGTTTTGGGTTATTCCTCGTGATTATAGGCCTATATATTTACACTAGTATTGATCTCGTCTTTGAGTCACAAATGTTCTTGTCTTATGAAAAAATACCGAAACATTTGTAATTCAAATTTAATGGATTTCATTAATGTGAAACGTAGTTTTTGTTTTTAATAAAGGGCTCAGGTTACCCATATTTTTTATGGGCCAGGTTGGTTAGTTTCGATTTGTGTAACATTAAGATCCTAATTCAGTTAGTTAAAAGATTTTCATTTATATCTCGGTACAAAAATCAAATTTTATTAATAGTTCGTCTCTTTCTACTATTACTCATATTGAAGAACTTCTTTACCCTCTTATTATTTTTAGAATTTGTTAACCTGTATAAATAAAACCCTTAAGACTTGTCTGACTTTCTATTTAACTTAGAAGGGGATACATTTTTTCAAGTTTCAGATCAGCCCGTTTCTTCTATCACTCACAAACGAGATATGATTTTTATGGACTATTATATTTGTGAGTTAACTATCTCTATGCACAACATAGGCTGAGGCAATTCATATTAACTAGAAGAGGGGGGGTTGGGAACACATAAATTCCAATACCTTCAATAATAAATATTGGTTTATTTGAGAAAATGAAAAGAACATATTGTATTTAGAATAACGATTAAAGTCCTAAAACGTTATTTACATTTATGAATGTCAATGATTTGAGTTAACTTCAGGGCGCCGACGACTTTATTCTTGTTCCATGAAGGTGTCAAATTTTGGTATATGTGTTAAGGATATAAGTATTCTCAAAGTGACTACCACCGCCAGGAGAGAGTGTTTACTTGGAAGTCAAAACTCCTGTTTGTAAATAACCTTCCTTAATAATGGTTTTATCGAAAAAAATGAGTAGAACAAACTGTATTCAAAATGCAATATGTTGCTTAAATTTCAAAATTCAATAGATACTAGAACTAAATATCACTATTTCACTTAGTTTAGTTTTTCAATTTGCATTTGCTCATTAACTATCTATACAGCTCACTTTTTTCTACCAGAATATTTTTAGACCAAAAAGGTTCAGTATGATACCATGCTATTTCCTGTAATGGCTCTCTGAGAAGTTTAATCGGATAGCAGAAGTAATCGGTTCTAATGCTTTCCGATTGTATCTTGACATCTACTTTACCAAACGTCTGACGTCAATGACCGGCATTATATTATGCCTTAACCTTTGAAATAGATATTACATGTTTAAGCTCCATTACCTCTTTTTCTTCTTCCTTTTTATTTTTCTATTACGATTATTTTGGTGGTTCTGGCCGATTTGGGTGTTAATATGAGCAGAATTTTAGAATAATATGTATACAATTTTCACTCTGAAAAATATTGGCACGTGCTTTTCAAAGTCACTACTCGATCACGTGTTTACATCTTACAGAATATCTATGACAGTATTATAGACAATTTTAATTATGTGCTCGTAAAAAAAATTGCATACATTTTGGCACAGAAAATTTGTTCAGGAAGGAAAAAGAGAAATGTATCTAGTTATAAAAAATTATAATAATATAGTTGTAAATTAATTTCGGAATTCTAAATAATCATTCTATAAAGGCCTTGCAAATATCTCATGAATCTCGCAAAAATATAATGATCACTATAAGAAAACAGAATAACATATAATTTACATCTAAAATAAAACAGATAATAATAGGGATAATTTGTTAACGTTTTATTTTTATTTTATTTGATTTGAGAATGAACTGAAAATGTAACTTTAAATTTACTTTTGGTGAAATGATATAGAATGCCTTGTTTATGCAGGTTGAAAATTAAAAATGGATGTATTAATAAACCATATATAAAAATGCGTATTGAAATATTGTTATGATGATTCTAGTAATCTGTAAGCGAGCAGAATGGACAAAAGGACGAAATTTGGTAATGTTTTACTTCTTTTTATCGTGTTTAATTAATGTTAATAGACGTTAAATATTATACATGAGGCTGACATTCATTACATCAAACGGTTGCATGCCTCAACCGAAATCAGCTGCATTGCAACTATTAGATACATCCAAACTTGCTCCTAACGATTTGGGTAAGGTTTTATACCTATTTATTTATATATATAAAATAATAACAGATATGTAGATACAATTTTTTAGAACTTCACAATGTTTACTGGATAACCTATTTTTTATGCAATTCTCAAATAATGTTACGGATATATCAGCATAATCTAGGGATCAATATTAAAGGCCAGTGATAGGGCTGGAGATAATGTGTTATGCAAAAAACCTTTCCTGTGAAAACTGATATTCATTGTTCAGTCATGTACATTAATCACTGCTATTTCTGTTTAATTTCCATCAGGATTGAGTTACTAAAGTTGTTTAACTCATCATTTCGTTGTTATCGCATTTTAATAATCTAACTGGTTAAATTGGATTAAGCTCTTCGTCAGCAAACAAATATAATGTTCAATTCCTAAAAGTCATTATCATTCGAAACGGGAGCCATATTCACTCTAAATTATTTTTAACAGGTTTGGTTAGTTTAGTTCGATTAATGATGCTAAAACTTAAAGTATGAAGTACTTGATGCAATACTGTTGCATAGACTAAGAGCATTTCACTGTTCTAAAAAGTGAAACTTAATAAACAGAATCCAAGCGTTTAGAAATGACGTAGATCACTGGGAGATTTGAATGAGCCGTATTTAATGGTGGCCACTCATTATTAATGCATCATAAAGCGGATGCACTTTGCTAGCAGACCTGATATTTATGATGGAAAAGCACAAAACCCATTCCACTTGTACTTCCTGAATACTCAATTTCGTGGTGCATAAATTCCCAGAATCCATTCTCTAGCCTCAAAGCGTAACCAAGTTAGGGGGATATGGAACAAAACTCAAAAACGGCTAGTGACGAGCAAACATTTCTCTTGCTTTGAACTGAAAACAAGTTTACACTGTCATAATAATGACTGTTGCATAGCTAATAAATATTGTAGGTGTAATATTTTAATAACCATTTGTAACAATATATTAATGAAATTACACATTAAAATGATAGTTATACAATATTAAAATGGAAGAATCCCCCCCCCCACGAGTTGCACAGTACGGAAAAAGTATAAATTTAAAAAGCGGTTACATATGACAGTGAAACGAGGACCCTACTTTAGGTAGTTTAACCTAATAAGGTATTAGGAAATTTCGCCTGGAGCCATTAAATATGATGGGAGGGTCCTGTAATGAATGTTGTTAGTTATATCAATAAACACCTCCAGTCCTATTATCTTATTTCATAGTGGTACAAAGAGGAAAATAGAATCCTAAGATGAGCTCTGCTTCAAAAAATCGGTATTTAACCTTTGAATAAAGAGGATTATAATTAGCTTCCTCCTATAATTTTTAATAGAGTATGAGTAGAAGGGGGGTGGGCTACCGAAGACTGAAAACTAAAAATGTAAATATTTCAGCTAATTTCAAAATAATAATTTCAAGAAAGAGAAAAATGCAACTAACAATAATTTATGAACAATTAAATGTTCAATAAGATTTTTACTCTACAATTTTTGATTCGACGTGTAATAACAGAGATATTTCATATTTTCGAAATTCTTTTCTTATATACTCTCTCTTAGGCGTAAACGAACTTCATCTTTAGTTTTGTAAAATAAATTTAAATATTAAATTATTAAATATCGAGTTTGGTAACGATCAAATAAAATTTGTCGCCGCTGAAGCGTTAACTGTTACTTACTTCTGACCTTATTTTCATAATCACCTGGATAGGATCGATGGGCATTTGAAGAAAGTTTTCGAAAATCGCGTTGTGAGTAACCTTAATATGTCATTTCCCTTAAGGGACTGCTAACAAGTAGTCATATAAATTATGTTATGTTATTTTATTTATTTACGTCCATTTTTTGTTACTAGGGCTAATTGGGACGGGTTATCTACAGGTTACTACCCTTTTCTTCCCTGGGCGGGACTAAGGATTTTATTTAATGAGTTCGTCACTAAACAAATTCCTCTTGCCCAGGCGGGAATCGAACTCGCCAATCCATGAGTCTGAGACCAACTCAACTCACACGGCTAACATCAGCCCCTCATGTATATACTAGCGTTGGTGGAGAGGAGGCACATTAATGTATGGTGTTATATTACTAGCATCTTTCTAGATAGTAAAAAAAATAATGTAATCTTTATAATATTAGTGTGGTCTACAAACGATTCTTCAATATTGTATGTATGCAATATTGAATGATATTGATTAAATTATATAGGTTGGTTCAGTAGTATTCCCATCCCGTGTAGTTATATCAATCATGCTTTCATTGTACAGAGTTATTCATGGAGTGTATAGAGTGCCCCAAATATTGCAGAAAATTAACACCCAATCGATAATGAAGCTCAGAATGAGTGAGTACCAATTGACGGTTCATTGGGAATGAGATAAAAGACTCATATCAACTACATGAGAGAACAAGTTTTGGTGATATTAAAGTTGGGGACTTCACAGCTGATGGCCACCAGAGAAGGCTGTAATCGGCTGTAACTTTAGCCCCAAAGGTCCTCAGTGGGCCTTCGAGAGCGGCCAATAACCAGAGGTAAATAGATACCCTTCCAACAATTACTCTCTTCTCAGTGAAGAATTTGAATGCCTCAGGAAGCTAAATACTTCTCTGATTAATTTATGTAACACCTAATGTCCTTTTACACACACATATACACTATATATATATATATATATATATATATATATATATATATGAAGTATATGAGTATATATTTATTGATATAGGTATATTCGTATATACATACCTCTAATATAAATAATATGCAGTTTTAACTGCATTGTAAATTAATGACAACGATTATTGCAAAATTGGATAAATAAGAAAAAAGTAAGTTTTTTTTTTTAAATAAGAAAATAGTGTGTTACCTTCGGTTGTCAATAAGGGCTGTATTGTGTTGACTAGACTAAGAATGTATTTTGTCTGAAACTTGATATACAAGCAGAGCAACGGTATTATTGGTCTTCATTATCGTTATAATGAAAGATGATTTGTATTATTTATAGTTTCTGCTGAATTAGAATTTAGGATTAAAATAGTTATAAATACGTTCTGAAAATGCTAGTTAAAAGTAATTTAATTTTGTTCTGATATAGATGTGGTTTTTATTGAGTGTTAATACGAGTACATATTATTTATATGGATTTGAAAAAGAAATTGGATATTGATTGTCTGAAGTTACACTTTTATCTTATTATCCGTTCTCGAAACCTTTATCAATTTACTAAACCTTACAGTTTTTAGGAGTTCTAGTTGGTTTTTTTTTTTATGTTGAGGTTGGTGTGCCAATCATCTCTGACCATTGGCCAAAAATCGTTCAACAATTTCCATGAAAAGTATTCTACATTATTTTTGACGATGGTGTCAGGAGAGTAAGCAGATATTTATGAGAAAACTCGAATGAAGAAATCAATACATTTATCATTTTGAGTTCAAAGCCAAAGCGAGAACTACTCATGCACTTAGTACCACAGGTGGCCTGCAGCTAACTAAGCTACTAATAATAGACTACAACCATAGGAAGATTAAAAACAAGGACAAAGAGTACGCGTTGCGGCGACAAAAGTGGAGCAGGAATTTATGATGTATTACTTCGCTATAATCATTGAGTAGCGGTAACCAGATTCCCTGGGATGGAGGATGTTCGCCAACAGTTGGCTAAGAAATATATTTTCAATCAATGCAATTCATTTTGTAATCATATATTTATAAAACAGATTTTTTTTTCATTAAAAGAAAAGATATTCAGTTCAATTGAAAAAATAAATTGATAAAGATAACAAGAAAATAAGAGAGAATCTTCTTTTAACAGTTAAGCTTTAATAAAAACCTTTTTAACACATTAAAACACAGAAACACACGATATATATAAACATACATGATGATATATCAAATTTTAAAATTCAAACTGCCTTTGGTTTTGGCACTCAATTACTATGATTCCGATAGGAATGTTTGTGTTATTTTGTCATGTGAGCTGAAAATTAGGACAGTGCGTTATATCCATACATTTGAAGGTTCAAAATTTGTAGTTTAGAAAAAAATTGTAAGCGATAGATTAACCAAACCTAAGTATTAGCCTGCCCTGGTGGGGGAAAAAGTTGCAGTGGCTCATCCCCTTTAGTCTTAATTACACCCAGTAGGAATTATTTAAAAAAATGTGGAATAAAAGCATATTCTAGACAGAGGAACATTTAAAAAAAGAAAATTGCCTAAATACCTTATTTGGTGTTTGTGCTAACAACTATAGCGTAGGCCTACACTATAGCGTTTAATTAATTACTTCTAATACACATATAGTGTCTGTAAATGGATCCTGATATCGAATTGATTTCACATAAAACGAAAAGGAAACTCTAAAATTTAATATGACCTAATAATATTATAGCTTGTTTTTCTGAGAATATCTTCAAGATAATCATGCAAGAATACCACCGAAGAAAGAAGGGAAACAAAGTTATACTGAAAGTTTCACTCTCGTAAGTTGATTGAATTCTAGTTTCGTTCTACAGAAAACAAACTTGAGAGACCTATTATTGGTAATCATGTCAAGTCTTTTTAATGAGAACTGCACGCTTTGTGCTTCTCACGAAATTTGAAAATAACTTGGTTGGAATACTTTTATCGATAAAATCTCTTATGCTTCCAGGCTAGCCTGTATAGTCACATACCAGCCCCATAAACTTTCCTCATGTGTAAATAAGTCCAGAAATTTAACTGGATGTAAATGTTTTATAGCTTAATTTGAACAACGTATTTTATGAATAGGGATTGAGTAAAGTCCCAAAATCGATATCTATTTAAATAAAGTTCTAAGGTTTGTCTGAGATTCAATTTAAATTCGGCGGGGATCCTTTTTCTTAGCGTGTTTCAGGTTTTTGTACGGGAAATTGAGTCAAACATTGACATTTTTGTCTGTCTGTCCACCCATTTCTTACTCAATCACTTAAAAATTTGAGGAATTTAGTAACCTTATAAAATTGTGATTCATTTAATTTACGACATAGGTTTATCGAAGATATATGAAGAAACATTATGTTTAGAATTTACTTATAGAAATACTAAAGGAAAGACAAAAAACTTATCATATGACAAGGTCAATGGCTGAACTCGACTAGGATGCTAAGCTAAATATTTAGCCAAGCCATGTTCCTTAAGCCTGTTACGGATTGGACATACACTACTAACGCACACTTTCCTGACGAAGACACAAAGCTGACTTGCACACAGGTACCATATTTTTTGAACTAATGACAAAGCAAAGTCCATACATAGAAACTATTCTTGAACTTTTAAAAACTATACATTTTTATTACAAACAAATATAATATTTTTAATTTAACTTTTATATTTTTGAACCGTTTTTTTAAACATAAGTAATATATTTAGTTTTAACTTCAAATTTTTAAATTCGTTATCTTTTATCGTACTTTCATTTTGTACATCTGTACCTCTACTTATTTGTTTATTGTTATTATATTTAATTTGTTCTCTTGTGCATTTAATTCGTAATAATTTAAATTTATTTTATCTTTGTATATAATATATTTATTTGTATATAGTTATTATACATTGTTCCTTTTCACTTGTCCCGTTTATTCTTAATTGTTTAGTTTCGCGTTCGTGTGATTTTGTAGGGCTATTTTGGCTTTAGTCATAATTTCATATTAGTTTGGTATCTTTTTGGCAACATTTTCCAGAGCAAATAGTTTTTTGTTGCAGGGCTCTAAATAAATAAGAGTACTAATGAGATGCTTTCTTACATATACAGAGCTATAGTTATCAAAATACCTTTGCCACAGCTGCCTCTAATTTGGATTCTTCTCGAATAAGTTGTATCCAGTCTAATACTTAATTGTGTATTAGCACCATTTACTTCACCAATTTTGGCTATTTTCAATTTCCTTTCATCTCACATGTTTTTAAACTGCTTTCAACAGTTTCTGGCTTTATCCCTGTTGGCTTACTGTTGCGTGTGCCTCCTCTAAATGATTGGTCCAAAATGAATAAAACGTGCTATCTTTGTAAACTATGGTATATCTATAATAATATATTATAATGATCTAAAGGGATTAAAAAATAACCTTATTAAGTTACTGGACTTTTCATACTCTCTTTTGTAAAGTTTAATTTTGTTAGAGTAACTTTTTGTAGGCGTATTTTGGTCGTATAACAATTTATAAATAAACTGTTACTGGAGACATTTTAAAAGAATGTAATAGGCGGAATTGAATTAAATGAAATTCGGTACGTGTATTGTGGGGGGCTATGTGTGTGTATCTGAGGATATATTGTGGGAGTAGTAGTAAATAAAAAGACCGTCACGCAGGGGCTGCGTAAACTAAGCAGATTTCCCACGTTCTGGAATGGCATAGTAGTGATCTCATAACACCATGTATTCTTTATTTTTAAGTAAAAATCCAATGAGTAGAGAAGGACTGTAAATAAGAAAGTACGAACAACTCGCTTAATATGTTATAGATCATGCACAATTATTGCAGTGTATCAATTGTTTGACAAGATTGGTTCTATCAAATGTTTCGAGCTGACTCAAAACTACAAAGATATTATTAATGATCAAATCCCCCCCCCCCACCCATCCAAATGTGGGAGCCCCTGTAACCCTAAGAGTTCAATGAATACAATATTTTCTCTTTAATCTTCTATTAAAGTAGTTCATGGCACAACAGCATATTGGTATAAGACATGCTTTACGGAAAGCTGAAAACAGACAGATATTTTGTATTAGTCTCCCCTCCCTTACTCCCTCTCTCTCTCTCTCCCTCTCTCTCTCTCTCTCTCAGACCAAATTTAATGTGGGTGTATACACTCACACACACACAACACACACACACACACATTGACACATTAAATAACATTTAAAATCAAAATCTAAAATAGCATTTTTAACATGAAATTTAAATATGGGCATAATTTACCCAATAGTGAATTAGATAATTATTAGGACAGTATTACTTTTTATACCGTTTTTGAAGTTTATATATTTTTGAAATATATTTGTTTTATTTTTGTAATTATTATTAGGTTTTATATTGTTTTTTGGTACACATAATACGCTTATTATCAATTAATTTAGTGGTTATAATATGTTAAGACATTCTTACACACAGACACACACACACACACACACACACACACACACACACACATATATATATATATATATATATATATATATATATATATATATATATATATATCTATATAGATAGAGAGAGAGAGAGAGAGAGAGGGGGTTTTGAACGGAACTTTTTATCATCTCCTGGGTAGGATTGATGGATATTTGAAGGAATTTTTTGAAAATCGCGTAATAAGTTCTACCTACAATAGCTGATTTCCTTTAAGGGGTATCTTTTAAATCCTGTCGTGAATATTACAAGGCAAAATGATAATACAGAGAGGCAGAGAGAGCGTGGGGAAGCGAGACAAGCAGATGGTATTTCGGATGGGCTTTACAAAGGATAGTATTTGTGAGGGATTGGGAAAAGGAGAAGTTCGACTGATGATGGAGTGATGGCCTTTGGAGCAGTCTTCTCCTGCAAATTATCTTACTGTAGAATAAGGAACAACACCGATTGTATTACATAGTCTCTATCGGTAACACACTTTTTAACCACAGTCCCATAACGCTTCAGATCTGTAATCCAAACTATTTGACCAGGTTCGAGGATCGAAAGTTCTGTTGCTCTGTGACGTCTATCAAAATAAAATTTTGTTTTCTGTTTTCCTCTATTATATGAATCTTTATACTTGTCAAGGTTAGGCCAACCTGGATTCATCTTCTCAGGCAAGACAGGCAGAGTAGTCCGAATTTTCCTCCCAAACAACAATTCGGCTGGTGAATTGCCACATTCCAACGGAGTGGCTCGGTGAGCCAAAAGTCCTAAATAAGGGTCACTATTTTTATTCAGAATATTTTTGCATATCTGAACCGCCCTCTCTGCTTGACCATTAGACTGTGGAAAATGTGGACTTGATGTGATAATTCGGAAACCTAACTCTTCAGAAAATTTTATCATTTCAGCCGATACTAGTGGAGTATCATTATCGCATCTAAGGATCTTTGGGATTCCATGTCGCGAAAAAATAGATAAATAAGCGTTTTTTATGAATGCAGTTCCAGTTCGATCTATTGTAATTAATTCAATAAATTTTGAAAAGTAATCTTGAATGCAAAGATACATTTTTCTATTATGCTTCAAAATGTCAGCTCCAACAACTTCCCATGGCCTGTCCGGAATGGGTTGTGGCCTTAATGGTTCTACAGGATTAGCTCTATGTTCGAGACACTTATGACAAGTCTCTACCATCTTCTTTACATCTGAGCTAATACCAGGCCACCAAACAGATTCCTTTACACGGGCCATACACTTGTTTACACCTAGGTGGCCACTATGAATTTGTGATAGTATTTCATTTCTTAGTTCATGAGGAACATATATCCTCGTCCCTCGTAAAATCAGGTCATTGACCCAAGCTAAATTTCCTCGTTCGGTGTAGAATTCTGTTTGGCGCAAACTTGACCAGTCTCCACTCAAAATAGCACGTTTAATGATGCAACTCAAATTGTCCTCTGCTATAGCTTTCCTAATAGCTTCTAATTTAGAATCTGAGCAAGGTAAGTCTGACATTATTGCACCTACAAACATATCTAACTCATCATTCAAAACATCTGTAACCTTCTGGGTACCGGCGTTGACTGGGGCTCTTGAGAGCGTGTCAGGAACCAAAAACGTTTTTCCCGATTCAAAATGCATTTTATAATCAAACTGCATCAACCTCATTCGAAATCTTTGCAGCCTAGGTGTGAGATCAGACAAAGGTTTCTGTCCTAATATTTGCAAGAGAGGCTTATGATCAGTGACTAAGATGATTCTTTTTCCTATTATGTAGGATGAAAAACGCTCACAAGCCCACGTTAAGGCAAGAGCTTCTTTTTCAACTTGTGAGTATCTGGTTTCCGCATTGTTTAACATACGAGAAGCAAACTGGATAGGTTTCCAACGTTCATCTACTTTTTGTTCGATGACAGCCCCTAAACCAAAACTGGAAGAATCAGCACAGACCCGTGTATCCAAATTAGGGTCATAAAGGTGTAAAACCGGAGCCTTAAGCAATGCTTCTGTTATTGAAACAAAAACTTCTTCATGATTTTGAGACCAATGCCACTCATTTTTTGAAGATAAAAGATCATTAAGAGGCTTAAGCTGTTTAGAAAGATTTGGCAAAAATTTCATCATATAATTTACCATTCCTAAAAATCGTCTCAGCTCACTTTGGTTTTTAGGCCTGGGAAACTCTTTTATTGCCTTGGTTTTTTCTGGGTCTGGCAATACCTTCCCATTATCGATTATGTGCCCCAGAAATACTATTCTGGACTTTGAGAATTCGCACTTGGTAGGGTTCAGTGTTACACCTAATTCCATAAGCCTTTCAAGTACCATATCAAGCCTAACATCATGTTCCTCTTTAGTTCTCCCAAAAACACAAATATCGTCTATCAAGTTGACAACTCCCTCCATTCCCATTAATACCTGAAGCATTTTTCGTTGGAAATGTTCAGGGGCTGAAGAAATGCCAAAGGGTAAGCGCTTAAAATAATATCTTCCAAAAGGCGTAACAAAGGTTGTAAGTTTGGCCGTTCGTTCATCTAATCGCACCTGCCAGAAGCCACTATTTGTGTCCAGTTTCGAAAAGTACCTGGCGCCAGAAATCTGAGCCAATGTTTCCTCAACAGAGGGTAAAACTAAACGCTCTCTTTCCACGAATTGATTAAGAGCAGTGAAATCCACACAAAGCCGAACATCGCCTGATTTCTTTGGCACTACCACCATAGGAGAGCACCATTCAGTTGCTTCCGTAATCGGAGAAATAACACCGTTCTTTACCATACGATCAAGTTCGTCTTTGACTTTGGTCCTTAAGCTTACAGGAATTCTGCGAGGGGTTACAACTGCAACGGGCGTTGCATTTTTCTTTAATTTAATATAATAAGGTTCACCAAAGCTTCCTAATCCATTAAATAATTTGGGGAATTTTTTCCTTATGTCTAAAGAAACTTCATTTATTTGGCACAAGGAGAATGCGATTATACCACCTCTTCCTAAAAGTGGCTCATTCTGGCAGTTTAAAACAAACAAGTCCTCAGAATGCGACATTCCCCCTGTTTCAAGCTTAACCTTCGAAACCCCTACTACTTTCAGCTTAGTATTATCAGGACCATTCAAACGAATTTTTGTGGGCCTCATTTCTAATCCAAGGCGTTCTGCATCCTTGTAACCTATACAACTGACATCTGCACCTGTATCTATTTTAAAGCGTACAAAATGGCGACCGTTAACCAACAGCTGGATAGTAAAAGGGTCAACTCGAATGCCCCTAGCAACGCTTTCTCCCACCGTAATAGAGCTAAGGCAATGATCTTGGTTAATTTGAACAGCTGATTCTATTTCTCTTACATCACGTTTTGAGCCACAGAAAAGTTTAAAGTGGTTCTTAAGGCCACATCGAAAACATATTTTGCCACGTGCAGGACAATTTTCAAAAGAATGATTCTTTAAAGACCCACATCGACCACATCTGGAAGTAACCTTGGAAAATTTGGTTAGATTACCACCGTCTTTAGACGCTCGATTTTCTCTCCTAGCTTCCATAACCTCCCCAGAATCTCTGTTAAACAATTCTTTTTGAGAATTTATTGCTTCTGACTGCCTAACCATCTCTTTGGCTTTAGTAAGGGTCAGACCTTCCTGAATCTGAAGATGTTTCGACAGCTGCTGATCCCGAATACCAGTAACTAGCTTAAGCAGTATCATATCCTCATGATATTTTCGACTCTCACAATCACTGCAAGCCCACTCGCATCTCTCCGACATTTTATGGAGGTCATTAATAAACTCATCTACCCTTTCATCAACAAATTGTTTTCTTTTTAGGAAAATTGCCCTATGATAAAATATATTTTTCTTAGTTTTAAAATATTCATTAAACTGCTTCACAACAGCATCATATGAAGTCCTAGCTTCGATATTCATCCCCATAGAGGTCAGCAGTTCCTCAGCGTCTGGCCCCATACAGTAAAGCAACATACTAATCTGTTGATCTTGCGATTTAGCAGATAGACCAGACGCCGAACGGAACATGGCAAACCGCTTGATCCAGGCACTCCATGACTGCGGATCCTGTACATCAAATATATCTGGAGGTTTTACCTGGTAAGAATTGCCGCTTCGCACACCAGCCTCATGTGTAGACAGCACAGAGGACAAAATGTCCTTCAACATCTCTGGTGAAACCGCCATCACCTTTATCAGTTTACACCTGACACCATGTAGAATAAGGAACAACACGTGCTGTCTCAACGAGCAACATTTATTAACTGAAGAATAAAAGATAAGCGAACATCTGTTTAACATAACCTTAACAACGAACATATGTTTACCACCACACTTACCCTTGTCTTCTGTCTCTAATAAAATAAATAAATAAAATAAACAAATAATCATAGAATACATTTCAAAATATATACCAGCCAGCAAAAGGTGTGCTAATAATTAACACATTCGGCATTGAGGCAATATTGTCACTATTTAGATTTAATTTAAAAAATGATTATGAACACTATTTAATGTTTGAATTGTTAGTAACTGATGAGTTGTAAGTAAATTGTTGTTAGAAGTAGTTATATTGTTTTGTTTTTTTTAAATTACAGGATGTTTATTTATAAACTCCTGTGTTTCTACTGGCCATTGCCGTTGAGTTTTAATTATTTGATCGTTCAATGAATGTCTTATTTATGTTGTTAGTGTACATTGGCAGAGTAGCCATAGAGAATGTTGTTCCAAGGGCATGTATTGGTGTTCCGAAGTTTAAGGTTGTGTAAATAGCAGTTGGTAGTACCCTGACTTTATAAATGTTTTTATGTGTGTTCTTTTATCTATGATTGTCTCCCTTTCTTGCAATTTTGAAATGTGTGTGTGTATACAGTACTTATTTAATGAGCCGTTGTGAAATGTTACGGCATGTAATTGGTATGATTTCACTTTTTGATTCGTCCGTTCGTTTTGTACTGCCAAATGGTGTGATTTAACCCATGGATAGTATTCTGTTGTGTGTAATTTCTGTATCTGGTTACGTTTCTGACTGCATTATTATATTAATGGGTCGTGTATATCAGTGTTTGTGAATTTTGGAAGTGTTACATTGCTGTCAGTATTTATGGCTACTTCCGTCATTTGTATAATATTAAGTTTAATGTATTTCAAAGCCACTAATGCTGCAAATGTTTCTGCTCGGTTATTTGTACATAATGGTCCTAGACTATATTTTAGTCAGTCAGAATGTTATTGTGAAGTCTTTTATGAATGCGTATCCTACGTTATCTCCGTGTTTACTTCCGTCAGTGTATATTTGGATGTCAGTTTTTCCTGTTGAAATAAAATGAATGTGAGGTTATTGTGAAGGATGTATCCACTGAGACAAGTGTAGAGGGTGTTCTATGCCTGATAATTGGATGTCTTGTATATTTATATTTTACATTGAAATAGAGAATGAGATCACAAGTGTGTTATACCAGCACGTGGGAAATCGACTTAGTTTACGGAGCCCCTGCTTGACGGACTTTTATTTCTTGTAGCCTAATAATTGCATTAGTATAAGATGGTCATAACATACTCAACTTCGGACGGTTTATCATCACTTTATGATGGGGTTTACAATGGCTAAGATTTAACCTTAAATTAAATATTGCTACTAATCTGGTAGTCGCATCGGTGAAATTAAGTTCAATATCTACCAAGATTTCTGGGATCCTGCGTTGTTTCTTCTAAATTCCCTTTTGAATTGAATATATTCTATTGTTTTAAATGAATTACGTTTTAAATCCTTTCTAAGCACTGGAAATACACTAATTGTCTCTAATAAACTTACAGCATTTGTGAGGTAATGAACATTCTCCGCCATTGCCATATGGGCTCGTATGTGTATATGTATACGTGTATATATATATATATATATATATATATATATCTATAGATAGACGCACACACACACACACACACACACAAATATATATTTTTGCTCATATCTAACTTATTATAAGATATATCTGTGTGTATACACTACATCTTATAATTGTTGTTCTGTAGATTTTAGTAGAAAATGAATATCAGAGGAGTAATCATTGATTCTTATCAAATAGTCATGTTAATCTGTTTGTGTTTAAATTTTAAGTTTACATTGTATTAAATGAGAAAAAGGAATATGTAGACGACTTTAATTAAGAATGTGAAAATTCTGCTCGGTTGTTGAGTGGCAAATTTTTAAAAATTTAAGTATAAGATGTTGTTGATTAGTTTAACTTACTTTCATTCATTAACTTAACACGGCAAATGTAAACATCTGGTGACCTACGCTTGGATCACATTAAGCAAGAGTTAATGGTTAGTAGTTTGCCTGTCTCTTGATGCTTCTGGAATGTTTAGACAAAGATTAATTATTCTGGCAAGGATGGACTACCAGGTGATATATTATCTGTGAAGACATTTCAGTGAGATTCCTGAAGCCACTGAGTCAAGATTATGTTCACAATTGTGCTGTCTAACTCATTGAAAACAAGTTTACACCTGGCCAAACCCTTGTTACTTTTCAATATAAAGTACTTTTTCGGTTGTTTAGAGGTTACGTTTTTTAAATATATATATATATATATATATATATATATATATATATATATATATGAAATAACCTCTAGATACCACCGTAAAATTAGTTTCTATTGAGTACACCTATCATTACCATCAGCGAGCTGAAGGTAGAGCTTGGTGAGGGTTAGATCCCTGGCAAGGGAGAATATTACTTGACAAGTTCTCTAACAGAGCGCGCTAGTGTCGCAGTGCTGACGGGAGTCTAAAGAGTAAGACAGCCCCTCGCGATGACTAACGATTATGACTGTCTTACTTAAGGATTATGACTTCCTTACTGTCTTAAGGCTGACAGCGTAAACTGGCCACAGACTCTCTGGGAACCAAGGGGGCCAGTCAATCTACTGGAGACAATTCATCGCAGGTCCTCATTGGACAACGAAAGTTGTTGATCAAACACTTGAACATATAAAACCCTGAAAAAAAAGTCTGAAACACAAGGGCTGCGTAAACTAAACACAACATATAACAATATTTATAGTCAATTTCGTTTGCAATAAGATTTCTTCCACACAATTATTCAATCCGACGTATCGTAACGGAAATATTTCGAATTTTCGAAAACCCCCGTCTAAACCCCCCCTCCCACTGGTATTATTTCAGCCGTTAACGAACTTGACCTTTCTGTTTACATAAAACGATTAAATATGGAGTTTGGTAACGATCAAGCAAATATTGCTACCACTAGAGCGTTAACAGGAAAATATATAAAATTGTAACCTCTGTCTGTACATTGATTTTTTTACTTTTCGCTTCACATCACATGCCATAGACATGATAACTGCGGTGCAGTGGGGGTTATAAGGAAGGCGTGAAATAAAAATTCACGATATTTCATTTTCTATTTGTTTTCGGCAAACGTGTACATAACAATAGTTGCTCACTTTGTTAATTAGAGTAACGTTTGTTTTATACATTTTTTCGTATAGCAATGCATGAAGCAAGTAATTTGCGTTGAAATATTGATTTGCTCAACAATTCTTTCCATTTTGAATTTGGAAGTAAATTCTTTCCAATTTGCTTTCCAATTTTCAATTCACCTGGATAAATTAATTCAAATCTATTGTAATATTTTATCCTTAATAATTAAAATCTGTTATTTAATTAACGCCAGTAACAGAGTGGAACAAGTAAAGTATACTGCCCCCCCCCTTCTCTTCTTCCAAACATTAATTCATGAGAAACGCCAATTTGCACAGATTAAAGTTTGCACAAATAAACAAACAGATTTAGTATTGTGAAGATAATGTAATCAGATTTAGTATTATGAAGATAATGTAATCAGATTTAGTATTATGAAGATAATGTAATCAGATTTGTTAATATAATTAAATGTGTTACAGGATTGAGATCCTATATGTGTAGTAGGTTGGCTCCTCTGAGCCTAGGGAGGTGTGGAGATGCTTCCTTTGTCAATATCAGTTCCGCTGCTTCCCTGCCGACTCCAAATTGCTCTATGTGTACATGTTACTTGATGCTCATACTTTCAACAATGTAGCGTTATTCTCAGGAATTTGAATTGGTTTGATTATCTTAAATAAATAATTTCAATGGATGAACGCTAAGGAAGTGGACAAAGTTATTACGTGTATTTATTAACTCTGCTCTGTTATTATATGTTATACTCTACTGAACACATTCTGTACCAATGTGAAAATACTGTTTACAATCGAGACTTCTAAAAGAGTATTTTTAATAGCGGTTATGACGTCTTAAAACAGCTGTCACCATTGGGCTTTGTACTGCATCAAGGAAAAGGAACGTTTATTCATACATGGTTAGGGAGATTGAGTACTTTCTATGATTATGAATTATATGGTCCATTACGTTATATATAAAAAAAAAAACTACATGCACAGGAGACGGGGAATATAAAAATATTGAGGACAGTGAAGCCTTACATAACAAATAATTTTATTATTAACAAATCCACAGCAGCGATGGGTATATACCCTAAACACCGGGAAATGTGGATATATTATGCAAAGTAAAGCCTTGCCAAAAAAATACCATCATCATTCAGCCTCAAATGAATTCCCGGGCGAAGCCGGGTAACGTAGCTAGTATATATACATATCATACCGGACCTAATTTTCGTCATCTCCAGGGTAGGATCGATAAGGGAAATCTGCTAAAAACATCCACGAACGGTCACAGTAGACGCACCTTGCAACGGAAATGCGCCAGCAGAGGCGAGCGAAATCAGAAGTCTGTCACCCGGGTAGGTTCCGACGGAAGCTACCATTATCAAGATCACAAACTTTTGCAACTCTACTGTGCAAACTAAGTTTCAAACCATACTAACGTAAATAAAAACGATAATAAGAAACCACCCGACGGCGGGAAGTGTAAACAAACATGCATGCCAAACGGAAAGAAAAACAATTACTGAAATTATCAGAATATAACATATTAATTTTATTGAAAACTATTTACTATATCTAGTACTGTAATTTATAATGAATCAGAATAATATTTATCTCAATCAATCAAATTTTAGTAGTCCAAGACTGGGGGGGGGGGGGGGCACAAGAACATTTTTGCACCTATCTCGTATAATAAAAGTCTCTTGAATACAATATTTTGTATTTAACCTTCGAATAATGTTGTTTGTTATATATTAGAGTATTGTTTATGAAAAATGAGTAGAAGTGGGGATTTGTTGAAGGCTTAAAACTGAAAAATGCAAATATCTCTGTTAATATTCAAGATAGAGAATAAAATGTATATAATAATAATTATAGTATATTTAATATTCAATAAGATTGGTTCTATATAGTTTTTCGATCCCACGTATAGTAAGGGAGATATTTGGAATTTACAAAAATCCTACTCTAAACCCCCCCCTCCCCCTAGTCCGATTTCAGCCGTTAATGAACTTGATCTTTCTTTCAACATAAAACGACTAATTAACGAGTTTGGTAACGATTAAACAGTAATTGCGCTAGAGCGGTTACAGGCATATACATACATACACACACACACACACACACACACACACACACACACACACACACACACACACACACACACACATATATATATATATATATATATATATATATATATATATAGATTGATTGATAGATACATAGATAGATAGATAGACAGATATAGATATAGGTTTTGAACGGGCCCCTTAAGGGAAATCTACTAAAAGATAGTTACTCTAGTCACAGAACCAAGAGGTGACGTCGAAAACTTTGTGATTGAACGTTTAACTGCTGATAGAAGAAGTCAACAAGCACGGTGCATGGTTGATACTTGAATGGGTGACCGCGGAGAAATGCAGTAAGCCAGCTGCAAGACCATACAAGAGTCGTTGCACTAATGGTGTAGACGGGAACTATTAAGTCCAGTCTTGCCCTATCGGTATGATGGAGTCTTATGTGACCTAACTCCCGTAGACAGGCAAGCCACCACTGAATCCAATCGTCCTCATGTTCTTAGACACTGCTCAGGTTACTCTGGCAATGTATTTCTTTTCCTTCGTTGTTAATAGATGCTAAAATAAAATATCTGATTGTAAATAGTTCAATAATCGACTTTGCAAACATGTGAGTCTGTAAATATGTATGCATATATATATAATTATTATATTTACATCTATCATAAACACTTTATGAGTGTGTGTATGTGTGTGTTTTTGTGTGACAGTGTGCTCTCTTTTAAAAGGATTAGAACAAATGTCATGAGGCTGAATAAATAACACCAAAAGTTAACCTGATAGAAAATACAATTTGAATTAAAAACCATTATGGTTCTTAGATGCCTCACTGGCCGAATGTCAAATCATACAGAAAATACTTCTTTACCAGCTCGGCTACCACAATATTTTTCTTTCATATTCCCTCTACTGCTTACAAGTGAGTGTTTATCTTCCATATAGAAAGGTTATTGAACAGAAAATAGTCTCCTCCTCAGATGGTAGTTCGTTTTCAAACATAGTAAAATAAATTAATTTAGTGAGCTACCTATGAACTTACTTTGTAATTGTGAATCAAGTGCCACTGTTTATGTGTAGAAATGCCCTAAAATTGGTTTATTTTACTATATTTTAAAAAGATCTAGGTATATATACGGACTCAAATTATTTAAACAATTCATTTCAAAAAGACCACAGTTTGTTCGGACCAATTTTTGTGATTTGGTTATAATATACTGACTACGAAAGATGTAATTATTTTTCGTTTGTTATTATCAAATTTTAGTTTTAGCTTAATAAGATTATATACTCCCCTGTCTAAATTCTTACTTACAAAATGTGCTTTGGGCAAGACTGGAGGGTATAAAGTTGTAGTCTGCATACTGGTTAATGCCTATCAGCTTAGGTTACAGGCTATGAACGGATGGCTATCTAATAACTCTGGCGTTGTATCGAATTTTCGCTACTTATGTCTTTACTGGTGTGAATGGAATTTTCCTCATAATGCCTTTATTGGTGGATGGCCTAGTGCAGAAGGCAATGGGAAACCACTACATCCTTGAGACCCTCATTCCCCTTGTTCCTCCATAGACATCCAAATTGACTTTCAAACTCTTTATGATTAATTTGATTATTAGAACTCAGTGAGTCTATAATTTTTGAGAATTTTATAATTATAATATTTTTAATTTTCAACACGTCCATTTAGCGAATTTCCCTGAAGAGAAATAACGTATTGAGATTATGCTCACGACGAAATTTACCAAAAACATTTTCTGAAAACAACAAATATTGGACCACTAGGTGGATTACAAAATTTGGCCCATATTTATAAAAGGAGAAATAAGTGTGATCAGGAATTTTTAGTTTTCTCCGTTTTACTTTACAGTGTACAATATTGTATCATAGTAATAGTTTATTTATTTATTATTTGTTTGTTATCAATTGTTTATTGTTAGAAAATAGCCTGAGTTGCAAGAAGTGGACGTTAATAAATAATAATTGTTAGAAAAGTTTTTGGGATTGAGTATGTGTATTTTTTATGCCATCAAAAAGTCCTCTTAACCATGTTTATTTTAGTTAAGGATACAAAAGTGTCTTAATCATTTATATAATTGCATAAATGATTTTATTATTTACATATATACAATATGATTTAATTATTTACTTAAATCTGGTTTCTATAAATCAAATGATTGAAGTTAATGATAAAATTTATGATGAATGGTTTATACTGAGACTCACGGACAATCAATAGAGGGATCACAGAGAAGTCCCTTCACACAGTCACAATATTAAAAACATTTATCTCTTTGAAATTAATTGGTCAACATTAAAAAAACTGTTACACCAACTTAAAACGCTCTAGCATCATACTGTCACTATTGGCTAACATAATAACAACATGGAAGGATAACGAAGATTCCAGGTTGGAATATGTTACATACTGGAAGGTAGGAGAGGCTCCGAGATGAGGTTAGCAAGCCGCGACTTTTTACTATACTTGCATTCATTTAAGTTTCCCAGGCAAACTGACTTGTCTACTTTAATTCCCATCCACTCTAAGAAGCTCATCCTAGCCATGTGAGTTAAGGATTTGGTTTTTATGAATTTGGCAAACCCGGAGTCATGGGAGCATTTGAGCAATAGGAATTTATATAGTGAAGAACTCAGAAATAACAAAACAATGAAATGTCTAAATGTATTTCTTTCCTCTGCGCATGGTACATCTCATGGCCCATCATAGGGCGTTTTTAGTTTTGGTCAATGTGTGACCTGTTTCTTGCCCTACGATCTTCAGACCTCTCGAGAACATTCAAGTGGTATCTCAAATTAGTTCAAAAAATTTCTTAAAGAGGAATACGACATTGGAACCGCCTTCTAGCCAAAATACACACCAGTTTTTCAATTACGTTAACTAGATTTTGAAAACTGACGCGCATTTTTTTATATTTTTCTTTATTTTGAAAGCTGGGGAAGGCTGCTTTAATAGTCTTCTTCTAACGCTAGTTCCTGTCTAAAATTCAATGAGATTTTGATTAAAACATTTGGTTGACTTTCTCTATGAAATTGTGTGGTGTACTTTTCTGCAACAATACGTAACAGATGAATGAAATTTCAATAATTGAATAAATAAAATAATCAAAAAGATAAATATTTATGAATAAAACAGCAAATAATTGTATTGAAGAAAAATATGCTTATCAATTAAATCAATTATTTAAAAGCTATTTCATGTTTTTATTATAATTTTTTTTTGAAATAGTACTTCCTTCATTAGAACAGTAGGCACTACAATATTTTTTGTGCGGTGGCACTATTGTTTTTCAAGAGAGCGATAGCAAGTGAACCATAAAATAATAAATTCAAGCTTGATGTATCGCAGCATCTACGTCATAATGTATTAGTTCACTGACTGATCGGCATCTTCCCATCATAAAGGCTATTGACAGCTTTCAACAAATTTCTAAGTAACTCAGAGCAATACAGCCTCATCCAATCAATAGTCTATTATGCAATATTATATTTAAACCAACTTATAACAAGAAGTTTGTTTTATTAAATTACCATAAAATACCACTCAATTTAGTACAATAACAGCAATAAGGTAATTTTACTAAAAAGGCACATTTAGTCTTATTTAAGACAGAAATAGATAAAATGCGAATTCACTCAAGAATACCTATTGTAATTGTATTGCAAAAAAAAACAAATATAAATAATAAACTAATTAAAAAGTAGAATAAATATTTCATTAAAATAGTTAGCATGCGGAAGGAGTGGAAGGAAGGGAGATAATAAAAATTTGTTGTTTCTAAAGATTAGAAATGCTGTAAACACGTTTTGTTTGGTCTTTAACAAACCTTATTTTTAATCGTTTCGAAACTCAAAATGAAGTTCGTTAATGTCCAAAATGGGACTATTAGTGGAGAAAGGGTAATATATGATTCCAAAGCACCCCCATAATGGTCTGGACTAAAAAAAAAAAGCATGCACTCAATCTGATGAAGGTTATGATCCACAATTGTAGTGTTAAACATTTTTCTTTATTTCGAAAATGAACGTAGTTTTCTTTTATTATCAGCATTAAGTGTAGTTCCCTCCTTCTGATACCCACCCATGACGAACCATACGATTTTCAGTTTCAATTCGTCTGTATTCAATTTCTAGCAACTCCTGCAAGCCAGACTTTCTATGATTTGCAAACAAACTTCAAAGAAAAATGTTATAGTAAATATATCCGTAATTATAACGTAAAGAATTAATGTTCTCCTCAGAAATGGTGTAAATATCAACGGGTTTTTTGGGGTGTGTGCGGCTACATAGCAAAACAAATCTGGCGAACCTGTTTTTGTTGCAACTGAAAATAAAAACGAACCAAATGAAAGAATAGTAATGTAAGCTCAAAAATATTTAGACTATTATTTTAAGTCTACTTATCAATAGGAAAATTCGGCGGTTCATAAAAAAAAACACAGAAACAAAATTCCATACGAAAAGGGATAAATTTTTTTTTGGTTTTTGTTGTTATCTTGAAAACCTAAAGTGACAGAGCAAAACAGCTTTCAGTTTTGTAACCAGGATGAAAACCTGCATTGGGAAAAGTATACATGATGACAAATATCTATGACTTGTTTATCAGTGAAATCTATCAATTTAAAATCGTAAGATGTATATACCTACATTTACTTACACAAATTCTGCTGATATCTTTTTGTTTGCTCCTTGTACAAATGAATATACACTACCAAGACGAGCCAATTACAAATATCAAGATTTTTCTGATCCTGAGAACAGACGATAAATTAAGAAAGATTTTTGTTGGCCTGAATTTGGATTTGACCATCATCATTATCCATGCTTCTACGATATTCTTTTCTAGGCTTATGTTATCCATATGACAAATATACTATGAGTTTGCTACGTACTCACAGTAGCAACAAGCTAAAAAAAATTAAAAAATGTTTAAGGAAACCACCTACCAAATGATCAACCATCTTCGTGTTTCGATTAAATACCGGCCATGAGTTTTATTTTATTTATTTTCTCTAATTTGCTGGATTTTATTCATTTATCATGATCATTATTAAACCGGTAAAACCGTATTAGTACATACTGTTTAGTAAATTACCAAGAGCCTTCTTAGCTGTTCTGTGATTAAAAGAGAGTAATAAAGGAGACGGGGAAGTCACGAAAGAAGGAAGTAGGGAGTTGTAATTGGCCGAAAGGAAACTCGAGTCTGTACAGCCATTAATTATGAGATCCATTTATTCGTGTGTTTATTCGGACTGAGGTGAATAATAGTGCTCCACCTCCCTGTGTCAATACCACTCTCGCTTTTACCACACTCACGAATTACTCTGTAACCCGATACTTTCGCTATTCAATTATCGGTAATTGATATTTAGCACTATGAAATACTCAAGTGGAAAACAGAACAGAGGCATTCCATCCATATAGGAAGAGGTATTTATTTCTATTTAATCGGATCCATTTACACTAGTCGCAAATTTTTGCAACCCATTTAAATCCGATCTTATATATTGTATATATATCTTTATGATTCTACTGTACCTGTGTGTGTGTCACTGAACTCCTAAACGGCTGGACCGATTTGAATGAATTTTTTTGTATGCGCTTGGGTGACGCTCTGGAGGGTTTAGATTCACAAATCAGCCCGGCAGATGGAGCAGGAGTGGGGAATATAAGGGATGCCTAAAATTAAAAATAGCGATATTTTGTTTCCTATTGGTTTTTCGGAATATATGCACAGGATAAAAGTTGTTTATTTTGTTATTTAGAGTAACTTTTGTTATATTCACTTATGAAATATACACTAAAAAATTAAAACGGGAGCCAACAATTTGATTGGGCACTAACGATTGAACCGAACTTAACATAACTCTATATGTAAATTAGCATTAATTCTTCCATGATTATAAGCTATATTAAATTTTTTTTTCGAACGGGTTATAAGGGAGGCCTGAATAAAAAAATTGTGATATTTTATTTTCTACTTATTTTTAAGCAAACGTGCAAATAACAAAAGTTGTTTTTTGTGTTCTTAAAAGTAGCTTTTATTTTAAAAATAATATTATTAAATTTAATATCCTAATCGCTTGAAATATCATGCAGGACAACGTCTGTCGTGTCCGCTAGTGTGTGTTGCGTGTGTGTGTGTGTGTGTGTGTGTGTGTGTGTGTATATATATATATATATATATATATATATATATATATATATATATAATTCTAGCGTACGTGTGTATGTCACTGAACTCCTCCTAGACGGCTGGACCGATTTGAATGAATTTTTTCATACGCGTTTGGGTGACGCCCCGGATGGTTTAGCGCCGCAGATCAGCCCGGCAGATGGAGCAGGAGTGGGGGTCGTGAGGGAGGCCTGAAATTAAAAATAGCCGTATTTCGTTTCCTATTGGTTTTTCGGCAAATATGCACAGGATAAGAGTGGTTTATGTTGTTATTTGGAGTAATTTTTGTCATGTTCATTTTGTCGTATAATAAAGTATAAACGAGATATACTCTAAAAACGTAAAGAGAGGCCAACAATTTTATTGGGCACCAACGATTGAACCAAACTGAACAAAACTCGGTATGTGAATTAGCGTTAGTTCTTCGATGGTTATAAGCTGTACTAAATTTGTCAAGTTCGAACGGGAGTGGGGGTTTACTGAAGGCCGAAAAGTAAAAAAAGGCCGATATCTCGGTAAATATTAAAGACAGTGAAAATAGGTACATGACAACGTTTATAGATCTTTTGATTTGCAAAAAGATTGGTTCTATACAAAATTTCGATTCGACTCAAACTAACGGAGATATTTCGAATTTTAGAAAAATCCTCCCCTTTAAATCCCCCCTCCCAATGATCCGATTCCAGTCGTTGAAGAACATGATCCGTCTTTTAACGTAAAACGTTCAAATTCGGAGTTTGGTAACGATCAAGCGAAAATTGCGAGCGCTAGAGCGTTAACAGGCTAATACACCTCTATCTTGCGATAGATACTTCTAGCGTACGTGTGTATGTCACGGAACTCCTCCCAGACGGAGGGACCGCTTGGATTGAATTTTTGAATACGCGTACGGGTGACGCCCCGGATGGTTTAGCGCCGCAGATCGGCCTAGCAGATGGAGCAGGTCTCCGGTCGAAGGGCGAAGATGTCCTTAGAGTTTAAGTATGTCATCTAAATAAACATGTTTTCAGCTGCGAGAGGTTTTCACTTTCAGACATTGTTATTTATTGTCCACATTTATTTTACTTTGATTTGAATGTTTAAATTATTTTCTTTTCTTTATTTATATTTATGTATTTGCATTAGTATTGTTAATGGTTTTGTTTTATTTCAATTATTGGTCTACAACTTTTTGGTTTTAAGGACGAGTAGTGCGCATTCTACCAGATAATCATAGAAGTAAAACGTAATTTCCTGAAAATAGAGCTTCATTTCCTTCTTTAATTATCCTTATCTTTTTTTTGCGTACAAAATTGTTGGCGATATTTTATTTACTATTTGTTTTTAGGCAAACGTGGACATAACAAATGTTGTTTTTTGCGTTATTAAAAGATGATTTTTTTTAAACATAATATTATTATATTTAATATCCTAATCGCTTGATATATAATACAGGACAACGTCTGCCGGGTCCGCTAGTGTATATATATATATATATATATATATATATATATATATATATATATATATATATATAAATTTGTCTATATCTCTCTTATTTTATTAAATATTTTTATTGAAAAAAATTGTTATAAAACGACCGATAAAAAACCTTGTTCTCTCATTTTAAAGTAAAATTCATACTTTCAAAGCCCATTAGTTTACCGGAACTCAGTGTCCAGCGGATAGTGAGACAATTATTTTGCCTTTCTTTTTTCTTTTTTTTTAAACAATAATTCTCTTGTAGAAACTAGAGTTTTAAATTTCCACAGCAACATTTTTGGAAGAATTTTAATTGTCCATTCGAATGCTGTTGGATTTCTTTTGTTTCAATTTTTTTATAACTGAGAAATAAAAATTATTAGCTCTTTATTAGCAATATTTGAGGTGAGCGCGCAAAACGATGTGAAGGGGAGAGTGCATATATATATATATATATATATATTGTGTCCGTCCGTTACAATATATATTTAATTCCATCGGAGTACCGATTTTTCACCGAAGCTCTAGCTCAAACAGGCAAATAATTGCCTCTTGAAAGCGTTACTCATGCATGATACAATATTTGCCAGTTACGTTTCCACTAAGCCAATCAACACGGGTATTTTTAAATGTGAAATAACTTTGTAGTTGGCCAGCGAGTTTTTCTAGGGGCTTCCAATGAAATATTAAAGGTTGAAATATTATGCCAGTAATCAAATATGGATCAAATGCCATTAAAGTTTATGTGACCTACCTCCTAAACCTCCCCACAGTCAAATATTGATATTGATGCCCCCTTTTTCAAATATTCATACTAATAAAACTCAAGTGAAGGCAGTTCGTTTTGAGTTTTATTTTTTCAGTATATTTAGAACAACCTTCGCATTTTATGAAAACGTCCTGTACATATATAAATAAAATTCTTCTCTTTATAGGAAATGGTTTTTAATCAGTCATCATTATATCGCAATTCTCATAATAATAAAAATATTATACTTTATTGGAAATAAAGTGCATTTAATAGTTAGTTTACAATGTATTAGACGTAATTTGTACTAACCAATGAATATTAAAATGATAAGGGGGAATAGGCATTTATCTAGTGACGAACTTGTCAAATTAAATTCTTCACCCAGGCTAGAAAAGGGACCTGTAGATAACCCGTCCCAATTAGACATAGTAGCAGAAAGTGAACGTTAATAAATAATAATAAAAGTGATAAATGAACAAGAAGTTTTACACGCAAAGTTCAATTTCTTTTCGATTCAATTGAAGGAGCACATATTTAAACAAGAAACTTATGTTAACTGCATAAATATTCCCTTTTTCAAAAAAAGTCATAAATATGTGTATGTTGAAGTTTCTGTGATCTGGCTCGATCCATGACACATGAATTACGCCCTATATATGATATTTTATTCTTTTATTCAATAAACATGATATCTACTTAAATTTTTTCTCGAAACTTGCTGCGTGTATTACTACTAACTAAACGTAGACTTTATCTATAATAATATTCTCAGAGAAGAACAGGGGCGGGGGTTATAAGAGAGGCCTAAATTGAAAAATCGCGATATGGAGAATCCGATGAGTGTCCGCCGCAAAAGTTAAAAGCTAATTTAAATCTGCTAAGAAACTAAAATTTAAATTATCATCAAATTTTATACAACTGCTCCCTTTTCAAGCATTGGTTTTTGAGAAAGAGCTTTTTTTATTGTGAGAGAACTGCTCTACAACATATACAACTACTGCAATAACTTCAATTAAATATGTACCAAAGTGACACAAAAGGTCTCAAAAACAACAAGAAAAAAAAGTGGTACTCCCATTACGTCGTATATCACTTTATTAAACATGTGTTCTACATGTTTCACGTTTTCTGTAACGCCACTTCAGGAAAAAAAAATTAAACCAAAAAAACAAAGTCAGCCCATGTCCGAGGGAGAACAACTAGACCGGCTTCGTCGAGACTTAAGAATACACAGGTTACACCTCATTGTACTCAGAATCAGATGATGCAAACCAATTTAATTTTTTAATATATTATTTCCTAATATTTACATTTTTGTAATATGTTTTAACAAATTCACTGAATCGTTTCGTTCATGAATAAAACAAAGCTGCATGTTCAAAATTCTAATATTATTTATTTAGTAAGATATAAAGAAATGGACTATATTAAATGGCTTCGTTTTTTAGTAGTAGTTGACGGCGGATTGACTAAAATATTGGCGATGAATCAAACTATTGTTTTATTTCATTTTATCTAAATTAGATGTGATTTTAGTTAGACTTTGGTTAATACCCATGTTTTGAGGTTGTTTATCTGCCAAAGAACTGATTGATTGACTCGAAAGAGTGTGTCTGTCTTCTGAAAACTATGTTTCCCGTTGAGAACCTCTCTTATACGCGTACGGCTGCATTGTGTAAGATTTTCAATGCCTTAAACAACGTACTATAAATAAAGAATTGCATGAGACTAGGTCGACAACAGAAAAATAGATATTTTATTCAAATCATGAGATTTTCAACGACTTGGCAAAAATAATAGGGGAATATATTATATACATTTTATTACTTGAAACAAACACTTTTGTAAAAATGGTTTTATAATTGGTAGAGCCAAAGCAAGAAAACATTGACATCATTAACCCGCAATTTACCGGTAAGGGTAGTTATCTTTTTAAGACGATGTTCTTATTCTACAGATTTATGTTTACTGATTAAAGCTACGTAATCCTTTTATTAAACAAGATGTAATATTTAGTTCACCGGAAATTAATCACTGTTGTGTACAAAACATATAATATAAAAACCATTCATATAATGACGTATGCTGAATATTTTTGTTGTATATTCGCTCATCATATTATAGTTGGAGATTCAGCTGACTATGTCAACCGTTAATAATGTTTTAACCAAATATTTGATTAAATAAAAATTATGATATTTTAGTAAAGAGAAATCTGCTAAATGTGTGAGCCGGTGGAAATAAT
Source organism: Riptortus pedestris (assembly GCA_019009955.1). Lineage (NCBI taxonomy): Eukaryota > Metazoa > Arthropoda > Insecta > Hemiptera > Alydidae > Riptortus > Riptortus pedestris. The sequence continues at coordinate 140,766,183 of CM032228.1, forward strand.
TGATACAGTAACATCGATACATAAAATATCGAAACATTTTATATATATATATATATATATATATATATATATAAATATATATTTGAACATTAAATTTGTTCGAGGGGAACGATAGAGGAGAACAATCTTACCAAAATATTTTCTTCACTAGCTAAGATCTTTGGATGTAGCAATCTAGAAGCAGGATCGGGAAGGTTACTAATGATCAGGCTACAGGCCTCCAAGAGCATTTACCATGAAATAAACTATTTTGTAGAAGCTATTAGGACTTTAATTGAACCTCGTGCAAGTAGTTGTCTGCCTAGTGGAACAATTTTATATGCATTAATCCTCCAGTAGGAGTGATGGGGCACTCAGGGCCCCAGCTTCCATTTTCAGAATGTCAAACCTGTCAATGTGGCCTGACGTCATGGTGGTCCCAAGTATTTGTTCACTTAAAACTTCTCATCCTTCCGGACCTCGAAACCGCTGGCATTGTCTCAAATTGCATGGAGGCAGTTGTTGAGCACTCCTTTTTATGCTACATATTATATTCTTTAGTTTTAGCATATTTCGCTTGAGAGAAATCAACTATTTAGTTTTTTGAAATTTTTATATTATAAATGATTAATTTCCTACGTTGTTGGTCATACTATGTATGGTATTCGCATCCTAATTGATTTTTGTTTTGCCAACAGGTACTGATAATGGAGATTTGTCTTAGAAAGTACACTTTGCGTAGCAAATGCCTGTAGAAGGCAAGACCAAGTTATTGCTTCTGACCAATTGGTTGCTCTACCACTCCGAATTTTAGAAGAGATATTCTATTACTCTCAAATTACTACCCAGACAAAAAATCATATTTTATGGGAAATTGTCTAGATAATAGCTTTTTATTTTCGAATAAACCGTATCAGGTCTCTCTGATTTCTTAAGAATTCGAATAAGGATAATCTTTTTGAATGATTAAGAATAATTGTTTTGAAGATATTTGAAAACTCTGTCAGGGATATATTAGAGATGCTTAGAGATAATTGGACCCTTTTGCTGGAAGATTATATGCTACCGACGATGGTTACAACAGTCAATAAAACCTCTCAGACAACCAAAACTAATTTAATTATATAATATTGTCACTTATTCAGCTCGAACATTTCCTGCATTATATTGTTCATTAGTATTTTCAATTCATATAGTTCCTTTATTAGAGAGACATTAGCTTCTCAGATTATTCACTTTGTAGGAATAGTTATTATTAGCTATTTGGACTTATGCGCTATGATCATATGTTTTCTTAACTTTTAATTCAGTTGTTAAATAAAAAGTCCGTCACGCAGGGGCTGCGTAAACTAAGCAGATTTCCCACGTGAAGTTTTACAATAGAGAAATCTGCCTAATAACAACTGTAGTAGTAAGAAACCTCTAAACCTAAAAAACATTATTTAGGGCGTAATAACCCAGTAGTTTCTAGCCCAAAAAACAGATAACCTAACCTCTAAAGCTATTCACGAGGGACGATAGTTATGGAAACGGCCGCCAGAGCTCTCGTCGGAAACTCCGAACATAGCCTATTGGTGACCAAACGCAGAATACAAATGCAAATATCTCGGTTAATATTCAAGATAGAGAATTAATGTATAGAACAATATTTATAGTAAATTTAATTTGCAATAAGATTGGTTCTATACAATCTTTTGATCCGACGTTTAGTAACGGAGTTATTTCGAATTTTCGAAAATCCTCCCCTTCTAAACCCCCCCCTCCACTGGTTCTGATTTCAGCCGTTAACGAACTTGATCTTTCTTTTTACAGAAAACGCTTAAATATGAAGTGTGGTAAGGATCAAACAAAAATTGCGACCGCTAGAGCGGTAACAGACAAATATATATATATATATATACAATATATATATATATATATATATATATATATATATATATATATATCTATATATATATATTAGGGTGGGCCGAAAAAACATTTTATTTTTTTTTCTTAATGCTATACCGAAAAAAACTTGTCTCTATTATGTGTTATCAAAATGCAACAAAGAAAAAAAATATATACCTAACCCCCAGCTAGCGCAACACACTTCAAATTTCGAAATTTCACTAAAATCATAAGTTTTTGTAATTATTTTTAAAGCATCTTAATAGTTTCATATTGGGATGCTCTAGTGATAGCCCTTTACAGTTGAGTTTTAAAAATGCAATAAATAATTGGAAAAGTATAATTTTATTAATCTGATGTAGCGCAACGGACATGAAAAGGGCACATTATACAGTCAAGTGCAGATGTTGGTTGCCTGTTCGGGCGATGACTCAGCCGCCGGGCCGGGCTTCCCCCCTTATACTACCTCTACCCATAACGCACTACCAAAAAAGTAAGTACCTTACAGATGGACCAAAACATGTTTTTGATATAATAAAATCTTCAAGATTCCTGCCAGAAAACCTGATTAATGTGATTGATCCAGTGATTGAAAGGATTGCGTTTTTCGCACATTCAGAAAACTTGATCCTTAGTATGATCGTTGATGAAAGGACCCATATCAGAGAGTTGGGGCTTAGAAGAATCATAAAAGCAAGGGCCATAGCTTCCAATAAAAAGCTAATCCGAACTTTCAAACCCCCAAAACTCAACTTCCAGGCAAAAGAATATTACGATATTATTGATTGGACTATTACTGCTATTAATCCACCACCATTGTTGCGAAGAGTATCTGACGAAGAAATGTGGGCTAAGATTTCAGCTGCCAACACAGCAAAAGAATGGAACTTCCATGAATTCCCGTGACACACGCAAGCGGTGGAGCGCTGTGTGAAATTGGTAACTGAAGCCTCTTCAAAACTCGTTGGTGCCAAGAACAGAGATGGTTTCATACGAACAACGCTGCTATCAAGTGCTTCAATGCCAAGTTTTTCCAGCAAAGAAGATTTCAAACTTACAAATATTTAAAGGACTATTCTAAGAGAAGGACAATAAAATGTTGAAGACTGGGAATTGACAATTGGTATTTCACGATAAATTTTGTAATTAATAAACTCATTTGGAAAATGTAAATTGCCTATTTATTTTTTTTCCTACAGGTAATTGTTCCATCAACATTATATTTCTAAAAAAACGCATGGGTAGTGGGTTTAAAAAATTAGATGCTGCACTGCACTACAGCCGGTTAGCACTCGAAAAGTGATCAATTAACTATATTGAAGGCATTTGTGCTACCTAAAATTAAAAGAAATATATATTTTCAATAATCCATTGTGTTTTTATAACTCTAATATAAATGATGTTCACTATAGCAATTCAATATCTAGCTGTTTGGGTACTTTAAAAAAATTTGTAAAATTCTGTGATTTTAGTGAAATTTCGAAATTTGAAGTGTGTTGCGCTAGCTGGGGGTTAGGTATATATTTTTTTTCTTTGTTGCATTTTGATAACACATAATAGAGACAAGTTTTTTTCGGAATGGCATTAAGAAAAAAAAATAAAAATTTTTTTCGGCCCACCCTAATGTATATGTCTGCCAATTCTCTAGCGGCCTCAATTGTTGTTTTATCTTCACCAAACTCGATATTTAATAGTTTTACGTAAAAGGAAAGATGACAGAAGTTGGACTAGTGGAATGGGGGGGGGTAGTTTAGAAGCAGGGATTTTTCATATTTCAATTCATAATGCAAACAGGCAATGGGTGTGCAGAAAAATAAAATGACTCCATATAGCGTTACTATGAAGAGAAATCCAAATTGGCCATAAAAGTACAAATACACGGGATCAAAATTAATAGTACTTCACAATAATATACACTTAACAAATATTATTTATATTTTAATATAAATGATTTTCACTATAGCAGTTCAATATCTAGCTGTTTGGGTACTTTAAAAAAAATTGTAAAATTCTGTGATTTTAGTGAAATTTCGAAATTTCAAGTGTGTTGCGCTAGCTGGGGGTTAAGTATATATTTTTTTTCTTTGTTGCATTTTGATAACACATAATAGAGACAAGTTTTTTTTGGTATAGCATTAAGAAAAAAAAATAAAAAATTTTTTCGGCCCACCCTAATATATATATATATATATATATATATAGATTATATATACAGTTTTGAACGGACCTCATTTTCGTCATCTACTAGGTAGGATCGATGGACATTTGAAGAAAAATGTCGAAAATTCCGTCATGAGTACAACCTCAATAGCTGATTTCCCTTAAGGGAAATCTGCTAATAAAAAAAACTATTCATTACTACAAACTAATAAAATTAAAAACTATTAATGTAATATTTATACTGTCCATGAACATTATTCAGAGATAAAAAATTGTTATATCAAATATCCTTATAGGAAAATCATAATCAATTTCATTGAAATTCGTATTACACACAAACTTAGGCATTAGGAACATAATGTTCTTGATCGCTTATAAACCACTTCCTACGGAATCACGCTGTAGTCGGCTGATGCTAAATCTGAATACAAATGAAATTTTTAATAAGGAAAAAGTGGAGCCCCATGGCAAGGTTGGAAGCACCTGCTTCAAACTCTATCCCACCAAGATACCAGCCAATATTCGTAAAGTAACTGCTCCCAGCCAGATATGTATTCCATGCAACGCCTCAAGTACTCCCTTTTATATTCTCCTATCAGCTATTGAATTCTAATGCAATTTTATGGGTTTTCTATATACAGGTCTGTCAGGCCAGCTCCCTCACTCTTTACTTGAAGTATTTCAGTGTTTTATGAATCTAACCCCAATATATTGGTTATATCTTATGTTTCGTCTCAGCAGGGAAATTTCCCTCAGGTGAATTCAGTAATTGAAGTTGTATTCGTGATGTTTTGTTTTTCAAAATGTCCAGTCCTTCTTAAAAAATTACAAGACTATATATATTCAATTATCCTTCAAACTTTATTGGCAAAGGTCACCAACAAGACAGTCTTTGTTATAATGTTCCCTACATGTTTCATAGCTATTTCTTTTAGTTTAGTTATGAAGTCCTCGTTCCCTCTTACACTGGTTGAAACAAACCTTCCACGAAGTGGAGGACGTTGATAAGAGCGTAAGTAGGGGCGAACAATTCGTAACAAAAAGGAGTGTTCCCTGAAATAGGGGTCGACAAATGTGGAACAAGTATGCGTGGAATAAAAAGAGTTATTGAAAAGTATGGATATTTGTTCTTATTAATGTTAAAATAGAATATACCTCCCAATGATAATGATTCAACTAAAAGTAAATATAAACTTTTATTTATTATTATTTATTCTGCTCTCAGTTATAATAGAGCACTGAATTAAAATGAATAATAATTTGCTTTAATGAATTTAAATGAATTTTACCTAAAAGAATTTCAAATGCTATAGTGATTTAACGTATTAGCAATTGAATGAAAGTGGATTCTAATGAATATATAATAAAAATTACATTTGAATAATATTTGTATATTTTGGATTCGTTTCTAGGCCTGTTCATAAAACAATGGAAAATATAAATAATTATTTATTTTCATTAATATATAGTCACTCTATTCTGATCATATTTAGAAAATTTAAATTTGACTTTATTCATGTTTCCTTGAAATGTATCCATAAAAAAAGGTTATCACGCAGGTGATATCCAATACAGACGGCATGTGCACATTGCGATTTCCTGGCCATAGGTAGTGCCGTATGTAAATTAGGCTTGAAACTTGAGGTATAAATGAAACATTTAGTGATATGGTTGAAAAGGCAAAATCGCACATGAGGGACAAAAACACTAAATTACAAATAATTATGATAACATTTAAGATATAGAAAAATAAAAAGTACAATTATAGAACTAGATATAACTTGGTTCAAGTCGATTTCGGTGATTAACGAATTGGATTCACGACAAGGACAAATTTCTTTATGCCTTCAGACTAAAATGGATTAAAGGCCTTAGCGATATCGTTGAAATAATGTACAATACCTAGACAAACTTTTGGTGTCTTTGCCTACTTTTACAGTGAAATAGTGATTCATTCATAGGAGCTATATGGATGTTAAGAATCATGGTAAAATTCCAGGCTTCAGTTAAGTTTTAACTTATTATAATTATTTGCTACTATACTTATTATAAAAAATTTATTTTAAGATTCATTAAGCTTCCGATGTAAATGACCAATGATAAAAATTTGGATAGAACTCATCTAACCAATATTTTTAAATTTGACATTTATAATAGAATCTAGGAGACAAAAATTTTTTGATTTTCCCATTAATAGCAAATCAGGTGAAGAATCTTAATAATATAAGAAATGATAACAGAATGTTATTTGAGAGAGGTATTTATCAAAAGGAGCATAGCATAAGCAAAAGTTTACGTCTTTGGAACCTGAGAAGTTGTTTGTAGCAACAAATCATGTTCCGGGGTATTTAAAGTCTTACGATGATGAAATAGGCTTAGCGCTGCCTTAAGTTTTACGATCTATGTCAGACAGCAGACCTTAACTTTATTATTTACCATTCAGGAAAACTAAACGTCAAAAAAAGTTGAACAATTTAAATGACCATAGCAATCTGTTCTAGTGTCAACCTTTTTATATAGATTTCCATTTATTGATTTCCTTTCTTTAATCTATTTACTCAATCACAAGATGTTTACTATAGCTTTATATCATCTGGCAACTTTATTTTCTTTGTTCGTCGCGAAACAGAGTTTCAAATGAAAAATATTACCTCCACACTTGGCTAAAGGCTATATATATATATATATATATATATATATATGTGTATGTATGTATGTTTAAGATAAAGACTGTGTATATGTATGTGCGCGCGCTCCCTTTATATATTTGAGTCATTCCAATACTGAACATTGTGTAACTATGTTTACACATTAAGTTCGTAGATCGAAAACCGCTGCAGATGAACGGCGTTTGTGACATGGCCGCAACTGATAGGTCGAGTAAATCGGAAGATAGAAGGAAAGAGCTGAGTGACAATGGGATTGAGATAAATAGGAGGGGGCCAAACCAACAATGGGCCAAGTCCAATTTTTTTAAATTTGGAGCTCCAGCCCAACAAAGGATGTGTGAACGTTTCACTGCAAGTTAGGACCGAGAACTCCGTAACTTTATTAATCTCAATATTTTTATCAAATTCCCAAAACTATAAATCTATTTTACTCAAACTCACTTTATTGACTTCAGTATAATATGCTGTCACTTCCACATTCCAATATCTAGTTCTAGGGAGTGTAGTCAGAAGTAATTGCTTGAAGGAATTATATGGTACATCTGACAGTCTTACTGTGCCGTTTATGTTTCCGAGCCAGTGCCTCCAAGACAGAATTTATCAATGAGAGGATTGTCTATTTCATGAAGGGCGTCGTAGAATTTGATATTTCTGAAACTGAAAAATGCAATTGTGGGTATTTTTTTTTGTGGTTTTATTAAAACAAAGATAAAAGTAAATATAACATTGTATGTAAATAACTTGAGTAGATGACATCAAAGGTACGTAAGACTCGAAGATAAGAACCCCTAGAGAATTCATTACAAATGACAGAGAAAATCTCTTAAGTACGAAGTAGTGCCATGATGCTAAATATCGTTGAGGGCCACTACTTTCATCCAAGAATCTCTCTCTGTAGTGACAGGATCAGACATCATATTGCCGTCAATGTGGAAGGCGCAAGCCTATAAGGGAAATCAGCAATCGACCTTGTTCTCTTCTTGATTTCTATAATCATCTTCTATCAAAACATTTCTCCCAACTCTACCTAATAGACGGAAAAAATTTGGCCCCCTCAAATTCGCACGCGTGCGAACACGCACGCACACACAGACACACACACATTTAAACGTACCTCATTTTCTTCATCTATGTATGAGCTCATTTTCTTGATCTATGAAGTTGAAGAAATTTGTTGAAAACCACGTCTTGACTACAGCCACAATGGTTTAATTGCCTTGGAGGGAAATCTTTTAAAAGTCCGTTACACAAAGGCTAAGTAAGGTAAGCAAATTTCCAATATACATGTTTGGTACTAAGGTGTACTACTCAAATTAAGGGTAACTATTCCTTGAGTGATGAGTTGAGAATGATAAAATTCCAGAACCAAATGTATACCACTGAGGAGAATAGTATTCAAACCTTCCAAGTAATAAGATTCCCGACATTCCATTTTGATATTTAATTCGAAGAAAAATCTCTGAATTCCTTAGATTATTGAATAGCATATTGAAAAATAAATAATTTTTCATTGAATGAATAACCTTATAACAATAATCCTTTTTTTTCAATTCCTCTCGCAAAAAATGTATTTACACTTCCTTACAATTATTAAGCTATAATTGTTAAATTATTATGCTATAATTTTGACAAGCTGGTTTATTTTGGTTATTTTTTTGCTTTGATTAATACAATGAAGGAAATTCAATTTATTCCGTGGTATTCAAAAATTTTATTTCGCTATAACCAAACATCCACGTACCCGCAGCAACCTTGTGAGAAACAAGAGAACTTAAACGAACGAGAGCTAGTTATAATGAGAAATATATTTTATTGTTAATATATTGTTCATCTTAATTATTCTTCCTGCTATTCCTGTAAATCACCAAGTTGTTTAAGAACATCTAGCTAAGGCTAGATGCCTATAATTCATCATTTTAGTAATCAATTATTAAATAGATGATTTAACTCAATGCGATTCACCTATTGAGATTGTATACAAGATAATTATTCAAATGTCATCCGATCCTTTGTATAGCATAATCTGTAGTTCAGATATACATGACAATGGAATTTACTTACTTTTAGGCACTATCCTTCTATCAATTCAGCATTGCTTCTGATTTTCCATTTAAGATTTTTTCTTACTGCTCCAAATATCTTTCCCAGGCTGTTCTCTCCTAGACCTTGCTGCCTCTTGACTAATCATCGGACCCCACATTTCACTGTCGTATCGAACTGGTTAAGCGAACTTAATCGCATGGTTAAGCGTGCCCCAACTAGCAAACTTGAACTTCTTAGCTATACACTTGGCTTTTTCTTAACTTACTCCTTATGTAAGGTGGTTGTGAGGTGCTTGTTCAGGGAACTATGATGAAATGAAACCTTTGGTAAAGTTATGAATGTCAGGGGTAAATTCAGAAAAGGAACAAGAGATTTGCACCATTTGTTGGTTGATTTTCGACCGGAAGTGATTTATAATGTCAAAACCGGACTTTGATTCATGGTCACCATTGGCATAAGGCAAAGAGATCCACTATCACCTGTATTATTTAGCCTCATCGTGAAATTAGCATTTCCAAAAAGAAAGAAAAAAATGATATCGATTTTATGTGTATATATATATATATATACGACATGAAATCAGTTTTCGTGTTTTTTCTCTATGTCATATGATAAAATCCTTATAATATAGTCATTGACCTTAAAAATTAATTTTGTCCGAATTTCATCACTTGTGCTAAGCTTCTAATAAAAAAAATCTATAGATTGCTCTTATTTTATTTAGGTTTGTCGTTTTCTAATGACTATTACATACATTATGAAATATAAATAACTGAAAGCATGAGGCTTCAAGGAGAAAGGTTAAAAGATTCCGAAAATCAATCAAGTTTACAATAATAATACTGGGTAGTGATCGAAATTGCAGTGAATGATGTACTCCTTAAGGTGTTGGGAGAACACGAAAGGATTTAGTCCAAGATAAGGATTTGGCGGGAATATCGCAAAACTGTGGATGAATCAAGAAAATTGAATATTCTCAGCCAAGACAAAGAAGACAATGAATCAACATATAGGTACGAGAAGGCTCAAAAAACAGCTAAAAAAATCTTATACAAGAGAGGTCATTCCTTCCCCAGCGTCCAAAAGACAGACTACAATTGGCTTAGTGATAATCTGTGTGAGCTCTACCTTGGCATTAGAAAGGAAAGAACCGAAGAAGGAAAAAATAGGAATAGAGTACATAGGAAGAAAAGAAAGGAAAGGTGGAATGAAAACAGAGCTTGCTGAAACCAATGAAAGACGAAATAGTAAAACATGGCTATAAGCCCTAACCGGAACCTATCTTTCCCAAATGTAGGAAGCGTCATATTCGACTAGCTAATAACCTCTATCAAAGGCCACATCACTAAAATCGATCAGAAAATAATTAGTTCAACTCGCGCTATCCCACTAGCTTAGAAACTAAGGGCCTATGACTTCATTATCAATCCACAAGCAAAAGTTGAAAGGTTTGAACGTAAGGTTCTTGGAGCCATATAATATAGAATGATGACTTAGGACCTCATAGGAAGATAAGATGGGCTGCCAGAAAAGGGTGCTACGGTGTTCCAGTAGTTGATTGGATAGCTATGACCCAGGATGGACAGAGGTGGAGAAAGATTTTCATGTAATGGTGGCTAATGATTTTCAAGGACTGTAAAACCATCCAAAAAAGCCCTTTCGTGGGTTTAAGTTAAGGTACTGAAGGCCTATTATTTCGTGGGGGCAGAATCAAATCGGCCGAATCTGCAGTTAATTCATTCAAGGAATTAAGTTTTTTTTTTTCTTTTTTTTTTTGTCGAAGCCTACATTTCCAATTCTTTGATCAAATAATCGAGAAATAAGCGTAAAATATTGATTATTTGTTATTACGAGTGGGAGGGCAAAGATTTGAGGGAGCTAAACCTAATCTCCATTTTACGAGCAGATTCAATAAAAAGTAAAGGGATGAAAGGATGAAAGACAATAATGAAGCCTACTTAGGCAAATTTCTGCCGATAAGATAAAGTTCTGTGGCATGACAAATGTAACTCTAAAAGTCTAAAGGAAGTTATCTAAGGTCCCGTATCTCTTGAATTGGTTGTAAGTGTGTTCTGACAGTTGACTTAGTACAATGTTTTCAAAAATACTTCATCCTACAAGTCTTTCTTATGTTTTAATTACATATACATTATAGAAACATCACTTTTGTTCAGGAGGAAACAGTTGGAGAAAAGAAATTAATTGAGTTCTGTTTCATTCATTGAGTTTTTCCAATCTCTGTTTCTACTCTACTGTTCTACTGGTATGACCACCCGTGTTCAAAGAGGGAAGACCTGGTTCGACAGGAACATTTTCACATGCCATATAACCTAGAGTGCATAGGAAGGTTAGATCCCTACAAGAGCGATAAAAATTTATTTATTAAGAATTTATAACTCCCACTGTTGCTAGAAATTGGTGGTAACCTACAGATAACTCGTTTCAATTGTCCTTAGTAGCATAAAGTGGACGTTGATAAATAGCAACATATTATTATATGTAATAATAATAATAATAATAATAATAAGAAGAAGAAGAAGAAGAAGAAGAAAGAACGAGGAACTCCATGGTCGTTATTATAGTCGGCTCACGGATTCGAAGATAGATAAAGAAATGTCTTGGTATGGCTTAAGTCGGGGGAGCTATTCACATAAACTGAAGGGATTATAATATCTATCCAAGACCAAGTTGTTTCTACTCGAGCTTATAGACGCCACGTACTGAAAGACAATAGTGTCTCGGATAAATGTAGAATGAGCAATAAAACAAACGAGTCGATTCAGTATATTACTGCAGGTCGGGAAATACTGGCAGCGACAGAATATTTGTGGAGACAATGTGGAAAAAATATACCTTCAGGCGATAGCTACTAAATTCGGCATACTGGATAGTGTGGTCCCTTATTATCGTTACATCCCTCAAAAGTTGCTCGAAAAAGATGACGTTAAAATGTATTGGGATGAAGCGATGATGACGGATCATACTGACCATCTTAATAAGCTTGTCAATGACAAGGGAAAAAATCAGCTGACATCATTGATATCGCTGTCCCAAATGATGAGAATATCCGTAAGTCTTACGCCAAGAAAATAAGAAAGTACCAGAATTTGGCTATCGAAATAAAAGCCCTTTACAAGCTAGATTCTGCCACTGCAGTCATGATATCAACAAATGGCTTAATTCTAAAGACAACAATTAAGGCAACAAAATATCTCACTTTACCTGAGCAATTAATAAGATTGTCAAAAAAAGCAGTTTTGTTGCAAGATTTGCCCGTAAATGTTTAAATTTCGATAAAAAAAAACAACCCAAAAATAAATACAAATGGCGGATGGCTACGACCCCCGCTATAATTAACTCCACTTAAACCTGAGATTTAAAAAACATAATAATAAAGCTTTCTTACATCCCTACAGGGCTGAGCACACTCAAATTTCATTATAAATTTAACTGCAAATAATTCAGATAATAATTTTGTACTGAAATAAAATAAAAGTAAAATGAAACTGATAAATAATGAATTAGATAATAAACCATTTGCTAATAATTATGAATTTATACATGTGTTTGTAACTAACCACTAATATGCAATAAACATTGTTTACTATTTTTAGTAAATTACCAAAGTGGTGCCTTTTATGTTTATATATTTTACAACAATTTTAGCTGATCCCAGCAGACAGCAAACAGAAAACATCTATATTAATATGCTTCGCATCGAATGCTTTTATATAAAAAATTTACTTATCAATTTATTACCACCAATTATCGTTCATAAAAATTGTTCATTAGTCGTATATTATTGGATTTGTTTCTAGTTTTTCGTTTCCAATTTTCAGATAACCGCCACTTCTTTTCACATAACCTAATATATTATAAAATATGTTTTGATGAGATAAGGCATCATCTGTTGTTCATATCGAGCACTTTTTAAGAGATAACTCAGGATAACAACTAAATGTGATAAACATTTCGTTCCTTTGCACGGAACTGCGCTGTGACATGGACTTATAAACTTATTACCAGGATTACTCTTGAATTACACTTGGGACGCTGCCCCATCTTTTTAGGCATTTAGTATCATATTTTGAGTTACTTCTGATTCTCCATAGTATCCACCTTAAGGAAAGTGCTAGTTGGGTGTCTGAGTGAATGAGCCTCTTGTCAATCTTGTTCTCTATAAACCTAGCTTATACTTTTAGCAGATTTCCCTTAGGGGAAATCAGCAATTGAGGTCGTACTCATGACACGAGTTTCGAAAAATGTCTTCAAATGTCCATCGATCCTACCCAGGAGATGACGAAAATGAGGTCCGTTCAAAATTATATATATATATATATATATATATATATATATATATATATATATATATACTTCCGGTCTAGTCGCGAGTTTCCGTCAAGAGCTAGTTCGGGCCGTTCCTGTAACTGTTTGGCTCTCTATTCTGAAATGTCTCTATTGTATAACTTCACGTGGGAAATCTGCTTAGTTTACGCAGCCCCTGCGTGACGGACTTTTTATGTAATGACAAGGTGCTCTCCAGAAACGCTGCTTTTGATTTCTTTCTCTTCATTATACATTTTAGAAACCAAAACCTCTTCCAGCCTGTATTCATTCTCCAACTAACCTCCCCTTTTATTATGTTCTTGAAACTCGAATATAGAGCCAGTAAGTAAGCTCTTGTATGAGGTCTACTTTTTCTCTTTTGATGACTATTATTTTTGGTGTATTCGTCATTAGATTGATGTCCTGGGTTATTTAAAATTAATCCTATGGCTTGGCAGATACAGATTGAATTCCGGATTCATCAATAACTGCTATAAGTTTTTTCCAACACAGAATCACATACTTTTATTTAGTGCGCAAACTTGAGTCTGACAATGGATTCAGTGCTGATTGGGCACACCTTTAAAAATCTCAGACTGCAGCATGACTAGCGTTTTGCTATTGGCAGATTTCCCTTGAGGGAAATCAGCTATTAAAGTTATACTCATGACACGATTGTCGATACGTTTTCTCAAATGTCCTACCTAGGAGGTGACGAAAATGAGGTCCGTTTAAAATTATACATATTTGTCTGTTACATCTCTAGCGGTTGCAATTTTTGTCTTATCGTTACCAAACTCGATTTATATGTTTCATGTAAAACTAAAAGATCAAGTTCGAAAATTCAGAATATCTTCGTTATTATAGTTCGGATCAAAAAATGTATATAACCAATCTTAATGCAAATTTAATACCTATAAATGTCGTTTTATTTACATATTTTCTCTATCATCTATATTAAGCAAGATATTATGATTTTTCAGTTTTCAGCCTTTAGTAAACCCACAACTCTACACTCCTTGAGCTTTTAATTAGAAATTTAAATTATATTGTGAGAAGAGATTAGTAGTGTGTCATACCAATCCGTGGGAAATCTGCTTAGTTTACGCAGCCCCTGCGTGACTGACTTCATTTCCAACTGGTACCTACAATCTCAATATCTAAGGGAATCTGTTAATACTTGCAAGTGTCCAAATATCTCTGTCAATGGGTTCCATGCCCTTTTCATTTGTATTCATGCTAATGAATTCATATTTTAAAAAATATTTGATACTTGTTTTTAAACAATGTTCCACTTTCGTTATTTGTGTTATTCCCTCATTCTTTTTAACAATCCATTTTTTCCCTAAAAGGATGATTTTTAAAGAAGAATACATTAGTTCTGAGAAGAATAACGAATTCTGAGATTTAAAACTACTAATTGAAAATTATTTATTAACTTAATGTGTGTAGGATTTGGGTGTACAATATATATGTAAATACCTGCACGGCAAAAGCTTTTTGAAGGCCACCCTATTCTCGAAAGTTAATTCAACCTAATGCGAAAAAATGAGAAGGAATAATTACCAATTATCAAAGAAAGATTAATTTAATAATGGCCTGACCTCTGTGCAGATAACCTGACAAGCTTCTTTTTATTTCTCATAATTAATTTAACTGTCTGCTAAATTATGAAGTGAACATTAATTGCTCACTGAATCGAAAATGGAGTAATTTAATCCAAAAGAAACCTTTTTAAACGTTATAACTTTTTTCATCTCTACTTTAATGAATCGACAAATTTCATTAAAAAGCTTTATGTGTTATATTGTTTATTAAAGTCTATTTCATGCTACTGACTTAGGCTAATTGTGAGGAGTTTTCACCCTTCTCTTGTCAGGGTGGACTGAGGATATTATTCTATGAGTTCTTCACTAAATACATTCTAGTCCCCAGGCAGGAATCGAACGCTCAACTCTTAGTTTGCCGCTGTGTAAGGCCTAAGTAATATGTATGTAAAAACTATATACCTTTTAAGAAACTTTCCAACTAAAATGACCACCGAGAAGAATGGTTTTATGTTGTTGTGAAGCAAAGCTAATTTTTTATAAAAAGTACAATAAAAGATTACTAATGCTGAACAGGCCAGGTTACTCTATTTGAACGTTTGATGTTCACTACAATTTCATGAACCACATTCTGATAATTTTTAATTACTTTTTTTTACTCCTAACAATAAAAAGACATATTGAATTGAACATCACTTTCCTTGTAAGTATTTTTCCCCTTTCACGAATGCAGTGTTTTTCACTTACAGGTCATTTTGCTAATTATATACATCACTGTTGCAATAACTATGAAAAAACATTATATGAGAAAAAGAGAACTGGTTTAGATTAATGGAGATCTGGTATAGAGAAGTGGAAGTATTAATGAATTGCCAATACTTCATTAGTATCCATGTTTATATTGTTAAGTTTACCTTCAGTTGAAAATAATGATGCATCATTCTGTTTGTACTCAGTTTTCTGTCACGGTTTCTGAATACGAATATCACATGTCCTATTGAAATCGCTCGCATATTTAAAAAAAAAAAACTACAGAAAATACTTACAATGGTTTTTGACCCACTCAATAATGGGCTAGTGTTCTATAAATAAGTGTGTAGAAGAATAACTTCCAATTAAATCCACATATTTGAGTTCACCTCATATACGCCATGTTTGATATTTTAACCTGGCGAGTGGAGCCCCGAGAAAGAGTGAATGATTTTATACTTATTCATATTTCTTTTGATAATGTGTGTGCACACACACTTCTTTATATACGTACGTGTGTATGTCACTGAACTCCTAAACGGCTGGACCGATTTGAATGAATTTTTTTTTATGAGTTTGGGTGACGCCCTGGATGGTTTAGATTTACAAATCAGCCCGGCAGATGGAGCAGGAGTGGAGGTTGTAAGGAGGCCTAAAGTTAAAAATAGCGATATTTCGTTTCCCATTGGTTTTTCAGCAAATATGCACATGATGAAAGTTGTTCATTTTGTTATTTAGAGTAACTTTTGTCTTATTCACTTTTCTTGTATAACAAAGTATAAATGAGATATACACTAAAACAATTAAAGTGGGAGCCAACAATTTTATTGGGCACTAACGATTGAACCGGACTTAACAAAACTCTATATGTATCGTAGCATTAAGTTTTCCATGGTTATAAGTTATATTAAATTTTTTAGGTTCGAACGGGAGTGGGGGTTATAAGATAGGCCTGAATAAAAAATTCGGTATATTTCATTTTCTATTTGTTTTTAGGCAAACGTGCACATAACAAAAGTTGTTTTTTTTTGTTATTAAAAGTAGCTTTTGTTTAAAACATAATATTATCAAATTTAATAACCCAATCGCTTGAAATATCATGCAGAACAACGTCTGTCGGATCCGCTAGTGTATATATATATATATAAAATCTAATCCAGCCATTGCATTTACATAATTGAAATTGCTAATTATTTATTTTATAAAAAAAAAAAAAACTTTGGCTGATAATGTAGTATTGAAAATTAATACGTTTTTCGTCCGTGGTTTAATAAGATCCTCGTATCGTTCTATCCGTAACATGAAATTTATAGCTAATTATTTATGCCCTCTCCCTTATTGGGAAATTTAATGAGGTTCACAAACATAAAGATTAATTAATTAATTCAGATCTGATGGCTCCATTGTTTACAAATTAAATTATTTAGAAATGGTTGGTCACACTAAATTTTATAGTATTCTATCCATTACAACTTGCGTAATAGAATTAAGTCATCGAAACGCGTGTTGAAAAATGAGCACTAATTCAAATCTTAAAGCTTTCATATTTATATATTTTAAAAAAGAAAAATATTTGAGTGCTGGAATATTGAAAGAGTCAACGTGGGATAAGGAACATGCGTACAAGGCTTTACTTGGTTTTATCCTTTCTTTTAAGCCTTCTTAGCATCCCTTTATTCTCGAGAGTATTCACTATGTATATTTCATTAGGTATTACTCTTTTCCTCTCTACGTCAACCCCAAAGCCCTATACATTCCATGAATGCATACCTATACTCAACTAAATCTAACTACAAGGGTAATGAATCTCTCTAAAATAAGATTAAGAAGAAATATTTAATCACTTGGCATGGAAATCATCAAGTAGTAAGGGAGTTTGCGGAATCATAAATTGAAAAGGCTAAGTGATTTTTTGGACGGAATACACTGCCAGTAAAAACAAGTAGTTATTTTTCATTTATACATACATACGTATATGTACATACTTACAAATGTAAATTTATATATATATATATATATATATATATATATATATATATATATATATATATATATATATAACAGTAACCTCTGTCTGTGCATTGATTTTTTTCGCGAAATTTCACGATAACTTTTCGTTTCACATGTCACAGACACCACAACTGCATTTTGTTTCTTTGGTGTCTTTTTGTTTGTTTGATTGTTTATTTGTTTGTTTGTTTGTTTGTTTGTTTGTTTGTTACCTTTTCACGCATAAACGGCTGAACCGAATTTTATGAAACTTGGTATCTATATTACTACTAACTCATCTTAGACTTTAGGCTATATTAATATCCTTTGAGGCGAACAGGAGTGGGGGTTATAAGGGAAGCCTGAAATTAAAAATAGCGATATTTCGTTTCCTATTGGTTTTTCGGCAAATATGAACATATCAAAAGTTGTTTATTTTGTTATTTAGAGTAACTTTTGTTATTACACTTTTTTCGTATACCGAACTATAAACGAGATATACGCTAAAACCTGTAGCGGAAGTGAACAATTTTATTTGGGACAAAAGATCCAACCGAAATAAATAAAAATCGGTATATGTATTAGCACTAACGCTTTAATTATAACAAGCCATGCCAACATTTGTAGGGACGGGCAGGAGTGGGTGTTATAAGGGAAGCCAGAAATTAAAAATAACGATATTCCTTTTTCTATTGGTTTTTCGGCAGATATGAACATAACAAAAGTTGTTTATTTTGTTATTTAGAGTAATTTTTGTTATATACATTTTTTTCGTATACAGAATTATACACGAGATATACGCTAAAACCTATAGCGGAAGTGAACAATTTTATTTGGGACAAAAGACCCAACCGAAATAAATAAAACTTGGTATGTGTATTAGCACTAACGCCTTCCTTTTAATAAGCCACACTAATATTTCTAGGGACGGGCAGGAGTGGGGGTTATAAGGGAGACCTGAAATTAAAAGTAGTGATATTTCGTTTCCTATTGGGGTTTCGGCAAATATGCTCTTAACAAAAGTTGTTTATTTTGTTATTTAGAGAAATTTGCTCAACAATTCTTTTCAATATGAGCTACCAGTACCCCACCTGGAATAATTAATTCTAATTATAATATATTATTATAATATTTTGTCCTTAATAATTTAAATCTATGCATAATGGACAGGAAACGGGAAATATGACAATATGGAGGACAGTGAAGTCATACATAAAATATTAGTTTTATTATTAACAAATCCACAGCAACGACGGGTATAAACCCTAAACACTGGGAAGGGTAAATGTCAAAATATTGTGCTAAGTAAAGCGTTGCCAAAAAAATACAATCGCCATCCAGCCTCAAATGAATTCCCGGGCGAAGCCGGGTATCTGAGCTAGTATATATATATATATATATATATATATATATATATATATATATATATATATATATATCACAATTTCCCGTACCATCCCCCTTAAAGTCTCCAATTATTTTAATACAAAGTTGAGACTTGGAGTGCCATAATTGGGACCCCTGAAAAATTTTATCAGGATCACCTCATAACTTTCTCCAGTATTTCTCCAGCGACCATAACTTTGGAATTTCCAAAGGAATGCCCTACTTTTTATTGCGGATTCTTGTAGAAAATCAAATTCTAAAGCGAGTTTATATCGGTGAATGTTTCGATTTGCCTCATCCTTTAGCCGTAAACAGCACTATTTCTTTCCCCGTAGACTTGTTTCAACGGCAACTTTATTGACAAATCTTCTATCGTAGCATTTTTTCAATAAAATGTGACGTTTCTGGAATAAAGATTTGTGCATTTTACGGTTAAAGGATGCGTTAGATCGAAAAATTCACATTTACAAACTCGTTTTAGAATTTGATTTTCTATAAGAATCCGTCAGAAAAAGTAGGGCACTCCATTGGAAATTCTAAAGTTGTGGTCGCTGGAGAAGTACTGGAGAAGGTTACGAGGTTGAATATAGACTGAAAGGATTTTTCAGGAGCCCCAATTATGGCACACCAACGTTCAGGTTTGTATTGAAATAATTGAAGATTTTAAGGGGAGTGGTACGGGAATTTGGGACAACCTGTTTTGTGTAATGATTCCTCTCCTTGTCTAAATTCTCACTTACAACATGTCAGTGTTTCATTCATTACTAAAGATTATATTCGGTAATGACTGAAAAAATTCCAAATATCTCCGTTATTATGAGTCGTACCGAAAAATGATATACAGACAATCTTGCTAAATTATTGTCGGTCTACAGATTTCGTTCGATAAAGTTTCTCATAGCTCAACTATTAAGCGAATTATTCTTACTTTGTTCTTTCTAGTCTTCAGTAAGCACCCACTAAGAATCATCGCATTTTAATTTATAAAATATATATGTAAAAAAATGTATTTAGGGAATACATGGTGAGATTAGATCATTAGTCAGTCATACCATGATGATGCAAATCTGCTTACTCAGGAAACGCAGAACCTGGGTGACGGACATTATTATTATTTTATTTGCATACATTTATTCACGAGTTCTTTCCTACTCTATTGCAAATGTTTTTATTTTGAATACAACTAGTGCGTTGACACTTGTTTTAATTTTATTTAGGGAATAAAACAACATTCTAAGAATATTGACAACGGAGAGAACAAAACCTCTTTGAGCAGTGCTTTCACTCTGTGTTGTCTCCATACTCAACTCATCAGATCCGTTATTAGGCTAAATCAAACACGTGAGAGTGGGAGCTTAGAGAGGGAATGACATTAAAACCTCATGAATCTGTATTTTGCATGAAGGTTATTTCACCCCTGCAATACTCAAAGGAACAATTTCCCTATTAGGGACATAAGGAAGCGCCAAGAAAGTGTCAGCATCAAATTTCGTCAAATAAGTTTTGAAACTGAAGAAAATGTAACAGCAGTTCTAAGGATGCCAAACACCAGCCTTAATTGCAGGCTATTGGTTTAAAACATTTAGTTATTAAAAAAAAGGTCTGTCACCTACGGATTGCGTAAACTAAGCAGATTCCCCTCGCACAACTCTCTCTCTCTCTCTCTCTCTCTCTCTCTCTCTCTCTCTCTCTCTCTCTATATATATATATATATATATATATATATATATAATTTGAACGGACCTCATTTTCATTATCTATAAGTAGGATTGATGGACAACCTCATTGGCTGCTTTCTTTTAAGGGAAATATGGTAAAGATGTTAATATTTAAAATTGTGAGTGTAATAAAAGCGGCTCTTAAAACAAAATTCAATGTCAGAAATGTTTTAAAAGTCCATGAATTGATGACTTTCAATACCTTGGAACACTTCAAAAGAATTAATTTTGAATATGAATTAATCCAATGAAAATAATACAATAAATTAAACTTTTAGCCCGTAAACTTCTATCATTTGGCCTCTATAGGATTCCAAAGAGAAACACAAAAACTTGGACTTCAAACAATTTGCCATTGAAATTGAAAGGACATTCATCTTAAAATGTATTATGATATTTCATCATCAAGGAACTAATAAACGCAAATTGATTTATTAGATAAATGACAATTCATGCAAGTTTTCAATTTTTCTCAGACATGTAGTTGATGAATAATCCACAAGATATACAGAGCCTATATGTCTAATGGATATTCGGACCGATTCGTCCTAAACAAATATATTCTCATCAAGTTTGATCACTCTCGTGTTTAACGAGCTTCCAAATTACTTGTGTGTTTTTGTGAAATATCAGAGATTGTATTTTTAAATGGGCTTTGAAATTTCATAATACTGAAATCTTTTATAGCTTTGTTTGGTTTGAAAATGTAACCTACATGGCTTCTTTAACTATTACATTGCATATATTAAACATATTTTTACTGAAAGACAGATTTGATTTTCCAACTTTAACCCTTCATTACGCGATTTTTTTTTCTTAGTAACTATAATTTGATACAAGTTTAGGTTGGGTTACTGAACATTGGACAAATATTTTTAAAAATCTTCTGCTTGCAGTTTTTGAGAAAATTTGCTTTTTTGGCACATTGCACATATGCAATGTCGCGCATATATAGTCGAATTA
The DNA here is from genome assembly GCA_019009955.1 of Riptortus pedestris. Lineage (NCBI taxonomy): Eukaryota > Metazoa > Arthropoda > Insecta > Hemiptera > Alydidae > Riptortus > Riptortus pedestris. The sequence goes on from CM032228.1 coordinate 140,787,603, forward strand.
AGTGATACATTTTATTTTTTCGCACTTTGCACATATGCAAAGCAGCGCATTTGTAATCGAACTAAGTGATAAAGTAAAATCAACAGCAAAAATCTGAAATATTTCAAAACTATAGAATTAACAAAAAGAGTGAAAAAACTGACATGTTATCTTCAGTTAGAGTATATTTGCATGCAACAAAAAGGCTTTAGATACGTGAAATGAGGTGAAACAGTTATTTTCCTCATTCAAACAAGTATTTATTCCATATTTTTCTTATAAAACTAAATGTTGAAACAAAACTATTAAAATTTCAACATTAGAAAAAAAAAACAAATGCGTTATAATCAAAATATGTATACGCTATATCAGTTTTTGTGAAATCAGGTAAAACGGTTATTTGTCTCATTCAAGCACAAATTTACTTACATTTTTACATGAAGCAAATATGAAACGTTGTTCTTTTTTCATTCCAAATCGGCCAGAGGTTAACTGCATCCAATAGTACAACTTTTGGTGATAGCAAAGATCCCTTAGCTTCTATTCTCTGGTTTTCTATTGGTCTCCCATGCTTTCTTTTCTCCTGGCTTTCCTGTTATAGAGTTTATCTAGCTCAGATCTAAACCTCTTTTGGTCCATGCTTTTTGAAAAAGGAGATCAACAGACACACCGATCCATTTTCAAAAAGCATTCTTTGGTAAAGTATCTATGAATTTATTACCATTGTATCAAGCAGGTGAAAAAAAAGACGAAGATGCCATCTCTTTGATCTTATATCGATGAGGTCTCTTCTTACATTGCTGTCAAGCAAGTCTACATTTGCCATGTGAGAATTGTATACGGAGACACCTGCTGGACAAGGCTCAATTACATGCTCTTTTTCATTCTATCAAATCTTCTCACTTCTAATTTCGGAAGTCCTCCTAGAAAAGTGGAAAGGAAAATGACATTGCTGTTGGCAGTAGAAATGTCAGCTGACTCAAAATTTGTTGTGAATTCCTCTGAATAACCGCGTGATTCCTGTTTGACTTCGATTTTGTCCCAGAACATTCATTTAGGAATTCTATTACATTCAATTGTGCCAAAGCACTGAATTCCTTTATTGAACAATTACATCGCTATATCAAGAGAAGTATAAATCGCTAAATCTGTCAAAATATAACTTGTGATTCTTGTTTCTTGGCACTTCTCTTGACAGCCGAATAACAACATTTCCACTAGCTTCGACATTGGTCTTATTTTGTATAGATTGTCACCTTCAGACCTGTGGGTTCTAGTCGTTTCAGGTTTTCGATGAATTTATGTTCGAATTTCTGGAAGACGGAGAATTTCCTTGAACATTTCCATTAGCTGTATTAGATATATTTGAAATTGGTTCTGTTGGATATCAGTTCCAGGTCTTCCTCAGAATCGTCAAATTCCAGCCCATCTTCACTCTCCAAAGGGCAAACCATCACCATCACTTCATCTGATATCAAAACCTTACCATCTTCCATTATCCCAAAACACAAAGGAATCCATCACACTAATGTGTTTTCAACAAATATACAAGAAACTGAAATAAAAACACGTAGTTCAAATTTCGAAGTTCAATGCAAAACTACAACCATACCACGCACTTTTGCAGATGTGCAAACCGAATAAAATTACTCACTTGTTAATTAGCAGAAATATGCATAAACCCTAAGAGAAATTCACCACGGTTATTAAATCATGAATATATTTTTTATTTTCTTTCTTTCTGTTTTCACGACGTATATTGCCTCTTACAAGATGGTGCTTCATGCCAATTTGAAGTTTTAGAGAACGCTACGGATGTAAGTCGCATAAGTCTGCAGTGGCAAGGACTAGTTGAAAATTCTTGCACACAGTTTTAGATACGTAGCATTGCAGTTGTGTAAAGGGGGCTTCAACATTAAACTAGCAAAGACATATGAGAAAATTTCATTTAATTTCGCTTTGCAGATATGCAAAGCTACGTAGTGAAGGGTTAAAATAAATTGATTAAATCAATAAACGCCGAAGCAATGACATTTTTTTTTCTATAATTGATAGAACTATTGTGATATTTAATCCAGATACCCTACATATTTATTCCATCGATATGATTTTGGTGTTTAAAAAATACTGCTAATAACAATGTTTGTATGTAACAAAAATAATTTACAACTGAGTCGTCATTTTAAAAATCAATAGGGAATGAATAAAGCGATTAGGTTGGTTGACAAAGGTATGCCTTGTGGGTGAGAGAAGGAAGACCGATGTCTTGACTACTATGCCCTTCGGACTAACGAATGACTCGCTTCCTCAGATGGTTCTTAGCTCAGTTATTGAGGTTGTACTCATGACGCGATTTTCGAAAATTTTCTTCAAATGTCCATCGATCCTACCTAGGAGATGATGAAAATGAGGTACGTGCAAAAGGATAAGTGTATGTATATATATATATATATATATATATATATATATATATATATATATATATATATATATATATGTATGTCTGTTACCGCTCTAGCAATCGCAAAATTTGTTTTATGGTTACCAAACTTGGTATTTAATCGATTTATGTAACAAGAATGATCAAGTTTGTTAATGGCGGAAATCGTATCAGCGGGAGGGGCTTAAAATTTAAAATACGTCCGTTACTATACGTCGGATCGGAAAGTTGTATAGAACCAATCTTATTGCAAATTAAATGTACTATAAATATTGTTATATACATTTATTCTTTATCTTGAATATTTGCCGAGATATTTGGATTTTAGAGTTTTCCACTTTCAGTAAACCCCTACTAATTATAAGCTGTTATATCATGAACCACTTCATTAAAAGTTTAAATACCATATATTGTTTTCAATATACCTTAAAGGGTGTTGCGAAGATGTGCCGAATATTTTGTTTTGTAGACAATTGTTGAAACTCGTAAGGGGTAAAACAGGTAAAACCGTGATCAGTGGCAACAATCTGCGGGTGGTTAAGGTCTAGAGAAAACGTTTCAAGAACAGGAATGGCCTTGGTTGAGGATAGTGTAGATGCTGGGATTTCTAACAATTTCGATGTGTCAATCAAACAGTACTTAGGTACCTTCAAAATTCGTGCGTAAGCAATGTGGATGCGAGTTCAGACCTGTTGTGGAATAGTCCAAGAGATTAAAGGTAAATCTTGAACTTTTGGCAGTTTTCACAATCTTTAACGAATTGATAAATTTTGAATCCATACAATGGTACTTGCAATACGAACGCATGCAACAATACACGAATATCGCTGAGCCTGACGGACCAACATTTGTCACTTACGTAAGAGAATTCCGTCTTCAACACTTTTATTTACTTCTCGCTTATTATTATATAAATGTACACCGCTAGGGCAAAGGTGTTTTGAGGCCAACGAGTTCTAAATTACGACATAACATTTTCAGTAGATGTATCTCTAGAGTAGTTGTTGCTTTCGGATTATGTGCAAATCGTACATAATTTCTGTACAATTTGAATCTCGAAGTCTTCCTCAGTACATCAGTAATAGAGCTAAGCATCCGTGAAGGAGTCTGTGGTGCATGAGATTTACCTTCAACATGCCGTATTGCGTAATCGAAAGCGCCTAGAATGGCACCTTCCTTAGCTCGCTGTAACCTGGGTAGTCCTCAATTTCCCCAAGAATGTTAACCGACGGACGACGGTGCCACCCTTCTTATATTATGTGTGGATCTCTCCCTCTCTCTCTCTCTCTCTCTCTCTCTATATATATATATATATATATATATATATATATATATATAAACGTAGATAGTGTGAGCTATTATAAAGGATTATAAAATATTTTGCAAAAAAGAAAATGCCCATACAGTTAGTCTTAGTACCCAAACGGGACTTTTTATAATGGGTTTCAAACTTGTAAAATTTAATAATAGTATTTCATTGGAATTAAATTGTAAAGAGTATGATATACAAATACCAAAGCAAGTCACGAAGTAAAAGGAATTAGGTATTCAAGGGATTATAAATGCTTGATGAAACTAATTTATTTTCACTCACGTTCTCCTCTCTCAACTTTTCCCAATATTTCATTAAATTTAATCGTAAAGAAACATAAGAGAAGAGATCTCTTTGATGTTCTTTAAGAAATTGAAATGAAGTTTACCAGAAGTAATAATTTCACCAAAAACTGCAAAAGAATACACCTTTAATCAGACTGGAGTTCTGGAAATACTTTCAGTTTTAGCTCAATCATGAGAACAGAAAAAGAAGTTCTTTCCGGCAATGAATTTTATATAATTTTGACTACGTTTTCTTTTAAAATAAGAATATTAATTTCACAATGCTCTGAAATATAACAACTCTCTCTGGCTATGCGTGTCGTTGTCCATCGATCTTTCCTATAGTGAACTAACTTTTTAGTACTTCCTCCTGTCACTTGGGCAGTCTGACAGGTTCCATTCTTTGAACATGATCGACTTTTTGTAGTCCACTTTTCGGAAGTTAAGATGATATTAGGTTCGACTTACAAACCACTTCTGCATTTCACTTGATACGCCACCAGTAGTGTTCGCTAACGGCTGTAAATCCTTTCCGCAGGATACAAACAACTACTTCGTATTTTTTTTTTGTGGGATTTGTCGTTTCAATTCCACTAATTTCTTGTATTCCAATGACAATTTCTTTGTTATCAATATCTAAGATATTCAAATAGTGTACAGGTAGGAAACATAATTCCCTTAGCTACAGGATCCTCCCTTCACCTTCTGGTCTGCTACGTGAGTTCTTATACTTCGGTTTATCCTAATTTATCGTGGGCCCTGAATCATGAGTTGTCACGCTATTTCTGCAGATGTATTGGCCAATGGCTCTAGCAGGAATTAATATATTATTCACATGCGCCTTCTGGTGTATGAAGTTAATGCATAAGATGCCGCCGCGATTAGTTTTACTACCCGAAGTGCCACTTCAAGGGCTCGCCAAGCCGCCTCACTAATAATAGACCCCTTTCCCTTATGATCCAAGTAACATTGTTCATGCATTCATGCCAATTCCTTTTCAGTGTCATACTAGTCAATCTGATCAGCTTTCTAGGCATTCCAACATTGGGGTCATCGGTTCTAGAAATTTTAAACTCTGCACACTGTCATTAGTATCGTAAATCGATAAGAGTTGGTGTAAATGTGCTCCTTTACTAAGACTTTAGTGGGCTTTTCTTTGATGATTACAAAACATTAATATGTATACTTTTGCTTAAAGCTGAAATTTAATGTCGTTCACGGCCAAACTGGATTTTTCCTTTAACCAAGCCATATGGAATAAACTTGGAGTTGGAGGTGAGTGTGATCATGGAACGACAATCATAGAATAGAATAGAATATATATTTAGTTGTTAAAGATTTACATCTTGAACAAATTAAATAAACAAATAACAATTCGGTCTTTTTAAATAAATAATTAAATCCAAGTTCTTGAGATCAATAATAATATGACAATAAAGAAAAACAAAAAAAAAACAATATACTTACCGTAAATAGTAAAATATAGTTCATAAAAGATAACTAAAAGCATTCTATAAACCCTTTTCCTTCTTAATATAACATTTAACTGGAGTATGGCCCATCAGCACTTATAGATTCCTGAGTATTGCATGCTGATGTGAAGAAGCAGTAAATCTTGTGTAGTTTTTCGAGGCTATCGATACTAAGTGTCACTTCAATTTTATGTACATCACTGACTGCTGAGGAAAGTGTTTGTTGATATTTATTTCTGTTTTCGATGACCTTCTCAAAGTAGAGAAGTATATGTGACAGGCTATTAGGGATGAACTGATTACAAAAAGTGCAAAGTTCCTGAGCTTTGAATGAGAAAGTCTTGTTTCGAGATTGAAGTTTGGTGAATTCTGAGCTTGATACTCTTAATTGGAACGACAATCATTCATGTGCCAATATTGTCGGTCGGTTCGCCTTTGCATTGGTAGATTTATAAGAAAGGGTAGTTTAATCAGGCTCAAATCAATAGTTCACCTATATGAAGAACTGAAGTCAGAAAAAAATGTGAGGAGCCGTTTTTTAAAGATTGGCCTGCCTTTGGTTCTTATCACCATCTGATATGATTTTAGTTTACCCTTCCCCTATTCATCAATGTTTGACTGATAATTTATGATGAAAGTTTAGAGTCCCTAGTGTTTTGTATCTTATATTTGAAAGGGTGAAATATGTAATTGTTTGTGGATGAATCCTTAATGCCTTGATTAATTGAGAAACAAACTGTTGATGGAAATTGACTAAGTGGAATGGGACTGGGGGACGGGTTAGAATGGAAAAAATAAAAATGTCTAAATTTCTCCATATGATCCTACAATGTGAATAGGCCATTTTTTATTTATCATAAAAATATCAGTAAATTATGTTCTATGACTTTTTCGCTCCGATGCGTTGGAACAAAAATATCACATGCTACTTTCAAATGAAATAATTTTTAGTAAAGTGGAACCAAATGATTTCTTTATTTAATTTAATATTAGTACAAGAAGTCAATAGTGCCCACACCAGATTTTATTTTTAAGGTGCTAATAAATTACGATGAGGATAGGCTCTCAGCTGATGAGAAACTGATTGCGCCTGACCATGACGTTAGTTTAGTATAGGAATAATCATCAAGGAATTAAAATAGGAAGTAATGAAAAGGCCTCAGGTCCTATACAATTTATCAACTTTTGAGACACGACGGTTGTTTGTTGTTCATTTGCATTTAGTTTTTAACAAGTTGAATATATTGTGCAAAATTTTGTTTTCAGAAATCGTAAGAGTCAACATTTTGTAGGAAAGCCACAATACAACTACCAGGTGTTCTCAATTGCGGCTCGAGCGAAAGTGCTGAAAATCCGTTCAGAAGCATTACATTTTTTTAGAAATTGTTATAATTGTGTAGCTCCATAAATTGAATGTATAATCAACATTGAAAACAGCAGATGGGGCAGCGTAGGAAAAATAGAATATTCAAGAAAAATACCTACACCAATTCTTTCACAGCTGTTATGCTTTGAGGTTTATCATTTAAAAGAAAATCAAGAACATAATAATATCTTAAGAAAACATTATTAATATTTATTAACGATCACTTTTTTGCTACTGTGGCTAATTGGGATGGGTTATCTACAGGTTACCATCCTTTTTTAGCCAGGGTGGCTAAGGATTTAATTCAATGAGTTTTTCACTGAATAAATTCGTATTTACCCAGAGGGGGGGGGGGAATCAAACTCGCCACTCTAAGGTTTACCATGTCAGAATAAGTCCAATGCTTTAACTCACATAGCTCACCCAAAGAAATTAAATTATTTATTAACGTCCACTTTTTGCAACTATGGCTAATAGGGACGGGTTATCAACAGATTACCACCGTTTTCTAGCCAGAGTGACACTCACCCAAAGAAAGCATTAAAAGCAGGAGTAAAAAAATATAATTGATAAGGATCAATAAGAAGGCCAAGTCCTCTACTGTTTTTTAATATTATGCAGAGTGCACTTTCGGAGTCAACGCTCCATCCTCAGTGCCTGATGACAAACACAACCTTGAGTCAACTCGAGGTTGTATTTGTCAGCTGGCACTGAGGATGGAGCGTTGACTCCGAAAGTGCACTCTGCATAATATTAAAAAACAGTAGAGGACTTGGCCTTCTTATTGATCCTTATCAATTTGTTCCTCTACCATCCAGCATATTCCAGAGAAAAATATAATTGTTTTCGTCATGTGTTCACATAAGGTTAGTTGTGTCCATGCATTAGTCAATAATCGCCGATACAACAGTATAGTATTGACAACCACACTTGTAACAGATCACCAAGTCAACAATAAAATAAAAGTATATAAATTACCAGCTATCCGAACCATTTGTAAAGTGGTAGGGTTGAAGTGATGTATTTCGATGACAAATTTTTCAGTTAGGCTGATTCAATGACACTAAAGAGAGCCCGACATCCATATATCAAGCAATAATTAATAACGCTACCTCCTTATCTTGGCCACGAAATTTTAATTGCTTTTAAATTCGGCACTATCATTTGATGGAAAAACATTTCTCATTTGTCTTCGCTACAAAGATAACAGCAATTTTTCAGGTCCTAATTCCTTTTCCTGTGACAGTTTATGATAAGTGAATTCCAGTTTAATGTAGATGGGGAAGGAGAAAGTTTCTAAATCACTTTTTAATTCTTAAAAGAATTATTATCTAATTCTCTAAATTCTATTACACGTTTATATTTAGAATTTATCTTTTATGTTATATTAACGCCCAATTTCTGCTACTATGGCTAATATGGACGGGTTATCTACGGGATACCACTTTTCTAGCCAGGATGGTACTACGGATTTCATATAATGATTTCGCCAATAAAAAATTCCAATTGCGGGAATCGTCTAAGTTTTCCATTATTATTGGTTCAACCTTAACTCACTTGAGCATCATTCAATATATCAATACCGACAAAGAATAATTTAATTAATTTATTTATGGTACATTTTACTGATCATTCAGTGAATTTGAAACCAATGAAAAGCTTTGGACGTTAGGATAGCATAACTCAGGTATTTATAACATAATATCGACGTTTTTTATTACTATTACCGAAGTAAATACCTAGGCAATGAATCATTCTACTCCAGCACACACACTCTGCTACTCCCCATACGACCTACAGTAATAACTACACTCTTAAGAGGAATTAGTTAAAAATTTGAATGAACTTTTATACTAACACTCGCTAAAACCGTTAACCATTTGAAGAAATTTGTAGAAAGCCGATGATGAGTTGAACTTCAATCGGTAATTTCTCCAATCTACGTTTAAAGAGTGGTTACCAGTAGACGACCCGTTCTAATTAGCGTTGTTTGCATAAAATGGGAGATAATATCATCTCGATTTCTCCCGTTTAAGAGACCTATGTTAACAGGAATTATAATATAAGCTGGACGTAAAGGTTTTAGTGGCTCAGTTACTCAACGTGAAGATCGGGTGCTTATTGAAGGCTGAAACAATACAAAAAAAGTCCGTCACGCAGGGGCTGCGTAAACTAAGCAGATTTCCCACGTGAAGTTATACAATAGAAATATCTCCATACGAGAGCAGAACAGTTACGCCAAAGGCCCGAACTAGCTTTTGGCGGGAAACTCAGTCGTCCGTTACTGCCAAAATTTAATAAAAATGCAAATATCTCGGTTAATATTCAAGATAGAGAAGAAATGTATATAACAATGTTGTCATACCTGTCGGTGGAGACCGTCGTCACTGGCTGATGGTCGAGTACAGCTGGCAAGCGCTTTCGATGCAATGGCACCATCTTCAAGCCCGTCAAAAAGTTGTACAGGTTTTTGACGGGCTTGAAGATGGTGTCATTGCATCGAATAAGCTTGCCAGCTGTATTCGACCATCAGCCAGTGACGACGGTCTCCACCGACAGGTATGACAACAGTATCATTTATATTGGCGGTTCTAACCCTTTATTTGTATAGAACAATATTTATAGTAAATTTAATTTACAATAAGATTGGTTCTATACAATTTTTTGATCCGACGTATGGTAACGGAGATATTTCGAATTTTCGAAACTGCCCGGCTAATTGGCCCGCTCTCCCACTGGTGCGTGTTCATCCTTTAACAAACTTGAGCTGTGAAACGTGGAAATATCGAGTTTGGTAACGATCAAACGAAGTATATATATATATATATATATATATATATATATATATATATACACTTATCTTTTTGAACGTACCTCATTTTCATCATCTCCTAGGTAGGATCGAAGGACATTTGAAGAAAATTTTTGAAAATCGCGTCATGAGTACGGCCTCAATAGCTGATTTCCCTTAAGGGAAATCTGCTAATAGCACCGCACAGTTAATATTCGAGTAACAGAAAACATCTATGAACAATAGTTTTAGAAAATGAAATTAGGAACAAGAATCTGTTATATAACATTTTTCGATCTCTTCCCAATATCGAAGATATTTCTAATTTTCTCTGCTCCCCCCCCCCCCACCGTACCGATCTCAGCCATTTCCGAATACAATCTTAGGTTTCCTCTCGAACTGTCAAGGAAATTTATGAAGTTAAAGTAATGTAGTCTAGAACGAAAAACCCTTAATCATGATGACACACCCAACAAACTTTGCATGTAATCACATAGTAAAAGTCAAATGATAACGATATTTGTTATTTAAGTTTTGAATAACACCTTGGGTGGTATATTGGCTTATTGTTGACATCAGATAAGTAGAAATGGGGGTTCACTGACGGCTCGAAATCATAAGTACAAATTGCTAATAAGAGTAATAATACAAACATCTTTAAATTGATAAGAAAGCGATGTATTGTACAACATCTTGGGAAGCCAGAATGAGGCAGCATTTGGTTAAGATATTTAATATATGTAATATATTTTGGGCATATTACATTTTCGTCCACTTCTAGGTAGGATCAATGAATATTTGAAGGAATTTTTCAAAATTTAGGTAATGAATACAACCACAATCAATTCCTTATTGTTTTGATACCTTGATATAAATTGATTTTTGTTATGTATTCATCATGAAAATCATTTAGAGTGGTTAATTCTGATCTCGAAAGAATATCCAATAAAAAGTTTATTGTGTATTTTTTCATAAATGGCTCTTCTCGCATTACAAAAATGTTTGTTCTGTAAAACCACTCAAGTTTAATTGAATTCTTCAACTCTTGATCCATCGTATTAGAAACAAATGGCTTAGTCGTCAAGATTTAATAACACTGCCCTCTCCGAAACTTTCCAACATTGAAACTTTATGTTTATAAACTTTAAAGGGAAATATCCTATTTAAAAACTTTGTGAGTCGTTTCTGATTTCTCAGAGTAATTGCAGTTAAATATTAGTAATCATTGAGACCAACTTCAATTTGTTCGGTAATAACTTTTCATTCTATTCATAGCGAATGCATTTAAACTATTTAACGGTAATATCTTTTGGGAGTTATTAAGTTTTTTAAATGGGTTATTGAACCTCCGATAAAAAAGCAATAAGTTATAAGGATGATATTGTCATATAGTTGTACAATGTCGGCACCATATATATTGCCGAAACATTTTGCATACAGTAAACTTCGCATAATGGAATCGAAAATACATGTTTGGCACATTTGTCTGTTAACATTTTAGCCACTGCAAATTTTGTCAAGCGGTATACATTTTATGTGAAACTGAAGACCATGTTTCTAAATGCCAAAATCGTACCTGGAGAATTATGGTTCCCAGACTGTGTAAAATAATGGATATCGCCGTTAATATGGGCCCTATCAAAAAATATTATTAGTATTATATATCTATTAGATTATATTACAGATAGGAGACTTATAGAATTGAAATTTTTGTTTTAAAGAATAAATAAAAATAAGTCCCTAGTCAATCCATCTCTGTTCGACACACCGTGAATAATTCAAATCATAATCATGGATAGCATTTATTATAATTACATATTATCTATAATGTACATATTTCCTGTCAGAAACCAATCCGAGATTGTGAGCTTAGTTTTAAACATAATAATTTGGGTAGAATGCATTTCCTTTATTTCACAGGAAATGAGGAAATAATAGGTAACACAATTAACTGTGTTATCCTCCTGACAACTTCCGCCTCCGCTTCAGCATCAACATAGCTTTACTTAAATTATTTATTTAATACATTAAAAAAATAAAACATATTTTCCAGTAATTTATATAACTGGTGTAAATAAGTAACAGTGATACCCAAAAAATAATTTAATTTAAAAGCCAGGAGAGGGAAAGAAATTGTAGCTCTCCCTGCAAACTCAAATCATATTTAGTTTAAACGCATATAGTCTTTTCTTATAATGACATTACCAAATAACGTTTTATATTTATTGATAGTATATAGTCATTTCAATAACTTCAACATATCGGAGGAAATAAGATAATTTTTACAAGAATTAAAGAGTTTGATTCCGCAGAAATTTAAAATTGTTGACTCACGCTCTTCAGTAGTCTAGGCGTGAAAAGGTAACTAACAAAGCCACAAATTGCAGATATCATGTCTATGAAATGTGAAACGAAAACGTATCGTGAAAAAAAAATCAATGTAGAGATAGAGGTTATAATTATATATATATATATATATATATATATATATATATATATATATATATATATATATATATTGATTCCTACGTATGTAAATAGTGTTTTCTCATTTATTGATTGTATATTTATTGACGTAGTTATTCTTATATTTTCATATTCAAAATTTAGTATACCTTCGACTCATGCTTCATTCACTTTAACCATCTCCAAAGTTCGCATTTCAAGCGTTATTTACAATGAGTTCTTATTAAGGGACAAATATAGATTATGACTAGCTGAGGCTTCGCCCAGGAATTCATTTGAGGCTGAATGAAGATGGTATATTTTTGGCAAGGCTTTACTTTCCACAATATTTTTTTTATTTCCCTGTCCCAGTGTTTAGAATTTATACCCGTCAATACTGTGGATTTGTTCATAATAAAATTATTTGTTATTTAAGACTTCACTGTCCTCAATATTTTTATATTTCCCGTCCTCTGTGAATGTAGTTTTTTTTTATAACGTAATGGACCATATAATTCATAATCCTAGAAAGTATTCTTTCTTCCAAACCACGTATGAATAAGTTCCTTTCCCTTCATGCGGTACAATGTCCAACGGTGACAGCTGTTTTAGGTACGTCATAGCCACTATTAAAATACTCTTTCACTGTGTATTCATATTAAAACTTCGTGTTATTGAGACCTGTTTCCCATGTATTCATATTGGTTTTCAGTAAAGTATATCATAATACATTAACGGAGCAGAGTTAATAAATACCAGAAATACCTTGGTGCACCTCCCTAGCGTTCATTCTAGTAAATTATTTATTTATGATAATTAAAGAAATTCACATTACTGAGAATAATAATACATTGCTATAAGAATCAATTAACATGTAAACATAGACAAATATGAGGTCGGAAGGGAAGCGGCAGAACTGATAGGACAAAGGAAGTAGCTCGACTCCTACATAGCCTCAGTGCTGCCAATCTGCAATGCATTTTGGATAGCTATCCTCTAATACAGGGGTCTCCAAACTTTCCAGCCTTAGGGCCATACTGATTACTCCAGTAAGTTCCGAGGGCCAAAACCATATTATCACTGTTGCCGGTGGTAAAAATTGAAATAGTCCACTGATGAAAAAGAAAGTCCGAAAAAATACGCAATCTCTTTAAATCTCTTTTAATAATTGGTACAAGTAAAATTAGTCAACAACTACAAACTATTGTCAGTGGAAAATCTCAATTAGATAATCTCATTAGTATTTCATATGTCATTATGCTTGTTATAAGTTATGTTTTTATTTAAAATGTATAAAATGTTAGTTGGATTCATTTCAATAATTTGTTAGTTATTATACACTGAAGTTAAATTTTCTGCATATTATACATGTCTTTACTCATTACAATTCTGTGTTTCTTTATCCAACTTATCACAAAAACAATAACAATAAGCCTACAACAATGTTATGAGTAGTTAGCCCATGACCATATCAATGTAGATGTCATATTAATAATTATTCAACATAAAATTAGAATACTTCAGTAAACTAAATTTAATTTGCTATAAAAAATATGTTCTCTATAAGGAGTTTTCAAGTATGAAGTCTCTCCGCGGGCCGGACAAAAACTGTCCGCGGGCCGGATGCGGCCCTCGGGCCGTTGTTTGGAGACCCCTGCTCTAATATATTCAAATATATTAAAAAATCATATTACATTATCTTCACAATTCTAAAACTGTTTCAAATATTTTTCACGTTTTAATTAAATAATGTATTAAATACACTTAGAGAAGGGTGGGGGCAGTATACCTTATTTGGTGCAAACTGTTACTGGCGTTAAAAAATAACATAGTTTTGAATTATTAAGGATAAAATTTGAACATTGATTTGAATTAACTTATCCAGGTGAGGTACCTGGGTAGTTCATATTGGAATGCATTGTTGAGCATATCAATATTTCTAAGCAAATCACTTGCTTCATACCTTATTTTACAAAAAAAAATTATAAAACAAAATTTACACTAATTAAAAAAATAAACAAATTATGTTATGTGCACGATTGCCGAAAAACAAATAGACGATGAAATATCGCGAATTTTTATTTCAGGCCTCCCTTATAACCCCCACTCCCCTTTGAACCTAAAATTTTTAGTATAGCTTATAATCATGGAAGAATTAATGCTAATTTACATACCGAGTGTTGTTAAGTTCAGTTCTATCGTTAGTGCCCAGTAGAATAGTTGCTCCCGATTTAGTTATTAGCGTATATCTCGTTTATACTTTGTTATAAAACAAAAGTGCATATAACAAAAGTTACTGTAAATAACAAAATAAACAACTTTTGTTATGTTCATATTTGCCGAAAAACTAATAGAAAACGAAATATCGCTATTTTTAATTTCTGGCATCCCTTATAACCCCCACTCCTGCCCGTCCCTAGAAATGTTGGTATGGCTTGTTATAATTAAAGTGTTAGTGATAATACATATACCGAGTTTTATTTATTTCGGTTGGATCTTTTGTCCCAAATAAAATTGTTCACTTCCGCTATAGGTTTTAGCGTATATCTCGTTTATAATTCGGTAGACGAAAAAGTGTATATAACAAAAGTTACTTTAAATAACAAAATAAACAACTTTTGTTATGTTCATATTCGCCGAAAAACTAATAGGAAACGAAATATAGCTGTTTTTAATTTCTGGCTTCCCTTATAACCCCCACTCCTGTTCATCTCAGAGGATTTTAATATAGCCTAAAGTCTAAGTTGGGTTAGTAGTAATATACATACCAAGTTTCATAAAATTCGGTTCAGCCGTTTACCGTGAAAAGGTAATAAACAAACAAACAAACAGACACGAAAGAAACAAAATGTAGTTATGGTGTCTATGACATGTGAAACGAAAAGTTATCGTGAAAATTCGCGAAAAAAATCAATGTACAGACAGATGTTACAATTTTATATATATACTAGCTAAGGTACCCGGCTTCGCCCGGGAATTCATTTGAGGCTGAATGAAGATGGTATGTTTTTGGCAAGGCTTTACTTTCCACAATATTTTTTTTTATTTCCTTGTCCCGGTGTTTAGAATTTATACTCGTCGCTGCTGTGGATTTGTTAATAATAAAATTATTTGTTATTTAAGACTTCACTGTCCTCAATATTTTTATATTTCTCGTCCTCTGTGTATGTAGTTTTTTTTTATAACGTAATGGACCATATAATTCATAATCCTAGAAAGTATTCTATCTTCCAAACCACGTATGAATAAGTTCCTTTCCCTTCATGCGGTACAATGTCCAACGGTGACAGCTGTTTTAGGTACGTCATAGCCACTATTAAAATACTCTTTCACTGTGTATTCATATTAAAACTTCGTGTTATTGAGACCTGTTTCCCATGTATTCATATTGGTTTTCAGTAAAGTATATCATAATTCATGAACGGAGCAGAGTTAATAAATACCAAAAATACCTGGGTGCACCTACCTAGCGTTTATTCTTGTAAGTTATTTATTTATGATAATTAAAGAAATTCACATTCCTGAGAATAACAATATATTGCTATAAGCTTCAACTAACATGTAAACATAGACCAATATGAGGTCCGAAGGGAAGCGGCAGAACTGATAGGACAAAGGAAGTAGCTCGACAACTACATAGCCTCAGTGCTGCCAATCTGCAATGCATTTTGGATAACTACCCTCTAATACATTCAAATATATTAAAAAATTAAGTTTTGATTTATTAAGGATAAAATTTGAACATGGATTTGAATTAACTTATCCAGGTGAGGTACCTGGGTAGTTCATATTGGAATGTATTGTTGAGCACATCAATATTTCTAAGCAAATTACTTGTTTCATACCTTATTTTACAAAAAAAAAATTATAAAACAAAATTTCCACTAATTAAAAAAGTAAACAATGTTATGTGCACGATTGCCGAAAAACAAATAGACGATGATATATCGCGAATTTTTATTTCAAGCCTCCCTTATAACCCCCACTCCCGTTCTAGCCTATCATTTTTAATATATCTTATAATCATGGAAGAATTAATGCTAATTCACATAAAGAGTTTTGTTTAGTTCGGTTCAATCGTTAGTGCACAACAAAATGATTGGCTCCCGCTCTTGTTTATAGTGCATACCTCGTTTATATTTTGTTATAAGACAAAATTGAATATAACAAAAGTTACTTTAAATAACAAAATAAACAACTTCACTTATGTTCATATTTGCCGAAAAACTAATAGGAAACAAAATATCGCTATTTTTAATTTCTGGCATCCCTTATAACCCCCACTCCTGCCCGTCCCTAGAAATGTTAGTATGGCTTATTATAAGGAAGGCTTTTGTGCTAATTCACATACCGAGTTTGGTTTAGTTCGGTTGAGTCTTTTGTGCCAAATAAAATTGTGGACTCCCGCTATAGTTTTTAGCGTATAACTTATTTATACTTCCGTATACGGCAAAAGTGCATATAACAAAAGTTACTCTAAATAACAAAATAAACAACTTTTGTTATGTTCATATTTTCCGAAAAACTAATAGGAAACGAAATATCGCTATTTTTAATTTCTGGCTTGCCTTATAACCCCCACTCGTGTTCGTCTCAGAGAATTTTAATATAGCCTAAAGTCTAAGCTGGGTTAGTAGTAATATACATACCAAGTTTCATAAAATTCGGTTCAGCCGTTTATGCGTGAAAAGGTAACAAACAAACAAATAAACAAACAAACAAACAGACACGAAAGAAACAAAATGCAGTTATGGTGTCTATGACATGTGAAACGAAAAGTTATCGTGAAATTTCGCGAAAAAAATCAATGTACAGACAGAGGTTACAATTTTATATATCCTATATAGATATAGATATATAGATGACGTAGTCTATGTGTACTTCAAGCACCTAGGAATTCTGCTTATTTTATACAGTAGTTTTAAGACGGATTTTTTTCCCAGCATTTATTGATGTTTTACAATTTTTACTGACTTAATAGGTATGACCTTGAGCTATTATGTCTCAATGTTTTAACGAGAATTTAAATTGTTCTGTTGATATGTTAAATAGTGATACAAATCATTAGTAAATCCCAGATTGAGGGTATCCAGTAATTGGGGTAGTGCTTTTAATCACTGATTTGATGCAAATGACGATTAATTAATTTAAGTAGTTCTTAAAAGCTCATTAATATTTTTTTTTTTACTTTTTAGACGGCGTCGACTCGTTGCTCATCAACTATAGAGGTATGTAATTCGCTTTCCTTTTGATGTTACTAAAATTACTAGATTAACTAATGCTTATTTCTTTAAATTCTGCTACATTAAATTCAGTGAACTTAAAAGAAGCTTGAAAATAATAAGATAATTTATTATGACCATACAAAAATGATACTCGAAAAAGAAAACAAAACACAAAATAGTGTAATATTGATTTGTAGAAAATAATTGAAATTTATCATATATAAGCATTCTTCATAAACAAGTCACTTTAATCAAAACTTAAAAGTTGATAATGTTTTTTATTCAATAAACGCTTTACAAGTTTCCTGCCCTTAATGACACCTCTTTAGGCGTAGTAACATCAGAAATTTGTTAATCTAAAAAACACTCCTAAAGAGATTCCATTGAGCGCACGAATTGTAAGAAGTTTATTTCAGGTGAAGAATAAGAATCAGGATCAAATGAAAAAACCCTAGCCCTTCACAATAATTTATTTCGGCCGAGCACATTCAGAGTAGAGACACCATCTTCAGTTCCTACTTAGAATAATCCACTCAGGATGACATTATCCTTGCTTTTTTTCTGTACCCCTCATGCTTATTCTTCACCTTCCAGCTCCTAGAGTCTGAATATTTTATTTAATAAGACCATCAATAAATAAATCACCATGTTCTTGTGGGAATTGATCCACGCCTTAAGCCTAATCAAATATATAAATGACTAACTCCTTTTCCCGCATGACTAACCGGGGCCCCAACATAAAATGTAAGGGCTACTCCACTCTATTAAAGCCAATTACGATGGCGTTATTAGTAGGCCACCATTCTTTTCTAGCTAGATAGGAACTGAGAATCTGAAGACGTTGTTCCCACATAAATGCAAATATTTTTTTAATAAAGTGAACTCATTGCTCAAAGTTTGTCACTACCATAAAGATATTTGCTTTAAAACAGTTTTTAATTCAGTGCTTATTAAAATATATAATTCAATTATACAACTGAATGACTTTTAATCCAAGAAAAAAACGGTTAAATTTAATCAAAAATCATAATTTTAAAAGTAATTGCCCAGAACCATATTCATTCATCAGAACCATCATATATTGTTTAATGAATATAACGTAGTATTTATAGGCTACATCAGTAATTGATCTTGTGAACTGGTAAACCTGATTTTCACAGGACCGAACAAGAGAATAAGACAGTCAGAAGGACATTACACATTCTGTATCAGACCATCCAGCAATAAAGACATCATGAGGAAAATTACATTCCCACCAGTAAAGGCAGGAGTGTGGAAAATTCCATTCAAGTTCAGAGTTGTTAGATAGCTATTCCTCCGTAGCCTGTAGCCTGCATAAGCTGACTAATGATAGACTATTAGCCAGTAAGAGTATACAGACTACAACTTTAATCTACCCTCCAGTATTGTCCCACTGGCATGTTGTACGTGCGAATTTAGACAGGGAAACGATTAAATATAATAATGATGAATGAAGAGCAAATTTCATTTAGTTTAATTTCATTTAGTCAATTCTGTAATTATTTGGTTTATTTCATAATTTTATTAAAGTTTGTTTTATACTATTATTATTATTATTTTCCTCTTTTTGATACTATGGCTAATTAGGACGGATTACCTACAGGTTACCACCTTTTTCTAGCCAGGATGGGACTAAGGATTTTATTTTATGATATAATACATAATAAAAATTTATTACAATTGTTAATATTTTAAAACTCATTTTACAAAAATCCTACCATACATGTAATATGCCATGCGGCAAAGGAACATGTACTCAAATAAATGCCTTCTCATGGGGTTACTTAAGTAATGGGTGTCCTTATCAGATTATTACTGAATTGCACACCAGCCTGGCTGTTTACTGTAGGCGTGAATGAGTTAAAACAATGGTATTAACGTGATGTTAGCTTATGATAAGTTATAAAACTCGAAATGATGATTGAATGACCAATGATCGCCTTTTTTTTTTCAAAGGTTGCTCTAGTTTTTAAACTGACGATAATAATAATGAAGGAAAATAAAAAAAAAAAAAAGCAGTCAGGGGACTGCCGGTAGAAGTGAAAACTCCTTTAGCTTTGATCGCTCAATTTTGGCATTGCTGAGAAATTTTTTTTACGAAGTCTTATTTTAAAAATATTTTTAGTTATTTATCAATAAGTAACAGTTATGTTCTATTTTACATGAAAAAATGAAATGACAAAAATAATAGTGATAAAAAAAATAATGTACCACGAATTGTTTTATTTATCAATATAAAATACTATACATAATTATTTCAGTTATTTTACATAAACGAAAAAAATTACATTTCAGAATTATTACAAATGCTTTACAAAAATAAGTTAAGTACACTCAGAAAAATCAATTTCTATCCATAATTTCAACAACTCTTGCACCATCATCACTGCCAGCATCATCACCAATTTCTAAAACTGATACAATCGGTATATGGTAGCTAAAGTAGGATACAAACAGTTTTGATTCGAATTTATTTAAATATCGGAATTTATTTAAATATTCGAATTTATTTAAACTTCGGATTAAAATATCTATGAAAGTAAAAATGGTAGATATATAGTATCTGTGAACGAAATGATGCTGGTTTTGTCCTCTTTAAAATGGTATGCGAACGAAAACTCTAGCTAATTTGGTTCAGGAGTTATGAAGAAAAGAAGCTCCTTTAGCTTTGAGTTGAGTACTAGCGGTGGCGGTGGCGGTGTCGCGATTTCATACTTTTTTCCTCTCACGCAAATGCTTCCTTTCGGGGTGCACAACGTGCCTAAAGAAGTTTTCACTTCAATTGTAAATAAACTATCAAATGATTAGGTTATAAAATACCATATGATTTTATTTCTAAACCTTAGTACTAGCGGTGGCGGTGGTGGTGTCGCGATTTCATACTTTTTTCCTCTCCCGCAAATGCTTCCTTACGGGGTGCACAACGTGCCTAAAGAAGTTTTCACTTCAAAAATTGAAAAAAAAGTTACCCCTTTGAATCAAAGTGAAATTACACTCCACAACTCTATTTCGTCAATAGGGCAGCCTTTGCTAACCTGCCACCTTCATTCCCGAAATGCTTCGCTGACCAGCTACCTAGGGCAGGCCAGTAAGGAAACTTTTCACTGCTACTCAAATATTGAATTTTAATTTGTTTACATTGTATATGCATGTTTACTCCCTAATCTTTTTTTTTTAAAAAAAAAAGTTGTTAGAGCTGGAGAAATATGACAGGTGAAAAATAATCAGCCTAATGGTTCAGTCTTTTCATTCTGAATGGAGCCTCTCGAATTAGAACTTTTTCATCATGTTTTGTTTTCCACTCAACATTACTGCTGATGACCCCTTTAATGCCAGTAATTACTCAGTACTATGATTCTCTTTGTTATGAAACAATAATTATTTCACTTAATTGCAGTCTCATTTTTAAATAAATTTCATCCCTAAACATAACGGCTCAATGATAAGACATACCATTGCTCATCAAATTTCAACCTTAAAATTGTTAATAGAGTTTTAACATATTTATATTAATGTTCACACAACACCACAACTGACCACATTCTCAATCTATAAGTCTAAACTTCATTTTCTAATTTTAGTTTTATTCTAAAAGACACCTATTATACGAACGATTATTTATTAAGGTTCACATTGTGTGATTGGGATCAAAAGGAATAAAACCATTCTTACAAATTCATAAAGTCCATCCAGGTGTTGCGTTAACAAAGCAGATTTCCTATGTATGTGACCTCAAAATATGTATTTACCTCAAAACGTAAACGTTCAATGAGAACTATATTTGGTATTTAGGCATGAAATAACGTGCTTCGCAATATAAGACCTTAGTGTTACTATGTCACGAGTAGGAGTGTGGGTTTACTGAAGGCCGAAAACTAATAAATGCAAATATCTCGATTAATAAT
Source organism: Riptortus pedestris (assembly GCA_019009955.1). Lineage (NCBI taxonomy): Eukaryota > Metazoa > Arthropoda > Insecta > Hemiptera > Alydidae > Riptortus > Riptortus pedestris. The sequence goes on from CM032228.1 coordinate 140,808,843, forward strand.
CATGATAATGAAAAAATGTATATAACATTTATAGAACAGTAAATTGTCAATAAGATTGATCCTATACAATTTTTTGATCCGACTCATAATAAAGGAGATATTTCGAATTTTTGAAATTCTCCCCACTAACCCCCCCCCCCCAACCCCCTCCCACTGGTCCGGTTTCAGCCATTAAGGAACATGATGTTTCTTTTTACATAAACGAATTAAATATCGAGTTTGGTAATGATTAAAAAAAAAAATGCAACCTCTAGAGCGTTAACAGACAAATATATATATATATATATATATATATATATATATATATATATATATATATATATATATATATATATATATATAGTTTTGAACAGACCTCATTTTCGTCATTTCCTGGGTAGGATCGAGGGACATTTGAAGAAATATTTCGAAAATGGCGTTTAGATTACGACCTCAATAGCTGATTTCCCTTAAAGTAAATGTGCTAATAAAAAAGTACAACACAAATCATATGTAGTACATGTAGAATAGTAGAATGTAAAAGTCCCTTAGAGCAAACGAGGTAAGCAGCGGGAGGAAGCCTACTAATTCATCCAACCCCTACAAAAAATTCAATATTATACAATTCATTTTTCTTTAACTCGAATATTACCCGTGCTATTGATATTTTTGTCTGTTTCAACCCAGTTAAACCCTAATCCTTCTCATGCGATTTTCACTTAATGCAATTGTATTCCTATAAAACTCTTGTCCAGCTTAAAACTGAAGTTACAAGGCTTCTTATTTTGAGAGAAATAGAGGTGGGCATTTCAGCAGATTTCTCTTAAGGGAAATCTCCTATTGAGGTCGTACTCATGACGCGATTTTCGAAATTTTTCTTCAAATGTCCATCGACCCTACCTCAGAGATGACGAAAATGAGGTCCATTCAAATCTGTGTATATATATATATATATATATATATATATTTGTCTGATACCGCTCTAGCGGTCTTAATTATTGTTTAATCGTTACCAAATTTGATATTTAGTCAGTTTATGTAAAAAGAAAGATCATGTTTGTTAACGGTCAGAAATCTTTGGTACCCGTGTACCAAATATTATTTGGTATTTAACTTGGAATAAAACATTTAATAGTATATAACTTTTTGTTAATACGAGATGGTAGGAAAACTGAAAAATGCATATAACTCGGTTAATAATCAAGGTAGAGAATAAACATACGCAATGGCATTTATAGGAAATTAAATGTTCCACAAGATTATATACACAAATTATTTCGATCCAATTCATAAGAACGGATATTTCAATTTCCCTTTATAAATAAAAAAGTTCAATGATTTAGTGTTTTTCTTATCATTCCTATTTCCGATCAAAATTGAGATCAATTTCACAAATATGTGTTTTAATAAATTGAAGAGTTTGAAATATTTGGAAGAGTAGTTTAAGAGATAGAGAATCGAGAGCAATAGATGTGTCGCCGAAAAAACGTATAAAATCATCAGAGGTAAGAAAAGATCAAAGAACGTGAAATTGGGTCCAGCCTTCCTGAGAAAGAAAAATCTCAAAGAGTTGTCTGCCAGAGTCCGCATACATTTTGCTTAAAAAAGATGTTACCAATTTACTTCATGCAAATAGCAACTCTCTTTTGAAAACCCATATTGGGATGATAATGAGTTATTCTTGATGTAAGCTTCTAAGGCTTTGTATTTTTCTACATTTTTCTAAGGCTATTTATGGACGATATCATTCATTAAATTATACTGTGAACATTATTATTTTATGTAAAAAAATAATTATCCTCTGAGATGCCGGCTATGTTTTTAATGATTTAAATTTGTGTGTGCAATTTATCCTGGATTACACCACACTAAAATGAAACACCGACAGCACGATTCACATGCTTTGAACATAAAAGTTGAATGAAATTGTCAATTCTAGAGTATAGTATAAATCAAATTAACAATATTAAGTCAAGAGTGGTAAATTGTAATTGATGACATCTCAACTTATTTGCATGTATCTCAAAAAGTAAAAGCTCAATGAAAACCATCCTTTGTATTTATCCTTGAAATTGACTTGTTCATAATCTAACAGCTTTTTCTTAATGACATGAGTGGGAGTGAGGTTTACTGATATCAAAAAACCTTGGAAATAACTCGGTTAATATTCAATATTAGGGAAAATGTGAACATAACAAAATAAATGTAATACTACATTTTCAATACGATAGATTCTATAAATTTTTTCGATTCAATACATAATAACGTATTTTGAATTTTCTAAATTCTCTTCACTAAAACTACTTCCCACTGTTCGAATTTCGGCCATTAACGAACTTGATCCTTAACTTTACATAAAACGTTTAAATATAATGTTTAGTAAGTATTAAACAAAAATTGTTACATAATTATGAGCGGACCTCATTTTTGCCATCTCCTGGGTACGATCGATTGACATTTGAAAAAATGTTTCGAACATTGCGTCATGAGTAGAACCTCTATAGCTGATTTCCCTTAAGGGCAATTTGCTAAAAGAATGTAGTGTGGAAAGAGGTATGAGGGGATATGAGGAGAAGTACGTCCTAAAGTTGATGTATTATATTAACGTCCATTTTTTTTTCTACTTCGGCTAATTGGGACGAGTTATCAACAGATCACTAACCTTTTCTAGCCAGGGTGGGACTGAGGATTGTATTTAAGGAGCTCGTCACTAAATAAATTTGCCCAGGCGGGACTCGATTACATGTGAGATTAAGGCCAACGCTTTAATTCACATGGTTAACCTGAGCCCCAAGTTTATGTTATCATTCTTGTGGACAATTCTTACAGATTTTTTTAATACTTTTTCTTACAGAAAAAAATGTATAAGCTGGAAGGGTCCGAACCTGGATCTTCACCCTGGAGCAGATCCGCCTACTACATTATAAATATCTGCCTTAAACAGTTCCCTTGTCAGTCACCTTTCTCAAACTCAACTTTAAACGTCAAGATAGTTTGACGGGGAAGGATTAACCAATAATTTAAAGTGAATTAAAGAAGCTTATACCTCCAAAGTGTTTATCTGTTATGGATGGACGGTTATGTCAGTTATTTGTTACTATAATGTTTACTAGAGATAAAATGCCTGAGCTGAAGTATTCAATCCATTACAATGATAAAATAAAATAATTGGATAAGGAATGAAGCTGTAACTGTTCCAATTACCTGACACTGTTAGTCGACGTAGGAATGATTTGTATTGGTGCCAGTAATGGCGATAGTAGGACTGATCAGATTGAGTATGATTGGTAGCTAGTGTGTTTCTAGTGTATATATGTAGTGTGGGGGGCGTGCAGGCAGACAGTGGTCCCTCACCACAAACTCCCAATTCCTTTCCATTTCCTCCCTTGCCCTCTCCTCTCGCACAACAATAATAGATAGCTCTGTACACTCCAGCTATCAACAATAACCACCGCCATTCTCTCAAGATAAGATGCTCTTTATTTTACAAGACACTTTTTTCGATAATCTAATTGAAAACAAATGTAATTTTTAGAGAAAAAAACATTCCATTGCTTATTACCTTTTTTTTCATTTATTCAATTTACCTCAAAAAAATTACTCATAACACTTATCTATAGCCTCAGCGTTGATACAAAAAGTCGGTCACGCAGAGGCTGCGTAAACTAAGCAGATTTCCCGCGTGAAGTTTTACAATGGATAATTCTACACACTGGTAACACAACACCACCTTGAATATTCAGTGAATGAATACAAACGTTAATAAGAAATCTTTCCTCTCCAGGCGGGAAGCGTCGGAAATGTAAACAAACAGACTCTCACCAGAAAGAAAAACAATTACTGAAAGATATCAGAATATAAATTATTAATTTGATTGAAAACTATTTACTATATCTAGTGCTGTAATTTATAATGAATCAGAATAATTTTTATCTCAATCAATTAAATTTAAGTAATCCAAAAACCTAAGACGGGAGGGGGTCACCAGAACATATTTGCATGTATGTCGTATAATAAAGGTCACTTGAAAACAATATTTGGTATTTAAGGGTCGAATAATTTGGTTTATTACATAACCGTGTATTGTTAGTTTAACATGATTAGAAGTGGGGGTTTACTGAAGGCTGAAAACCAAATATCTCGGTTAATATTCATGATACAGAAAATATGTATAGTCAATATTTATTGATCATTCAATTTGCAATGAGATTGGTTCTATACAATTTTTTGATCTGACTTACAGTAATGGAGATATATAAAATTTTCAAAATTCCCCCTTTAACCCGCCCCCTCTCCTACTGGTCCGATTTCAGCCACTAACAAACTTGATTTTCCTTTTTACATAGAACGATTAAAAATGGAGTTTGGCAAGTATCAAACAAAAATTGCGACCGCTAGAGCGTTCACAGACATATATATATAATTTTGAATGGACCTCATTTTCGTCCTACCCAGGAGATGATCAATGTACGGGTACATTTGAGGACATTTTTCATAACTCGCGTTATGAGTACCACCTCAATAGCTGATCTCCCCTAAGGGAAATCCGCTAAAACTATAATGATGAATGTGGAATTACCTCGATGCCTGAAAATGGTTTGTCTAGAAAGACAGCTGTTTCACCAGTCATTGACGGTACGACACAGAAATGGTTTTCCTTGGAAATATTTTGAATAAATTAATTTGAAGACTCCTTCATTTTCATCATTACAACAACGCCCTCTTCCATTTAAAGAAACTTTTTAGTTGGGGGCTCAGGTTGGCCGTGCCAGTTAAGGCGTTGGTTGGTCTTAATCTCGCGTGGTAGACCTAAGGTGGCCATAATAAATATATCCATATAAATATGGATTTCTTCTTCCCACAAACCCCATTTCTCCCTTGGCTGATTGACTTGTGAACGAACATACACTTACATATGACAGAAAAACCTTATACACTAAGTTACAAAGATGATAGATTATTATTACAGTCGTACCAGTGATAAGATACATAGGCTATTCGTAGATAAAGACAGAGATAAGTATGCGAAATAACCATTTTACCAGATTTCCCTTAAGGCCCATCGATACTAACCAGATCGAGTTGACGAAAATGAGGCCCGTACAAAACTTTTTATCTACCTATAAGTATATAGAACTTGTTTTCAGACCCCCCCCCCCCACAGCCCTTCTACTCGGGTTTTTACATTGACATTTACATTACATCACGTAACCGAGTATAGCTTAATAGCAGATTTCCTTTAGAAGGAAATTATATCAAAAGATTGAATTTAAGAAGAACTTGTAAACGATCCTGGCAGCAGCTACTAACAGTCAATCTGATTTCCCTTATTTCGTGCCGCAATACAAAGGATTAACCTGGACCTGAACAGGAAGTGTAACTTCCCTACCTTAATTTGACTATATTGTTTTGGAACTTTACAGGCTTTGAAAACTTTCCTAATGAAGTTAACGAATTTTCATTATATTCTGTCATCTGCTGCTTGGAGGGATATCTCATTTCCAAAGCACTGGCCCAAGGAACAACGCCTTTTAGCTTCCTTTCAACAAAAGCAAATAATTGATGAAGAGCCTGCAATGGCTAACCTGTCTTAAATATCAGAAAGAAATTGTATTCTAGATCACCCATATCTTCAGTTCTAATTTTGAGCTTCTTCCAATTTTGGGAATAATTTCAAAATACTTTTACAAACAATCTCTGTTTGACGTTGAAAAATTTATATTCATGGATTAGACACTAAACATACCTTTCTTAAATCAGTCATTTTACCCCTGTTATTTTATCGAATATAATAAACTTTCCAAACCCGTTCTAGTGCCTTCCCTTATCATTCGAACACTCGTGGCCTCTCTCTATAAGAAAGACAGATATTTAATTATTAATACTGCAAATAATATTCTCTAAAATATATATTTAAACATAAAATATGAAAAACTCTAAATAAAGAAAATATAAAATCGTTATAACATATTTAACATACACTAAAATCCAATCACAATCGACCACGTCGATAATCTATATATATATATATATATATATATAAAATTGTAACCTCTGTCTGTACATTGATTTTTTTCGCGAAATTTCACGATAACTTTTCGTTTCACATGTCATAGACACCGTAACTGCATTTTGTTTCTTTGGTGTCTGTTTGTTTGTTTGTTTCCTTTTCACGCATAAACGGCTGAACCGAATTTTATGAAACTTGGTATGTATATTACTACTAACCCAACTTAGACTTTAGGCTATATTAATATCCTCTGAGACGAACAGGAGTGGGGGTTATAAGGAAAGCCAAAAATTAAAAATAGCGATATTTCGTTTCCTATTGGGTTTTCGGCAAATATGAACATAACAAAAGTTTATTTTGTTATTTAGAGTAACTTTTGTTTTATACTTTTTTTTTCGTTTACGGAATTATAAACGAGATATACGCTAAAACCTATAGCGGAAGTGAACAATTTTATTTAGGACAAAAGACCCAACCAAAATAAATAAAACTCGGTATATCTGTTAGCACTAACGCTTTCATTATAACAAGTCATACCAACATTTCTAGGGACGGGTAGGAGTGGGGGTTATAAGGGAAGCCTGAAATTAAAAAAAGTGATATTTCGTTTCCTATTGGTTTTTTGGCAAATATGAACATAACAAAAGTTGTTTATATTGTTATTTAAAATAACTTTTGTCATATTCATTTTTGTCTTTTAACAAAGTATAAACGAGATATACACTATAAACTAAAGCGGGAGTCAACTATTTCATTGGGCGCTAACGATTAAACCGAACTTAAAAAAACTTGGTATGTCAATTAGCATTAATTCTTCCATGATTATAAGCTATATTAAAATTTTTAGGTTAGAACGGGAGTGGGGGTTATAAGGGAGGCCTGAAATAAAAATTCGCGATATTTCATTGTCTATTTGTTTTTCGACAAACATGCACGTAACAAAAGTTGTTTACTTTGATATTTAGATTAACTTTTGTTTTATACATTTCTCCAGGAACAATGTGTGGAGCAAGTAATTTGTGTAGAAATATTGATATGCTCAACAATTCATTCCAATTTGAACTATGAGGTACCTCACCTGGAAAAATTAATTCAAATCTATGTTAATATTTGGTCCTTAATAACTGAAATCTATGCATAGTGCACAGGAGACGGGAGATATGACAATTTGGAGGACAGTGAAGAGTTACATAAAAAATTAATTTTATTATTAACAAATGACAACAACGGGTATTAACCCTAAACACTGGGACGGGTAAGTGTCAAAATATCGTGCAAAGTAAAGCCTTGCCAAAAAAAATACCATCACCATTCAGCCTCAAATCAATTCCCGGGCGAAACCGGGTATCAGAAGTTGCAAAAAAGTAAGCACTAAGTTAGGCGTCTAAAAAAAGAAACTCAGCCTTAATACCTCAGTACACTATGAAAACGTCCTTCACGCATGTGCTGCGTAAACTAAGCTAACTTCCCACTTGCTGGAATATGACACGCTGATTTCATCCCACGCACCATCTATACTTTATGTCCACTGTAGTAAGAAGCATATGCTAGGAGTAAAAATGTTAGTTGGACATAAGATGTTTCGTGACTGTGGTACTTAATGTGAAAATCAGATGAGCAGAAGGGAGAGTTTACAAGAAAACTAAATAATAAAATTATCTTGGTTAATATTCGCATCAAAGAAAACATCGCATAAAACAATAGTAAATCATAAAAATTCCAACAAGATTTGTTATATAAAATATTTTTATCCTGCTCATATTAACGGAAATATTTAAAATTTTCAATTTTTCCTCTCTACCAACTTACTCTCTCCTCATACAGACCAACATCACCTACAATAATATTTATTTTAGCATTATCTAGTATGGTGGTAGTTAAATAAAAATCCGCAACCCCTAGAGGGTTAACAGATATATATATATATATATATATATATATATATATATACATACATATCTGAGATGTGTACAACCTCATAGCTGATTTCTCTTATGAGAAATCTGCTAAAACTGTAACTCTTAGAAGTAAATTGCTCCAGGAAATAGAAATATAAGCACCACAGGATACCATATAATCTAAAAAATACATTAGTCATGGAGTGTAGAAATTTAACTCAGAGGTAACCAAGTGGTTCTAAAAACTATATTTTTTTGTAAGATCAAGAGAAAGTAGGGAGCTACGGTCTCTTACTTCCATTCCTTTAAAGTTCTAGGGCTAATTAATACGTGAAGGGGTTTCTATCTAAATTATAAAGATTTAGGTCAATTATTATTAATATTTTTGTTGTGAGTTTAAAAAGAAATTATGTGCCAGGCAAGAGTATGTTTTATACAATATCTTACAAATTTTTTACTAAATGCAGACTTGTTTCGAGAACCTTTCTGCTTTAATAAAAACTACCTTCTTATTCTACATTTGTTGCACATTTTCTACCTAAATTTTAACAAAACAATAATATCTTCTAAGAAGAATACAACTACCATTTGTAATACTTTTGAAATTATCTATAATAAATAAAGAATTTTCGCTATTATAAAACACACACGCTTTTAGAGTTCTTCATTAACTCCTTGTACAGGTATCAAAGAGATTATTACGGGAAATGGTGCTATAAAAGATACAAATCATTATTTGACATATTTAAATTTTTAGTAATAGGAAATATTCTTTTCTATAAGTGTTAAGTGTGTGTGTGTGTGTGTGTGTGTGTGTGTGTGTGTGTGTGTGTGTGTATACATATATAAATGTTCTTGCGGCTGCAGTTTTTGTTTGTTCTTTCCGAAACGCATTATACAATTGCTTTATTATAAAACAAAGAATGATGTTCGTGAACGATTGAAATTGAAACAGAAGAGAGGGGTTTGATAAGGGATAAAATCAGAAGTATGTTCGTTATTTTGAGTCGAATAAAAAATGTTGTAAAAATAGTCTTCTAAAATCTAAAATTGTTGTTTCATTCATTTTTGTTATACTAAAAACTAAAGGCGTTTTTATTATCTTATTTAAAATTCAAAACCATGGATATTTCTTTTATATGTGCCATGTTATTCAGTTAAAATTCTGGACTGAACTACAACTTAATATTTATAAAATGTGTGTGTCATCTGGAGGTGAGGTGCATTCCACGCGGGACCTCTTCCCTCCAACCCCTAACAACAGCTTGTCTACGGAGCTTTGGTTGTTTCACCACGCCAATATTTTCTGTCATACCATTGCATTGTTTTGTCCGTACTTTTCTTCCTAAACATACTTACTTATATACATGCCCTACTTAAGTGGGTGTGCTTATTTCTTAGAGTACTGTGGATACACGTAGTGTGTGTGTCTGTGTGTGTGTGTGTGTGTGTCTGTGTGTGTGTGTGTGTGTGTGAGAGAGAGAGCGCGCGAGTGTGGGACTGTGTGTGAGCGAATCTTTTACTTTCTAGGGGCTTAGTTGATTATAAATTACATCTCACGTAACGTTTTACTTCTGCGTTTAACAGACCAAAGCATAAATTTACAGTTTGTAGAAGAAAAAGTTTGCACATGAGGTAGTTTATGCACGAACCATGACACATATGAGAGTAACTCCCTTAAAGACCAGCCTAAGCCGGTATTTGGCTGCATATTACATTTTCAACTTTTGTTCAGTGCATTATTTAATATTACTCGCGGTGAAGGAGTTATGTAGTTTTAAAACAGCTGAGTGAGCCTTAGTATGAGGAAGAATGTTTCATTGTTAACTCATGCTTTCCATCCTCCATTTCCTGACTTTTCACTCTCTTTCTCAAATATATTCTTCAGTGGAAGAAATAAGAATAGGAGAATTCGATTAAGCAAAGGTATTTATGATCAAATCTTCTTCACGAATAATTTCTGTTATCCTCATTAACACAACTGCAGACTGCTTGAAGAGGAAGGGGCGGTTTCTTGAAACGTATGTTACGAGCTCCAACCCATTCTTCATAATCGTGGCCTCCTATGTTCTAATTGAATATAGGATAGCCGTGTGAGTTAATCTTCTTAATCTAAAATTGATAAACCTAGAGATGCGTGTTCTATTCTCACGAGGGAAGTACCAATTTATTGAGTAGCGAACCCATTAAATAAAATCCTCAGATTCACCCTGGCTAGAAAGGGATGTTATACAGTTGATAACCCGTCCCATTTGACAGCACAAATTAGACGTTCATAAAATACGTTGTTTTATCCCCCTTTTTTTAAATTAATTAAAATTAAAACTAATTAATGTTTTTTTGGGGCTCAGGTTAGCCATGCGAGTTAAAGCGTTGACCTTTATCACATGGTAAACCTAGAGTGGCGAGTTCGATTCTCGCCTGGGCAAAGGAAATTATTTAGTGACGAAATTCATTAAATAACGTCCTAAAATCCCACTCTTGCTAGAAAAGGGAGGTAACCTGTAGATAACCCGTCCCGATTAGCCTAAGTTGCAAAAAGTGGACGTTAATAAATAAATAAATAATTAATGTTTAATGAAATAGTAGCGGCAGCATTTGTTGCCGTGGTAACATTAGGAACGTTCCACCCAGCCGTGTACAAAAGAAAGTTGTGAATGCTTAAGCTTTTTCTACTATATTTTTGGTTGTGTGGAGCTAACAACAAAATCCCGAGTTCTGCTAAATTTATTTATTTTTCACTTAAGTTCATATAGTTTCTTTACAAATTTAAGTATGTATATTTTCCACTGAATTAAAAATAGTTTTGTGTTTTGAACATTTTCATTTACATAACGAAAGAACGTTAAAAATAAATCAGTATCCAGATAATAGGTCAAATCTCTTTCCAGCTTCGGAGAAAAAGAGATAGAGAGAGAGATAATATTTTGAAATTTGTTTCCACTCATTCGGTTTAAGAAATTGGTGAAATGTGTAAAAAAAAATAGTAAGCAGGCACCAAAGATAAAGAAAATGAAACATATTACATAAAGATGTCACAAATGAATAATGGATGAAAATTGCATCTCTAGAAGGGATGCATACTTATCCTTACAGGCGAAAAATATGTAAGAAGAAGCAGCATTGTCGAAATGAAGTTAGCTTGAAGGAGCCAATTCCGTGGAAATCACGTTGCGATAAGCGGGGCCCTCATTTAAATAAATCTATTATATCCCTTCCTACAACTCTTCATACAGCTTTGCAGCTCCAATATTGTCAGAACCCTCAACTAAACCTTCAATCAATACTTTCAAATATTTTATATATCACTGTCTAAAATGTTCTCAGATCCAGCTTGTTGGCGACTAGGATGCTTTTGCACTGAAATATATTTCTTGTTTTCATGATACAGATATGCCCAAGTTACTAGTTTCTACGTTTTACGCCTCATCGCAGGGAAGGAGTTAAGTTTATAATTTGGCACAGAAGTAGGTGAGGTACTCATTACCTACTTGATATCAAAGAATGTAAAAATAAATTCAGCTACATAACGATACAGCCGTTGTTGTAGTTACCTTTTAGTGTTCTATATTCTCCTGTTGAGGCACCATGTAGACGCGAAACTAGTTGACATTAAAAATCGTGTTAATATACATTAAATGTTTTTTTGTGTTAACCTTCCACTCTTGATAGGTTAAATAAATTCAGTTCTACTGTTGCAGTAAAGCTATTGGTAGTTACCTAAATGACATGTCACAACAGAAATGAGAATCATTCATTCATAGTTTTATTAATTGCGCCCTCTCCCTGTGTGGTAGAGAAGCACTTAATAAAAAGTAATAAAGCAAAGAGCAAAGAAAAGTTGCAGTCTCTAGATCATTAACAGATTTATATATGTTTACATTTGAACAAAACAATCAAGCATCGTATGTTTGGTCGAAACGTTTGAAGATATTTTTCGAAACTAGTGTCATAAATATAACTGCAATAACCTTACGGGAAGTATTAATGGAGTATTTGTTTAAGTATGTTAAAGCTTCATTCGCATTTAAAACATTGAACATTGAAGAAACATTAGTATTCGAGCTTGTTGTCTACATTGCTATATAGTTTCGCCTGTGTGACAACTGATCAGCCACGGTAGAACAAAGTGAACGATAATAAATAACAAAAATCGGTCACGCAGGGCCTGCGTACACTAAGCAGATTTCTGCAGGTTTTATAGGTATAACACACTTGTGATCTTCACTCCCCTCATATTTTAGCTACTGAACGCCGAATACAAGAAAGCTTGAATAACTCACTTAATCCATGAGCAATGAAAAAAGAATAGAACAACAATTGTTGAACACAACAAAGGAAATATTTTCAGTTTTCGAATCCCCCCCTCTCTAAGCACCCACTGTTTTATCCCCGAGTTCAGCCAATAGCAAATACGACCTATAGTGTTGACTGAAACGGTTGAATATGAAGTATGGTATTCTCTTAAGGGAAAAAAGCTATTGAGGTTGTGCTCACGATTTTCGAAAAAATGTCTTCAAATGTCTATCGATCCTACCTACTAGATGACGAAAATGAGATTATAAGATTATATATATATATATATATATATATATATATATATATATATATATATATATATATATATATATATATATATATATATATATATATATAACACACACACCCACATAAAGACATTCACATGTACCTATTTGTCTGTTAACGCACCAAAGGCCGTAATTTTTGTTGTTTTGCAACCAAACTCGATATTTAATCGTTTTGTGTAATAGGAAAAATCAAGTTCGTTAATGGCAGAAATCAGACCAGTGGGAAGGGGAATTTCGAAACTTCTAAATATCTCCATTATTATACTTCGAATCGAAAAAGTGAATAGAACCATACTTATTGGAAATCTAGTGTTCTATGAATGTTGTTATTTTCTTTTTTTCATTATTTTTATTATTAACCGAGACATTTGCATTTTTTAGTTTTCAGCATTCAGTAAACTCCCACTCCTACTCTCGTCATACTGAGAATAAGCTATTATATTATGAAGCACTTTATTTGAAGCCTAAATACAAAATATTTTTCTGATAGAACTTTTACGTTTTGAGATACGCAACTGGGAAAACAGCTTAGTTAGCGCAGCCCCTGCGTGACGGACTTTTCAATACAAGTCCACGGCCCATAAATTAATGTCAATTTTGTACATTCCGGCAGATATTACTGAGGTCCAGTTGAGCACATTCTAACATTAAAGATAAAATAAATTGTTATTTTACTAATTTATTGCAGGTATATAAAGAATGGCTACGCTTCCACTGTAACCTAACTTAAGAAGTCACTTCCACCTGCCAGAATACCAACTCAGAATAATATATTAGGCATATTAGGTTTGGGAATTATTTTCAAAGCACAGTATGAAGGTTTTCTCAAAGTATTATTTTCTCGGGAGGAGTAGGATTACTGTTTTGTTCAGTGGTTTTAAAACAGAATATCATCATTTTTCTTTGTTTGTCATTGTCATTAGTGATGGATTATTAATTAAAAGGAGACCTTGAGATCACATCTACACGTTCCCTAGGCTATGAATCGCGCCTCACTGGCATATTCCTGGGAGGCCTGAACAAATTCAGGTTAATACATCAACCAAACTCAACAGCACCTCATGAATAGGTGAATAAATTGCATTATACGAAGAAGAAACTGAATAAGTCATTATTAGATATTTAAAACAAAATTTATGACAACCAAAAAATATTGTTCATGGAAATAAGGACTCGGAAGACTTATTTAAAAATACCTTAATTGAATAAAATTGATAACGGGGGACAAAGTAGGATACATTCATAGATTATTATTTCAACAGTCAATAAGAAATAGATTTATGTGATGGGAAATCCTAAAATAACTCTCTTTCAGGAACAATAATATTCCTAAATCAATCTCTAAATGAAATTCTTTAAATAGGTTCCTGATTTAGCATTATCCTTCCACTCCCCCTTATTATAAAGGAGACTTCTTTTATTACATTTTTAATTATCCTTCAGTCGTGATCCCTTTCGGATCTTCTAGCGTTCAATAATATCGAAATCCTCTAATAAGAGTTTTTATGGATACTGAATACGACAAAAGATAAACTCCCATGATTAGAAAATTATTTGAACTTAGCTGCAACCAATCCTTGACCACTTGAAATAAATATGGCTTCCCACCAAAGTAAAAACATGGTCTTAAATTAAGGACTAAATAAACAATATTAAATTGGCCGGAAGGTCCGCAGTTATTCATTTATGTTAATTTTTTTAAATAAAAATCCAATCCCACACAAAATATTTACAAGTATATAATGCTTTATGAACCAGGTTTTGGTATGTTTGGATTTCAAATAAATCTCCTGCTAAAGTTAGTAAAGTAAAAAAAAGTGTGTGTGTGTGTGTGTGTGTGTGTGTGTATGTATACATATGTATATGTGTGTGTGTGTGTGTGTATGTATACATATGTATATGTGTGTGTGTGTGTGTGTGTGTGTGTGTGTGTGTGTGTGTGTGTGTGTGTTTTGTTAACGGTATAGTGGTTATTTTTACAATATTCGATATTTATTGGTTTCATTTAATCTTCAACATTTTAACTAATTTTAAAACGATCTAGGCATTACTGCTGTGGAATTACAAAGAGACGGATAATTTTTATTTATATTTAAGAACTAGTAATTTAACCTGTGCTTGTCGCTTAATATAATATCCTAAGAACGTGAAGTGATGAGATGGAAATTGTGGCTGCAATGAATTGCAAATTGTTAGAAGGGACCGGTAGATCAAAACAATTCTGTGGTCACCTCTCTGGAATCACAAAACCCAGAGAATCTCTTTGAGCCTTTTGTGGTTATCTTGTTTGTGTGGCCTACTGTGTTCTGGATATCCACGTAACACAAACACATGTTTGATTATATAATCAAGCTATTAAAATCACATTAGATTTATTAAAATAGAAGAGTTAATCTGTGTTCAGAAGAGTGTGTTTAGTATTTTTGGGGTTTTAGTTGTCCTAGCACCTGTCTGAAACTATAGTAGCCAAAACCATTATTGTTGCGTTACAGTCTTGAACCAAACATACAAAGAGAGGGTGTGTTCCTAACTCAGATGAAGATGTAACTACATCTAACATGACTAGGTATCTTATATACCTCCTAGACCGGAAGTTTCTTCTGTCCTTCACCTACCTATACATTTCTAAGTGTTTAGTTTGTTGCACTAACTGGCAGAATTTTTGTTGTGCTCGTCTTTGCCTACCAGAATTAAAACTAACCAATGTTATCTTGGCGCCGTATTAAGCCACTTACTTTTTGCCACGTGTCCCATCTACTTGAAGCTATCTACATTTTAGGAAAAGCCGATCTGTTCTATGTACAGCTTACTATTTATTTGTACATTTTTTTTACTAAGAACCTCATTTACTTTGACAGTTCAGGAAACCTCCAATACTAATCCACTGTAAGGCCGCTGATAGATATACTCTATCCATATTAAAGTGGACGTTAATAAATAATAATAATAATATTAAGCACTTCCTCTTTCACTACTGTTGGCTTTCCGTTTTCTTTTAGGTGCTCCACCTTATAGGTTTTCGAGTAATGTGCGATAAGGCCTAGGTGAGGTTCCCTCATGGTAAAAGAAATTTATTCAATGGCGAGTCATCTTAAATTCCATATGAGTTAGAAAAAGGACTGGGATGTATAGATAGCCCATGTCGATTAGCAATAGTTGCATATTAAAGACATTAGCTGTATTGAATAAAGTAATATATAATACAAGTAATTGTAATCACTTTATTGATTCCTAAATGCAAAACTTTGGTCACTATTAGTTACATAAAGTCTTTAAAGATTTCACTATAGAATAATTTTTATCTATATACCCATTATCTGTCCATTTTTAATCTTTGACATATACTAAATATAAATACAAACTGCGCCTAAGAATTTTTGAAAATTTTTTGATAAGCACATTTCAAATTAAAACCAAAATTTTTATTTTCAGTTTCGAAAAAGACATGTTATATGAAAGGTCACGACTAACAGAGTAAAATGACACCACGCTCAACTTTCTAGCTCAGTTAGAACAGCTTCTATAGCGATTTCAAAAAAAGCATGCCCTAAATTTTTGGACGATTTTTTTCAAAATTTTACGAAGCCGTTTTTTTTTTTTACGAAACCGTTTGAGACAAAAAATGAAAAATTGATTGTTTTCTTATTCTCACTACCCACAAGCAGTATACAAAATTTTAGGAAATTCTTAAAGGGTCATGTAAAATATTAATTAAAAGCGTGTTGAACTGACATGGAATGACTCTGTATTTAGATTTTAAATTGATTAAAACCAAGAAACTCGTAGATACATCCCACTATCAATATTCAGCATTTGATAATTTGAAAGACATAGGCCAAGAATCAAGCTTCACCAAGTTTTACTGAGAAATTCTTCAATAGTTGTTTATTTATTCATTCATATGAGTTCTGATATATTAGTGATTCACTTATTAAAATGTTAGTTTAAGAAAATTAATGTTTGTTGTCCCAGGCATTAAAAATATTTATTAAAATGCACATTTCTTACCAAGCAGGAATGATTTTTTACTTTTTTAGGTAACAAGAATAATCTATACTACCTGAGTACCGCGGTAGGAATAATAACTTTCAACACACAAGATTAAGAGTTTAGAGTTCAAAGGCTGGCAGTTGACACTCGCATGTGTACTCCACCCCCGGACTCGCATGTGTTCTATCACCCGGTGATAGGGGATGTTCTGTGGATATTAAGGCGATTAAAAGAAAGATCACAGGTGGAAACTCAATATGATAGTATACAACTTATAGTGGCTACAGAGTACCGGAAGTGCACATAATAAAATTCCCAAGGGCTGAAAACATATTTTATGAAAATAAATATCAAAATTTCTTATGTAATTATCGGCCATTTTGGTATTCTTTAACATTATTTTTTCACGCCTTCTCTAGAGATTCAACACAATCTTGGTGTGGTTCTAGTATATGGGGCGTATTAAGGATTTAGCACACAAAAAAATAAAATAATAATAATAATACAATAAAAGAAAAACCATCTGATATTATTAGTTCATATACACAAGTTTCTCTTTGTAGGCTTGTGTAACATAACTTAAATCAATGAAAGCACTTATTTACAGTAATTTACATTGCTGTGAAATTAATTTTAATGTTTGTTAATTAAAAATGATTAATTAATAAAAATAATTGTTAATTAATTTGCTGTAAATTAAAAAAGATCCCCTAACTTAGAGATTCTTCGTTTTTTTTGGAGAGTCTGGACCCCCTATTTTGAAGACTAATTTCCCATTTTCTGTCGTTGGATAAAACGTCTTTTCTTCCTGTTGGTCGCAAAACTGACAGCTTAGTAAAACGACAGACAAAAAACGGCAATTAAAATATAAAATCGATTTTTCAAAAGGCGGGAGCAAATTCGCAGACAGAAGGTACCTTTTTCAATGTTTAAATCTCAACCCTCACGCATCTCATCTCCGGGATTCGGTCAGCGGACGATTTCACCACCTAAGGACAATAGCACGTAATACTTGGGGCATCACTGATAAGAACAGAAGCATTTTATATAAAGCTTTGTTTGTCCCTATAGTGTGCTACGCTGCTCCATCCTGGGCCCAAAAAATGTCGAAAGCGACCAAAAACCTTCTATGCCAAGACCAAAGAAGAGCTCTCCTCATGGTAACCAGGGCGTATCGGACAGTTTCGAGCGATGGTTCACTTTATTCCAAGGTTAAATACCAAATATGGCTTTCATTAAACTATTATTTTGTGAGACAAATGAAAATACGTCATGTGATGACATCATCAATTAAGATATTTCGTTCTTTACTCGAAAATGTTCATTTGATATGTACCGTACTCGATATTTAGCCGTTTCAGTCAACACTAAAGATCATGTTTGTTATTGGCTGAAATAGGACCTGGAATAGTGGTGGCTTAGAGGGGGGGGATTAGGAAATTCAAAATATCTTCGATATTATGAGTCAGGTCATAAAATGTTATAGAACCAATATTGTATTTTTTTTTATTTTCTACAATAATTGCTCTATGTATTTTTGGTAACTGAAGTATTAAGGGAGTTATTCGTACATTCTTGTTTTCTGTTTTCAGTGACCCCCACCCCCCTCTGGGTTATTACATATAACTAGAAAATACGTGGTGATATGAGATCACCAGTGTTATACCAGCACTTGTGAAATGTGCTTAGTTAATGCAGCCCCTGCGTGACAGACGTTTTAGTTTTTTGGATATCTCAAATAACTTATGGTATCACAGACACTCAAATAGAGCTATAGCCCCATACATTTTGCGAATTCAATCTTTATTGAATAGATGTGGAGGTGCATTAAGTCACAGCTGCATGTCTCTGTCCTCCTTTACCTAGGCTCATATACTCGTACATAACTCGGTGTGTCAGTCTCCCTTTAATCAAGTGTTCCCATTTTCTTTTGCCTATATTTGAGCAGATTGGAAATGTTAGGAATTTAAATTGAGCTTACAAGTGGACGAATGTGCCTTTATTAGAATCTCTTTAGTTCTTTATGAATTAGGTAGGGTGGATAGTGAAGATTAAAACAGCTTTTTAGTACAAAAGTGTATTGTGAGAAGCTCTATTCAGCCATTATTCTGATATACTAACATCCTTGAATATAGATAGACAGGTATTTTATTGGCTTATGTTTACAAACATGTTGCCAATAGTCTGGCCAATTACTGTTAGCATGATTGTTAATATAATATAATGTATTAAAAAATGTGTAAGTCAATTATTATATATATATATATATATATATATATATATATATATATATTTATCTTTTTTTAATGTCTAAATAAAGATCAGTTTTTTGATATATCAAATCAACATAATTCTTCTCTAAGATTTATAACAAACAGAATAATAAGAATAAGTATTATTGTATAAAATAAATAATGTGCCGATTATTTTTGTTATAATGCGGGTAGCATCTCGATAAAAGTAATATAATTCTTTCTTTAACACTGTTACCTTTCACAAACATTTGATAAGAAACAGAAAACATCGTTATCTTTATTTACACTGTTGTAATCCAAAATGTTTACCAATGATAGGTATTCTCATGTTTTTATATGATTCTCTAACCAAGTTTCGACTTTGCATATCGCTAAATTATTTGACAGATCTTCTATCTTAACATTAATGTTTGGAAATCGATTAATATTGTTGAAAATTATTTTAAATGTTAGTAATTGGTTAGCCTGTTGGTGTTGAAAATGATTTGGTGAATGGGTTCTTCAGGTTGTCCGAAGGTTGATCTAGGTTGTGTGATGAAGTAGCAGGAGGCTGAAAAAAGATGTAGCAGTAAGAGAAACATCCTTGAATATATATTACTTTAGTGCAGCTTTTCAGGACTACAGTACTACATAAATATGAAATCTTAATTTTGTTAAAACTTAGTATTGAAATATCGGTTACTTAGTTACTCACTAGGGAGCACCTATGCAGCTGCTTTAAATTAAGAGATTTGGAATGTGGACAGGAAACTAAAGATACAGATTCATGTTTTAGGAGAATAATTAAAAAATGGTTTGTGATTTGTAATTTAATAGAATCCGTGAACAAGCGATAAGATGAGGAGTAAGGAGTGAGAGTGTAAATTGTTGATTGTATGCATAAATAGGTCGATTATGGCATCATTTGAAAGGCTTATTATGCACACATGTCACATCATACTGCTCATTCACAGCTGTTATCTCTCGACTGGCAGTACCTATAGACACGCCACCCTCCGCCTCAACCACTTGTACTCCGTCAATCCAACCTCTCAAACAAAATTATTGATTCTTATTGAACCAATTTGTTCTTTTATAGCGGCCTATTTTTTTTAAAAACGTAGTTAGTCTAAAAATGGAAAAATAAACGCTGTGAAATTAAGGAGTTAATTCTATGAATTCATAGAAATCTGTGTTTATCAACAAAAAGTAAGAAAATGAATTGACAGGAAAAATATGAAAAATAGAATAAAGGTTGAGTAATCTCATATCAAATGATTCGCAGAATGAAGATCTTGAATTTATGTTCTAAAATATAAAACATTCTTCCTAGTTTGAACAGAATTCGCTGAAGGCCCAATTATCAATTTGGTCATCATCAGTGAAGGGATTGTATGTATGTGTGTATATATATATATATATATATATATATATATATATATATATATATATGTGCGTATGGTGTGTGTGTGAGTTTATTTATTCTTACTAAGGGAATGAGTTAAAAAGCGCTATAATATAACTTTCTTTCGCTGACAGGATTGGGAGTTTACCCTGAAATTGAAACGCAAGAACGTTACTAATAATTTGTTTTGTATATGTAAACACCTAATTTTCTCCGGAATATATTTTCGAGTATTATAAATTATTATATATCATGAAATTTGAAATACTTGCTTCCGTCTTCCAGGCATCAAAATTCCCATGTACTACATAATACATAATCTTATAATATTAATAAAGTAATGCTATGGTTATATCTGCATTAGAGACTATATTTTTCGGAATAATTGAATTCGTCCTTATTCGCTCAATATCTATTCCATGGTCCATGCGCATTTCAATATAAAGAGAGTTCTGAGTGAGTATTTCCTACATCTGATGAAAATGAATGGGTTATTTATAGCTTAAGCTAATCCGATCTTACTGCAGAAAAAGATTTTATTTCATTACGCCATTCATGGGTGATAACAATTCAAACATAAATTCCTCACCACAATCGCCGCATTTTATTTCAACGCTGTAAAAACTGATCTAGTAAACAGAAAGGTCATGTGATAAACATGAAGGATTATGTAGTGCTTGTATAAATCCAATCTTTATATTTACACAGGGATCCATTTATTTCATCCCTCTTAGACTGGTGGTCTACATAAATAAAATTCCTTGGTTAATCTGAATTTCATCGAATAAGATTTCAAATGAATTACAAATGCAGAGAAACGTGCTTAGATAATTAAATGGTACTGAATTTTGTTAATTTGTATGTTTCAGAACAAAGATTTAAATAATGACTCACATATTTACAACTTTATTTATAATATAATAACTTAGCAATATATTCCGCATTTTTTTAGGAGAAAAGAACACTTTTTATCTAACGAGTTTAATGGAAAGAGTATCTCTCATCATAATGTACCTTAAGACTTTTTCCGTCCTATGTCCTGTTCACTTTTTTCAATAGAAGTATGAATGAGATAGGAAGTGCCTATTTTGCGAAAGACTTATAATCTTGATGTTCTATAGAAAATTAAGCTAAAAGACAAATTATGACACTTACTTTGTTCTATAGGACATTTTAGATTCTGAAATAGAATATTCTCTACGATTTTAAGCTAAAACCTGCTTTAAATCATAGCCAATAAACTGTAAAATGATGTACACAAATAGGTGTTAAACTGCAAATAAAATCTAAAATTTTTAAATCGCCTAACTTAAATTTTAGTTTGAGTAAGTAGGTGCGCTAAATTGCTATCTGAATATATATAGACAGTGAATATCCAGTCCTAAATAACCTTTTGATATTTCGTAACAATTCTTAGCTGAAAGGACTACAATGTACCCAAAATAACTCAAGCAGTGAATTTTTTTTTTCCAATTCAAAATTTGCAGATAATAAATTCCGCCAAAAAACTATACGTGGATTAATGTGATGAAAAAATATCGAAGGCCCAAACATCAAGAACTTAATCGCGATAACTCCAATTGCAATGATTATACCAAACTGAAAGCTATACAAGAAAATATATTAATAAAAAATAATTATTCCGTGAAAAATTTAAATTCTTTCAAAGCCTAATATTTGTCTGCATGCCTCTGCACTGTTGGTGCATTCCATTAGTAAATTTAACAGATTTCCCTTAAAGGAAATAAGCTATTGAGGTTGTACTCATGACGGGATTTTTTTAAAATGTCTTAAAATGTCCATCGATCCATTTTATATATGTATATATTTGTCTGTTTCCATCCTAGTGGTCACAATTTTGGTTTAATCGTTACCAAACTCAATATTTAATCGTTTTATATAAAAAGAAAGATGAAATTCGTTAATGGCTAAAATTCGACAAGTGGGGGGGGGGTTAAAGGACAGGAATTTCGGAAATTCTTAATATCTCCGTTATTATGCATCGGTTCGAAACATAGTAAAACCAATCTTATTGCAAATGTAATGTTCTAGAAAAGTTGTTATGTATGTATTTTCACTATCTTCATTATTAACCGAGATATTTGCATTTGTTAGCTTTCGGCCTCCAGTAACCCCCCACCACCCTCTCTTACTAATGTCATATTAACTATAAGCTGTTATATTATGAAGCACGTTATTTGAAGCATAGATACCAAATATTGTCCCCATTGAAATTTTAATTTGTGAGATAAATCCAAATACGTGGCACACGTGGGAAATCAGCTTAGTTTACGCAGCACCTGCGTGACGGACTTTTCATTTTATAATTGTTAAGTTATGGTTGTATTCTTATCTTTTATACTGTGCATATTAACTGTCATAGCAGTGAATAGGGCGTTAGCCTGAGACGATCTCAGAGTTCACGTATTTTCCTTGCTTCAGGTTCTATTCAATTGTTAGGATAAAACCAATAGCAAGGAGTATTGACATAAATGAGCTCAAATGCAAGAACAAATTTTTATTTTCTCAATACCACTGCCCGAAGTGACATAATTTTTAAATGCATCGTTTATTGAGGTAAAGTAGAGGCGCATCCTTTGTGACCTAAACTAGGCGCATATCGACTGGTTAGATCTAGCCCAAAATAGGCTGGGCGGTAGATTGTGACGTGAGTGGACGACTGGACAATAACAGTTCTGAGAGTGTTTGGAACTGTTGAAGGTGAGACGATGAGAATCAAAGAGGTGGGGAAGCGGCCACTGATTGAGTTACTCAGCCAGAATCAGGTTCACCCCCATGAGGCCTTTGTGCCCTGCCGTCTTATACACAGTTACAACTACCCTTCAGGCACCTTTAGTCGCGACTAACGTACTTACGTCTACAGTCAGCCACCTAGCCTTTACTTCGGGCAAGTTTAAAATTCTAGGACCAGTTTAATGAGATGCTCCACTAAATTTTTAAGTGGTTAAAAGAATCGCATCAAACTTGGAGTGGATCAAGCAAGGTAATACTAATGCTACTAATAATGATATAGTATTCAGATTACTTAAATTCCAAACAAACAGCAGTAAAATTCAATCAAACAATAGAACAATTAGTCGTTTAATTCTAAGTTTTGGCCTTGCTGTGAAACTTCCTACTAGAGTGACGTGCATTCATTCATTACAAATTCCCCTCTATGGTTTTTTTTACCTTAATCAATGTTAATTCTCACTTTTTAAATTAGCATAGAACCTTATACATTTTTCTAATTGGCTATTGAAAGAATGCTTAACAATTTGTTGGCTTGTCTCTTCCAGTGAGTTTCATCATTTTTGAGTGACTGATAAAAAGAACTTCACAGATTCTTCCATTCGAATAGACCGTATCATTAGAACTATTAAGGTCTTCGGGTATTGACCGTGTCTTCATGATGTTTGCCGACGTTTCGCTAGACATGCTTCTAGCTTCCTCAGGGCTTTCTCTGAGACTGAAGAGTTCTATTCCTTCTCAGGTATATATTGGTGTCTGTCCGGTCGTCTTGGGCGGAGTCTTCCCTTCCAGGTGGTGTCTTCGGATACTTGGTCCGGTGCCGGCGCACTAGTGACTTCTGTTTTGTTAGTCGGACGATTCTTTCTTGGTCGAATTACTGGTTTCCAAAGCTTACTCAGTCTGTAGCCATCTTCTCTGTTTATGTTGTTTGGACACTTTGTTATTTCTATTGCTTCTCGGACTATTCTTTCCTGGTAGTGGTTAACTTTCACCAATACTTTTACTTCATCAAACTTTATCTGGTGGTTCGTTTCCCAGATATGCTCAACTATTGCTGTGTCTTCGGTCCGGAACTTTTTCACACTCTTTATATGTTCTGCCACACTGGTACTTATCAACCTGCCAGTCTGGCCTATGTATTCTGTACCACAGGAACAGGGTATGCTGTATATCCCTGGGCATTTAGTGTGGAGTTTGTCTTTGCTGCTTGGTATTATTTGCCCTATTTTTCTATCCGTGCTGAATGTTGTACTACAACATACATACAGTTGTAGAAGTCTCTAGTGCGCCGGCACCGGGACCAACTATCGGAAGACACCACCTGGAAGGAAAGACTCCACCCAAGAAGATCGGACAAGACAACAATATATACCTGAGAAGGAATAGAACTCTTCAGTATTATAGAAAGCCCTGAGGAAGCTAGAAGCATGTCTAGCGAAACGTCGGCAAACATCATGAAGACACGGTCAATACCCGAAGACCTTTATAGTTCTAATGACAATGACCGTGGAAGTCTAAGAGTAAAACAGACCATAACATCTAAAAATATCTTCCCAGATTTCGGCATCGGCATAATTCGTTATTCATGTAGGATTGTATCAACAGACACTTGATAAATGATGAAAAGATATTATCCATTTATTTCTTCGCCGGTGACTTGACCTATGCAATAGTGTTCTCATTCTAGTCCCTCTAAGCAGCATGTACATGGAATGCAGAATATCCTGGTCTTGGTAATCATCTAAGGTTCTAGTTCTATATACAGTTGAGATTCAATCTGTTGGTTAAAACTCTGTTTAATTTTAATTTCATTTACCTTCATAACATAGCTTTTTCTTCTGAGTGATTACGCTTTTACGAGATTTCTTTTTTGAAATTCGTGTTACAGAACCTATTAGTTAAACATAAAGGTTTTCGTTGGAGCCACACAAGATTATCTTTGTATCGCCTACATCTCTTTGCAGTCCTTTGTATTGGGGTCCATCTTTACGCCATTGATTTCGGTGTTTCTCTTTTAGCTTTTCATTTACATAAGTGTAAGTAATTATCTGGGTGTATTACTCATCCCCGATGATCATCGAGTTCACGAAATCACAACAAAGCTTCCATCAAATTGCTCAAAATTGGTTGTTTTCACTAATTTCACTCAAAAATGTTCATAAATATTTCTCAGAATAAATGAATTCCCCTATAACTATTAGGCAAGCCTTTGTTTTGATTGAACAGCTTCCGTTAAAAAGAAAACTAATTTATTTAAAAGAGACTCCCAAAACAGATCTAGAAACCTTTACTTATCCATAGAAATTCCAAGAAAAAAGTCTTCCTTGAATGTCTCATTAGTTTCACAAGGGGATTTTCCTTCAAATAGTGGGAACGAAAATCTCTTTACTTTAATTAACTTGTAGAAATGCTTATGAAGAGTAGGTAAAATAAAGTCTGTGTTGATTTGGGTGGCATTTTTCCGTGTAGGTTATTCCGTCCTTATATATGATATTTTAGCAGATTTCTCTTAAGGGAAATCAGCTATTGAGGTTGTACTCATGACTATTTTCGAAACATTTCCTGAAATGTCCATCGATCCTTTGACGAAAATTAGGTCCGTTCAAAATTTATATATATATATACGGAGTGTCTCAGTTTCCCATGCCACCCCCCCCCTTAAAACCGCCATTTGTATTAATAAAAGGCTGAGACTTGGTATGCCATAATTGTGACACCTGAAGAATCATTTCAGTTCATATTCAACCTCCAAACATTCTCCAGTACGTCTCCAGCGACCATAACTTTGGAATTCCTGTGGTATATTATACTTTTTGTGACGGATTCTTGAAGAAAACCAAATTATAAAAAGAGTTTATATCTGTATGTTTTTCGATTTGATGCATCCTTTAGCCGTAAAATGCACAAATCTTTATTTCAGAAACGGCATGTTTTATTGAAAAATGCTGCGAAATAAAAGTTGTAGCAAACAAAATTATCTTTTAAACAAGTCTATGGGAAGAGGAATGAATTCTAAAATGACAAACATTAAAATGAAATAACGCTAAAGTATTCTTGATGATTCTTTCCTGGAAGATCGATCATTTATACGGAAACTTCGGTAAAATTGTTGTAGTTGCTGTTGTCCAACATGACCGACAACCACACCAAACAAAAGGGTAAATTTGCGGTCGTCAAAGACTTGCAAATTTAAGCTAAGCTAAACTCTGATTTAAAATGTGTCGGTTAACATTTTCCGAAAACAAACTGTAGGAGGTGCTTAGTTCATTTCTACCTTAGATCATACACCTTAAATTTTTCGATTTTACACAAAGAAGACAAATGTACCAGTTGAGCTGACTGATTACTTTCAGTTAAAAAGTTCATTTGCCCTAAACTGAAGATACATCATTTCAATTAATTAACAATGAAAGTGTCAAATAAGAAGGCGCACTTTTTGAGAGTGGCACGTTCTTGCTAACTGACGGGCATCAAAACGGCCAGCAGATGGGAAAATGGCCTAATCAGAGTTGTGGAACGGCTCTCAAACCACTAATGAAATTGGACCAGTTCAACCTATTAATATTGATAAAGGTGTGCTGTTGAATCTAATCTTGGCCCTCGTCATCTCATCCCCTCCTGTCAACCCTCATTCAATGGCCTAGTTAGTTTATTTCTGCCCCGTATGTATGTACCACCTGTCAACAAATAAATAATTTGTTGGACATTGGAACATTAAAAAACTTCAGATTGAACAAAAAACTAAACTCCTTTCAAGAAACTGTCGGTCATTTTTTGTTATGTTTTTTTCATTTTCAGCTGTAGTTTGGTGTAAAGAAACGTTAATCTTTTGACATATCAATTAACATACTGGTTTGGTCAGGATATATGCAACAATTAAATCACTCGTTAGATGCCGTCATAAGAGGGAACAAGCACCAAGCGCTATGAATGCGATTACTACATGAGGATTTAAATATATTTATCCTCGTGTTCCTATTTTTGTTGTTGTGTTTTTAATAAAGTACTAAATGAACGAAGCGCAACTCTCACCAAGAGCAAACAATTTATAACTGACAGACGACTCGACGAAGACTATAGGCATAAGCTCATTATTTTAAAAAAATTAAATAAATAACAACAAAAATAGGATCACTTAGTGTAGTAAAAAATAGAAATTTAATATTGAAAATCCAACTTGATTTTCAAAGAAGTCCTAATATTATCTGGGCGGGCTCAAGGCTAGATAGCAAAAAGACATATATTTAAACGAATGTGTAAACATCTAGAATATTACATAAGCCAACTGCCCCAGGCTAAACAGAAGCAACCAACAGCTGACTATTGGACTTCATAAAATCAGTAGCTTTGAAGCAATTCAAACTCAACGTACCTTAACTACAGGCTTGAAAATGGTGCTCTAGTATTCAGCAAGTATTATTAACAGCATCTACAGACAGATTTGAAAATAGTACTAATAATTGATTTCTTTTGACAACAAATTTTTATTTATTTTAGGTAAATTGACAAAAAGTAAGAAACTATAAAATCGAATTAGCTAATTATACTAGGATATAATTATGCCTCAAGAAATCACCAACTAGAAAGACCGTTCACACAATGTGATGTGACTTTAAATCCCATTCATAAAACGGTTAAATATGTTATTGATCAAATAAAAATTATTGAGACTGGAAGGATAAATATTATTTGTGACGTAACATGGAACATACCTATTTGTTATATATTTCATGTTCTAATTAAGACAATATTTTATATTAATGCTTGGAATACGAAGTTTCATGATCTGGCAGCTGAGAGCGCGAGCTGAGTAGAAGTGGGTGGAGGTTTATTTAAGACTGAGAACAAAAAAATTTACAAAAAAATCGTTTAATACTTACGATGAGAAAACAATTTCTAAAACAACAATTATAGACAATTGAATTTACAATTATGGAGATAATTCGAATTTTTCTAAACGCTACTCCTGTGGTCGCTTCACAGGAAGTTCCATTTCGGCTGTATACTGAATAACCTGTGGTTTTAAAGGAGTCTTTATTAGAAAGATAGATGGGTTTCGGGAATGCAAAAGACATGGGATTTGTGTCTATTTCAGTTGGTTGTGAGATTTATCTTTAATCCTGGTTGCAAGAAATACAAAATTTCTGAGAACAACTGAGTTGCTGCCTTTGTAAATAAATATTATAAAACTTGGGAAAATAATTCAATGATTTCAGGAATTTATCGCTGACTGGTAGGAAAGAGTTAGTTACCACCAGATATAAAAATTCGATGGCATTTTCCTGGCATTCAAGGGGCTTCTTTGAAATAGAGTGTCAGTTTTTCAAGTGACGATTTTGTGACCATGAAGA
Source organism: Riptortus pedestris (assembly GCA_019009955.1). NCBI lineage: Eukaryota > Metazoa > Arthropoda > Insecta > Hemiptera > Alydidae > Riptortus > Riptortus pedestris. The sequence goes on from CM032228.1 coordinate 140,837,050, forward strand.
TGCTGTTGGTGGCTGGTTTCACTGAGCGAACTCTGGTTGTTCACATTGAAGCCATCAGGTCCTCTACGACTTGTTCCTCTGTCCCCGACAATCTTCTATCATTTCGAATGCTTGGGCTCTATGAACATCACACAAATACTAGAATTTCTTGGGGTTAGCGTCGTTGGAATTAACGCCTTTATATCTTATCTTCGATTAAATGTAGATTCTTAAGAACTATGGTTGCCAGCGCAATATACTCATTTGGGTCTCCAGCGACCAGAGTTGGGCAAAATTGTAATTACAATTACAAGTTATAACTACATTAGTTGAAATATAGCTACAATTACAACTACTAGTGTAATTAGTAATTAGTAATGGGCAACTACATTTTTCAACTAAAGTAATTGTAATTGAAATTTCTCTACAGTTAGTAGTTGAGAAAATCAGTAGTTCCTAAAACAACTACAGTTAGTAGAAATAACTACATCCAACGTCTTTATATTCAAAAGTTTATTAAATAACATATACTACATTATTATAATAACTGAAAATAATTTTAATGAAAATAAATGAAAACTAACAAAAATAATAAGTTAATTCCTTTTTATATTTTCCCGAGATAATTGCGAAACCAAGAAAATGCAACTACAGTTACCAATTACATTTTTGTAACTGTAGTTGCAATTACATAACTAGTATTTATTAGTTGAAAAAGTAGTTAATTACAAAAGTATTTAATTACTGTCCAACTCTGCCAGCGACAACGGTACCACAAATCCGTACAATTTACATTTTCCTACAGCACCCATTCTACATTCAACAGTGATAATATTGTGATAAACGAGTTTCTGTAGAGTCTGTGTTTAAGAGGAGTGAGTAAAATCGGCGATGGCATTAGCCCGGGTCCTTCAATGACTGTAGTGCCGAGTGAGTAGGTTGTTGTGATATAATTTAAGACAAATAAAGATTCACTTAACTGCAATAGCTATCATAATTAATGGTAAGAATTATTCATATCTGAAAACTAATGGTAGGATAATAAACTAAAAGTTGATACAACATATTGATTAATTATTTCATGTTATTATAACCAAATCATGGAAATAAGATATTCTTTTACTTTTCTCTGATGATTGTGGAACCATTGGAAGGATGATATTATACGATTGAATTAAATCCTCTTAGAGTTCTATATTTTACTGTTCATACATGAATAATCTCTATATTCTTCATCCAAGTAGGTTTCTCATTTAATGAAATTACTTTCAAGTGCTTAGGGATATAGTATCCAGCCTTAATTTATTCAATTTGTATGAATGGGCTTCCTTTTTTGGAAAATATATTCGTCAGAATTATTTTAAGCGACTTCAACATATATATCACAATTATTATTATGACTTTTCATCGTATTAATTTAATGACTTTAAACAATTAAAATAGCACTGAATTTAAAAGTATATCAACTAGCATTGACAACATCATGTGCCTGAATTTATTCGTTTATTTCCTGCCTTGTTTAAAAGGATTAATCCTTATTCTCTATTAAGGAGTTCGTTAACAAACAACTCTCATACTGGAAGTCAGGATTAAGTTAGTATAGGTTATACTGAGCAATAGCAGAATCATTTTCTGAATATCCCAATGAATAGCAACACTATGTATGGTGGTAAACGAAAAGACTAAAAGGATGAATAAATCATATGACCAGGCGTTGCTTAATTCATGCAAATTTCTTTTATGAATACATATTACTTTTAAAACATAAATTTGAAGTTTTATGTATTATAGTTTTTTAAAATACTAGTATATATAACCCATGGCAATACAATGTCTATTTAATTTTATGTATAGACTAGATTGAATTCCTGGAGTTCCCATTCTTTTATAATGTCTATCTATCTTTACTTTTTGGTAAAATGTCTTAAAGATTCGAATTCTTTCCTCATGATCAATATTATAAACCGTATGCAGCTAGGGGAATATTTGAGGAGTAAATGCTGAAAATTCGTTGGCATTCTTCTCCTTTTTGAGAAAGATCCATGATGCTCATGAGGTCGTCATGGCTTTTATCGCCTACTCACTAGACACAAATCACCTCCTACAAGTCATTGGTCTCCTCGCAGCCAACCTTTACAAGACCAAAATTTCGAATCATATTCCAGATTACCAGGCATAAAGCTAACTTTAACTTATAATTTATATATTAGCAGAATTCCCTTTATAGAAAGGAGCTATTGAGGTTGTACTCATGACAAAGATTTCCGAAAAAAAATTTCTAATATCCGTTGATCCTATCTAGTTAACAAAATTAGGGAAAATTTTATATATATATATATATATATATATATATATATATATAATAACGATATAGAGGTCTGGAAAACAGGCCTTAATAATTAGTAGTCTTCCAAACAAATTCTTTATTAAAGGACAAGGCCTTCCGGTACTAACGTGCCTTCATCAGATACTAACTAACAAAACAAAAAAGATAAATTTTTAAGAAGGTTTATGAACTGATTCAGTTTCTGAATTTTTAATTCATAATTTTTTATTTTACCATAAGAAAAGGACTAACCCATATATAATTATTTTTTTCTTTTTTTGTTAAGAGTCGCTTATCGAATATTCTAATGTTATAAACATATCATGTACAGAAACTTTATCAACAAACGGAATTGAGTTGTTTAATATTATAATAAATTTGTTCTCTTAATATCTTGATAGTTCGATTCCCGCCTGAGCAGAGGAATTTATTTAGTGACAGAATTCATTAAATAAAATCCTTAGTCCCACCCTCGCTAGAAAAGGGTGGTAATCTGTAGATAACCCGTAATTAGCCTTAGTTGCAAAAAGTGGACGTTATTATATAATTGAATATCTTGAACAACTTTTTCTCAATTTTCTCACTTGTAAACGGAAGAACAGATACATAACACATATGTGTGTATGTAACTCTCTGTTTATCTGTCTGCCTTATTCCAGTCTATCGTCCTCAATTTTCGTTCCTTTTCATCTAATCTCGATATTTTAACGCATATATAACTTACTCACGTATAACAAAGGACCTAGTGGGTTAATGTCCGAAAACAGGACAGAAGGGGTTTAGAGGATGGATACAATTTTAGTTTCTTCGTTATTTTGCCCCACTAAAAACTGTTATACTATGAACATTGCTATGTTGCTAATGTTATATAATTTAATTGATGTTGTACACGTTTGGCAGTAACTAGTATATTATCTGAGTTATTTTTTTATTTATTTTTTGTGTGCAGTGAAACCTAACTGCAAGCAATAAGCTTGACACCTCTTGAGTTAGGGTTCTTACTGAAATAGAAATAAAGAATAGAGTGGGTAATGACAAAATTCCAGAGACATTCCCTTCCTTTTTTTTCTTGCGGATTTTTTATTGTTTAATATAAATAACAATAGAAATACATTTAAAGAATTTCATAATTGAGGTTCATTATTAAACATTTACTCGCATATGCGCAATTATCCTAATTCATCCTATTATCTCTTTTACACAATGCCTTCTATTGATTTGTTATGCTCATTTTAGTTGTCATTTATACATAAACTACCACAAAAGATAGACAGAGTTTGAACTAATTCTGAGTTGACCATAATGAAATCCGTTTGAAATTCATGAATGGGAGAAACTTGTTGATAACGTAAACTAGCAATACATTATGTGTGAGTTACTCGAATGGTAAAGTTACTCAATTCCCAATTTATGTCAACGCACTATATGACAATAACCCGATTTCTATGCAGACGATCGTGGTGTTATGGAAGTCCAGCGTGAGCCACCTTATGAATGATTTCTAGGTACTATCCTTCAATGGACTACTTATCGGAAATCAGCAATTGAGTAGGACTCAGAGTCTATTTTTCAAAACTTTGAAAACATTTGCTACAATAAAATTGAGTATATGTGTGTGTGTGTGTGTGTGTGTTCGCACACGCTTTCCGAAGAGTTCAAAGATTGTAGCGATTATCCTGGCAAGTTGTAATTGAGAAAGCAACAGAGTAAACTGGCTAAAGGATGTATAAACCCCGAAAATCGGTCTTCCCCGGTCTCCAAACCAGTAAGTAATAATTATTCAACGGAGTTTGCTCAACCACTTGAAAAAAAAATCCAAGAATTTATTGTGGTTGATGGAGCAGAAGACTGAGGCGAAATGCAAAGTGTCAACAAGCATCGAAGAAAGCATAAAATGATATTCAACAACATGATTTAATTATAAGACCACTATTCTTTTAACACAGTAAATGAATGAATCATAATTTGTATATATTATTATAATATATATTATAAACATTTTATATTATTTCTTGCACCAACAAGGGTTCCATGAATATTTAATTTTATTGTGAAGTTGGGATTTCGTTGAAATGATGACACCTACCTATTTCTGTGGAAAAAGGGACAGGGAATCTGATTAACAAACTTCCTAATTATGCTAACTCATTTTCGAAGCAGAAACTTCTCTATTGGGTCCTTCTTTTTTCGAAGAAAAGATAATAAGAATTTCTTAAAGAATCATTTCGACATTTGTTTAAAATGTCAAAGTGTATATACAAACTTTTTTTACCCTTTCAAGGGTATAGTGATTTTGTAAAATAGGTCACTAGACGACTTGTGTTGAAATGGCAGAAACATACTTTGGAGTCTTATGGGTGTACGGCATCCTTTCAGTGAACAGTAACTAGAAACTTAGTGACTACCTAAAATTTCCCACACACGTCTTGTCTTTGGAGCTAGAAATAGAAATGGTTTCCCATGTAAATATAAAGATTGGATTAACTTCTGAACAAATTAACCCTTTCCAACATGCACAATAAATGTAGTCATTCAGCCTTAATACTCGTTCAGTAAAAGATAACAGCTGGACGAATAGAAATAATAATAATATAAATGGAATTTGAATGTACATAAATGGAGCTAATGTATTAGAATTGAAAAACACTCTTAGAACAGAATTCGTTCTTTATATTTTTTCCCTTAAACCCAACGAAAATATTGAACCTAAGTATTTGAATTAAACCTCTCAGTTCTCTAGTATAAAATAACCCCCATTGACTATATTTTTATCATTGATGTATTAAAAAAAAAAAAACCACAGCTCTTTCCTCCCGTCATCATGGAACACTAATAAATTGTATTAAGTGACCTGAAGGCGGATGGCACAATTTTGAAATTTGATATTGATCTTTAAGGAAGATATTGGCAACATAAGTTTTGACTTATATATCTTCACTCCTGAGGGTTGCCGTAAAGTGTATAATAACGCATACTACCGAAACTGAGTCCTTTAATACATATACAAAACATTTTCCATTTCTATTCAGCCATTTTCATGGAAGACAATAAAGTCTTTGGCGCCCGGACGTTTAAAGACAAAACATCAACATTATAATTATGAATAACGTTTAGTGTGTGAAATCTTCATTCTAAACACAATTAGTTCTTTCCCTTTTCTCGATAAAACTAATATTAACCCTAGAACTACCAAGGGGGGGGGCTCCTCGAGCCCACAACTTTTTGTTTTTGTTCCCTATCACCCAATTTTAATGGGATATTTTTGATATTTTATGTATTCCTCAGAAAAACATCCTAGAGTGAGGGCATAACAATAAAATTAAATAAAAAAATGTCTATGTTGAGAAAAAATTTTTTTTTTGACGTGTGGGCTCGAGGAGCCCCCCCCCCCTTGGTAATGCAAGGGGTAGTTATACACTTAAGTACCAAGGAGATGCTCCTCGAGCCCACTGCTATTTAATACTACTTTTAACTAGTAATTCAAGTGTTATTAATTATATTGCTCAAATAATAATTACTTTGATGTAATTTTAACATACACAAACCTTCTCAAGTTTTTTTTTTTCTCAAAAAGAAATATATATATTCTCCCCAAATAATTTTTTTTCATATAAAAATATATTACTGAGATGGTTATAATTATTGCTCCTGATAGGTACTTTTTTAGAAAAGAGAAGATTTTCTAGGTTGTTCCCAACTAGGGGAACAGTTAGTCCATGCTGCATCCTGGATAAACACTCGGAAAAAAAAATTATTGTGCAAAAGCACCGATAATTGCATTACGAATCTGATAATTATATTTTCTTAAATTATTATTCTATTATAATGTTATAATAACTTAGATATAGATAACTTTTTTATTCTAACAATGTTTAGATATGTTCCTCCAGTAGAATAAAATTACATTTAATTTAAAGTCATCCTTTTTTCCCCATCCGAACTTTTTTTTTTAATTTATTTTTATTTTTGTATTTAATTTTTTTTTTTAAATTTTTTTTTTCACAGGTGTCATAAGAAACGTTCATTAAACATAATCCAATAGAAATAAAAATTTTAAAAAAATTATAGAACCAAAATAAAAGGTTTTTAAGGTTGTGGGCTCGAGGAGCCCCCCCCCCCTTGGTAATCCATGCGACCTGGGAGAGGTCGGTAATACTAGGGTTAATAGAGATATTGAAAATATGTGATTTCACGTGAAAGTAAGCTCCCTTCTCCCCCATATTTAAAAAATCGAATTCTCATGATCTCCTTTGCATTTTTAAGAGATTGAGTAACAAATAGACAATATTTTCAATTGTGATTTCAAGTTCTTAGAATGGTGTGAAACGTGAAAAAAAACACAACTACTATTGCATTCAATCTTCCAAATGTTAACTTTGTTTTCTTTGAACAACAACGTTCAGTAAAAAAAATATTACATCTATTTTCAATAAATAAATGAATAGTAGCAAGGGAAGGAATCATTAAAACTTGTTTTTGTTGGTCCAGTAAATATTTATTTATGAGAAGTTACGGAATCGTCGTTCTTGAGATGACGGTTTCACAGCCTAGCATTGTAAATTAAATTTCATTTGGTTTTTGGCTTCACTTCTAGTCATCCCGGTGCACACTCAGCATCGTGAGGTAATTGAGTGGCTACTTAAGTAAAGAATTAACCAGCTACCATCTTTGGTAGAGCAACTTTGGGCAGCAATGTCATCACATAACGGTAGGGAATACCATAATAAACACCCCTCTAAGGTAAATTACTAGCAATAGAAAGAAAGGAAAAAAATCTGATATGGGCTCCACATGACTTGCACGTATTTCTATGAAATTAAATAAACAAAACGTTTCGATGCACTTCATTTAAAATTATTTCATTTGAAAGTAATATGAGGCATGTTCGTTCCAATATATCGGATCAGACAATTTCATAAACATAACTTCTAGATCTTTTCTTGATAAACAAAAATGGATTTATACAAATTTGATTTACCTTCAATAGGCACGAAGAAATTTGCAACTTATTTCACGCCCTCCCTCTAGTAAATTTGTAGTAAACAACTACAAGGTACAAAAATCCTAAAAAAGAAATTGAACATGCTAATGGCAGTCGCTTTTGATTAATAAGATGCGTATATACAAATGTAAAGACGCCACTTTGAATTAAATCAAAATGATTTTAATGTAGGTCAAACGAATAATTCCCTTAAAATCCGAAAATTTTCTCAATTACAATACAACCTTTTCTTCGTACGAGGTACAAGTATAAAAACGATAAAAATAGCTCCGGAAATATTTCCTCCTCCCCCAGTCAAATTGTGGGACAAAGGAATGAACTCGGTTCATATTTACAACCAAAGTTTCTCCTGTACTCACAAAAGCCCAAAGTCTGCGCATAAATTGCTAATACTTGCATCATTGGAGGCAATTTCGAAATATTAACTCTCTATTCAAATCCCTAGAACCATGAGTAATTTGTTTGTTACATAAATCATAATTTGAAGCTGCACATGAAGGCTTTACTTTTGCTCCCTCCAGTAAAGTCCGTGTTCTATTCGTATTCATAATTTATGCAGACAGCATCTCAATGAAGCACCAATACAAGAGGGCTCATATCGTCAGTTGGAAAATGTTAATCTGGAACAGTTTGTTTAATTATAATTCATACTATTGTTCATATAATTATGCTAAAATATGCATAAACCCGAGGCCTTAGACCGGTTATCGATAACTGGTTTAAGCTGGAAAAGGAACCTCCGGTCTGCAATATATCATTGGTACATACTAAGCTAAGGATATTCGTTGGCGGGGATAGTCAGGAATAGGAGAGGCATTTAATCCCCTTTGTTATCAAGGCTAAACAAACACCTAAGTTGTAAAATACCTAATGGCCTCCGGCTTGGTCTTAATGAAGTATTACGAGATCAACCCTAGAAAATTACTGGCTGTGAATTCGTGTGTTTTCTAAACACTAAATTTGACCAATAAAACAAAAAATAAAAAAGGCCGTTACTAAGGAGCTGCGTAAACTAAGCAGATTTCCCTATGAGGGTATGACTCTATGGATCTCATCTCACCGTATGTTTTTTATTTGTAAGTAAACATCAGATGAGTAGAAGTATGGGTTTACTGAAGGCTGAAAAGAAAAAAAAGTACAAAAAAGTCGCTTACTAATAGAGCTAAGAAAAAGTGTATAGAACGGCAATTGTGGTTTACCAAGATTGGTTCTATAACATTTTTTGATCTGACCTATAATAACTGAGATACCTTGAATTTTCAAATTCCCCTATCTCGACCACCCCTCCCCCCCCCCCAACTTACGGGTACGATTTCAGCTATTGTTTAATATGATCTTTAGTGTTGAACGATACAGTTAAATATAGAGTTTGTGATAGAAATAATAAACATTTTTGATTAAAGACCCTAAAATCCCAATTGATGGTGTAGAAAACAATGTTCAGTATTTCTGCATAGAATAAAGTGGTTCGTGATATAGCAGCTCATTGTTAATATGACAGGATTAGGATTGGGGCTTTACTGAAGGCTGAAAACTAAAATATGCTAATATCTTGGTTAATATTCACAATAGAGAAGATACGTGTTTAAGGACATTTATATGCAATTCAATTCGCAATAAGATTGATTCTATGCATAATTCCCCAAGTAATAACAGAGATATTTTGAATTTTCGAAATTCCCCTCCAGATACGAACTAGGTCTTTAGTTTTACATAAAACGGTTATATATCGAGTTTGATTACGATAAAACAAAAGTGGCGACCTCTGGAGCGGACATGTCTGTTATTCTGAATTACAGTTGTCTTGAACGTACATGTGTAAGATATGAACTAAATTGGAGATGTAGAAGAAACGCAAGCTAATAACTTTGTGAGGAACTAAACAATGATATAATAATTAAAGTGGATAAACTTTAAACCAAAATTGAAATTAGATTTACCAAATAAAGAGGTGCTTATCTGAAGACACAAAATTAATACACTCACAAAATTCTCAATAAATTATTAAACCAAATTAAAATATTATACTTCTTTAAATAGACTGACAGTTGTTAAATACATTAAAACTTCTTCTGTAGAATGGGGCACTTTCGGCTTGTAACTCATTTAGATTTCTGGATAGTAGCAATAGTAATATTAGAATTCAGTCTGTCAAATGGTTAACGGTCAATGTATTGCATATTTTCCACTTTGGTTCATCTAGTCTGGCCATAAGAAATGAGTACGTTTTAGTAAGTCATAATTTTCAGGCGTCTGAGGATATTTACTTTCCGTCATCTCCTTGATGGCCAATTAATATTTGTTGGATTTATTTCCATTCCATGCATCTTGAAAAGTGTTTTCAGTCATGTAAAAATACCAGTTCTTGCAAGTAGTTTTGCTTGTCCGTCAAAGTTTTCCATTTTTTACTATACCCACACGGCCGGCTCACCAATAAATATTAATGGGTTTATTCAGTTCGTGTATTATGTCCAATAATTGTGTTATTAAGGGATGCTTTGAGTAACTGACGTTTAGTGATTACACTTATACAAAAGAATATTGGATACTACTATTAATTTAGATTTGTGATAATAAACTTTTAAACGAACCGGAGCAGAATGACGCATTAGCTCGGAAATACTAAAGCATTTGCCAAAACCGGCGTAGAAAAATTACTCACTCACTATCCCCAATATATACTTTTGATTGAGTTAAGCACCCCACTTATTTGAAGTAATCATTCGAAGTTACAATTCAAAAGCCAATCGTATATTACCTCTGTCCCTCACGTTATGGACCAACTGTCCATGCAAACTCCTTGAGAGAATTCTTAATCGAAGGCTCATATTGTTCCTTGACAATAACCAACTTCTTTGGGACTTCCAATATGGCATTAAATCTATGGATCTCATTACACGTCTGAAAAATGGTATTATGAACGGTTTCCTTAAAAGGCAATTCATATTGACCGTCATTGTAGCACTGAGAAGGCAACTATTTGTTTTAAAGAGTACAACCCACGAAATTTTAAATAGCCCATACCTTAATTAGTACGACTACCTTCATTTAGAGTGATATCATTGAATCTCGACCCTAAAATGATCACTCGTAGTTAGATATAATGAAATGCTTAATAAAATATTAAGAAACATATTTTAATACATGGAGGGACTAACTTTCCACCAAGGACACTAAACAAGCTAAAACTAAATACCTCACTAACTAAATACTGGAAAAAAAGAACCTCAAATTCTACTATAACAGTTAAAAGTTACTTTATACTTTTATATACACGTATGCAATCAAAACTACAACAGGTCCCTTGTATTTTTTGTGTTGAATCTTGTTTAAACGCCTTGTCTGCTAATTATAAAAAGAAACTAGCTTTATAAATCTTAAATTCTCCAGCATTCCGCATTCAAGCACAATGTGCTTAGGTGTCTACTCCCTTTCTCCAGAGCACCTACATATTAGTGTTTAACTGTGTTTGTTGTTTAACATGTGTTTATTCATCTTCCAGTGCCCCTAGATCACTCCCACTACAACTCTGAGTTCCTTCCTAAGCAGTCTGATATAAATTTCCCTGTTTCTGCTCTCCTCAAACACGATGGGGGTCTTAGCATGGATAACTTGGTATCTTTCCCATAATTCCTTCCTGGTCACATTATTCATGGAGTTCTTTTAAAATATTGAAGATACTCCGATCAAGGCTACTGTTCCTTGATACACACACACTTGAACCTCTCCTGACCAATTTATCTGCATTTTCATTTCCTGAGATACTCTGGTGTTCTGGTTCCCACGCTTTTGTTAACCCTTGATAATTGTTCCAGCCTCACAACACATTCCTCTACAATCCTAGGACTTCTTGCTGGTTGCCAGTACTCTGCAGGCCGCCTGACTGTCAGTCAGAATATGAATAACTTTTCCCGCCTCTTTAAGCTCAGCTAATTGACGGGCTGCCACCCAAATTGTAAAGATTTCGGCTTGAAAAACTATTAGAGTTGGTCCCAAGGCAGTCCATTCGTTTAGACTACTTCCACCCTCCTTGCACCACACTCCTGCCTCGGACAGCTCTTCCGTCTTGGAGCCATCCGTGTAAACCTAGAGACCATTTGGCTGTTTAAATCTCTCCATTTTCAATTGGCAGAGCTCATACATGTACACTTTAAACCTTATCTCCAATAAGGAAATCTCTGTCATTATATTCGAGGGCATATTATGTTCCTTTATCTTCTCAATGTTTTCCAATTGCCTCAGAAGCCATTCCATCCGGCTGAATTTTGGATAACCTTCATTCTAAACATCCTGATCATTGCTTTCATTACCTCTGTCTCAATAAAGATTTTTATCAGACGGCCCAACGTTTGCACATTCGTTTCCCTTAATATTCAATTTGTTCCATCACACCACGTATCCTAGTGAATATTATCTTTAGGTAATCCTTACTTTTTTGTTATTATATGTTTATTATTGAAATACAACTTTCTTTATAACTCAGAAACTTAGCAATAGTCTTATAGACATTTATCTCCCTGATAAACGGCTAGAATTTCTAAAGATTAATTACAATTTCTTCGAAGCATTTTAAAGAATGTCATTAGGCAGAGGGAATAAATGCTTGAAATGATTGAATTGATTACGTAAACTAGGTTATTAGGGGACAAAACTCGTTCATTAAGAGAAATTAGGCTACCTTATTCAAAGGTAGCTTCGTTATTTCTTTTCTTAATTATATTCCTGAAGCAACAAGCGAGCAATGAGTTCTTCAGGAGTCCAGTCTTAACGATGCTAATATGACATAATTGAAAACAGAAATTTTACTTCTTCGAGGCTAAGTATTAAATCAATTGAATTCCAGCAGCTCAGTAATTTGTTTTTTAAAAGTTGTTAACAATTGCAATATAATCCGCAATATTCACCCCCTTTTTTAAAAAAAGAAGTAAAAACTGAAAAAAAAATTCCGACGCAAGAAAACATATAAATAAATTTGGAGGTAAAGATAATGTAAATATATTACATTTTAAATAATATAAATGTATCTAATAAAATCTATAAAAACCAGAAAGACTTCCTCAAGAACAACTCAGGTACATTGGAGTACTTTTAACTCGGTATGCCAGTCCCTTTCTGTGAAAATGGATAACGTTACAAATGAACTCTTAATCCTAACGTACACAGTGGTCCTGGATTGATTTACTTAAGGCCCTGTCTAATTCCGCTACTCACAGCAATATTATGTACCATGATGTATTTAAATGGCGGTCTTTCAACAGTTGCCTCTTTATTTACGTTTGAATTACAAACCCCGGACATAAAATATTCGATGATTCAAGCGAATGTACAAGTTGAAAGGCTTATATTGTTGTCTAAATGTTATAAGTTCACCTCTTAGTTGATAAGGACTCTAAAATTGTTGCACTTGCTACTATACCGCTCCGACATCAAACATTCTTTTCTTTATATCTTCCGTAATGGGTAGCCTATGCATCGAGGACTTAAAATGTAAACTGGACACCGATAAATTTATTGATTCAATCGCTTTAAGTGAATATCAGTGAGTATTAGTAGAAGTGGGGATTAACTGAAGATTGAAAAATTTTGAGAACCAACGTTGAGTAAATTCCATCCCGCCCCACCTCCTACACGCTTAAATGGTGACGACCTCATGATCTTCTAGATGCGTGAAAAATTTTAGTGAATGGGACTGTATATCGAGATTTCCCTTGTGGACTGTTATAAAATGGGATGAGGATGTCAATAGATTTCATCTCCCGTTATATTGTTAAAGGGCTGATCCCCTCAGCTCGGACCTTGGTTGGCTGATGAGAGTATAGTTCATCATGAGAACCGGAGTGTTGGGGTAACAGTACTTGTTTGCTGTAGCCTAGGGCAACTAAAGCAGCTGTAACCCAATTACAAATCATGTATACAACGTAGAATGCCAGATAAATAAAATTGAATGAAAAGTATTTGGTTTTATATGAATCCATACATATATATATATGTGGTGTGTTGTTCTTTTCGGAGCTTTGGTCAATGTTGGTGAAATGAATCTTAGTTTATGCCAATATTTCGAGAATTTTTATTTTCTCTTCCTCAGGGCTGTAAAAATTACATGTACTACATTATAATATTGCACATTGGTATTATACATTGTTATAAAAGGGTGTTTTTTCCTTATTATTACTTACCAAGACTAAATATATTTATAGACTGTTATACATTCTTATTGCACTATGACTAGGGTTATAGTAACCTTCCTTGTTTTGTTTACATATATAATATATAATGAATAACAATACTGTAGATACATAATAGAATAATAATAATAATAATGCAACATAAGAATAGCTTTAATATAGGCATAACAATGATTTTAGTAACACACAGGAATGGTTGTTATAACATAATAAATATAAGAATAAAAATAGCAACATAAATACAACATAGGAATAACTTTAACATAACACAACAATAATTATAATTTAAAATAACATAACAATGATTGTAATAGTGCATAGCAATAATTATTGTAAAATAATATAAGTTGCAATAACATAGTGGTAAGTGGCAATAACATAGACTTAACAAAACATAGCAATAATTAAAATAGTGCATAGCAATAACCATTGTAAAATAATATAAGAACCACAGTACAACAATTATAATATAGTTTAACAAACAAATACACCATACTATAAATATATAAAACATACAAAAGGCTGTGACCCTGCTATGTAAACAAAACAAGGAAGGTTACTATAACCCTAGTCATAGTGCAATAAGAATGTATAACAGTCTATAAATATATTTAGTCTTGGTAAGTAATAATAAGGAAAAAACACCCTTTTATAACAATGTATAACACCAATATGCAATATTATAATGTAGTACATGTAATTTTTACAGCCCTGAGGAAGAGAAAATAAAAATTCTCGAAATATTGGCATAAACTAAGATTCATTTCACCAACATTGACCAAAGCTCCGAAAAGAACAACACACCACATATAAATACAACCTGGTCGAAAACATCAGCACAATTATATATATATATATATATATATATATATATATATATATATATATATATATATATATAATGAAAGGTTTTTAGAGCTTCCTAAAATCATTTAGTGACTGAACTATTAGACAATACTGAATAAATTACCTAATTGTTTGTTTTGAATAAATACTACCAAACACCGGTAAATAAAAGTGCAAAATATAATAACAGAGAAATGGTAGGATATTCCCAAACCAGATTTCGCCAGAGAACCGCTATTCGATAATATTATGAAAAAATGTCATGAAAAATCAGTAAGGAGTTATAAACAAAACAGTTTTAAACTAAAGAAATTGTCTTGCAGAGTAGGGGAGGCGTTAACCCTTCGAGGAGTGAAAAAACTTAAGTGTGTAGTCCTCCGAAGATGGAGAAAGGTTGGTAAATATTTGACAGGCATCGGCCAGAGGACTTGACCTTAACAAACTCCATTATACAACACATAGAACCTCTTCTATACATGAATGATTATGTACATTTCAAGACATTCATGAAGAATACCAAATGCCAACCAAATCTATTTACAGGATTAAAGGACTAAAATGTTCCTTGAGTATTCACAGAGCCTCATGAGTAGCAAATGAGAGAGCGGTGAATTAATCGTGACTTCATGCATGAGAGCTTCTAACACAATGGCATAACTTCTAACGAACTATTTGCTCATTCTAATGCTAATTGAACAATGGGGTCCTTCGATCTCCTGATATAGAATTAAACTGGCACTGAAATAAATTCTAAAGGAATCAGAACCTGAGTACAGGCCTAATCCTTTTGAACGATTTGAACTTCCTATAAACATTTTATACTACTCACATTCAACGGGCCTCAATGGAGGTCTAGAAATATAAGCAGTGAGAATAGGAAAATGGACTACAGATGCTTATGGATTCATAAAAGAATAAACAAAATTAGAACGAATCTAGCTAAAAAGTAAAAGATAAATTACCCAAAATATTCATTGTATACTATAGGTCTGGAAATATAAACCCCTTGAGTAACTAATAAGTAATGGTGTAGCAAACCTAAACTTATAGGATTTCATTAGTTCCATAGTTTCATTAATAGACTCTTTGTCTTAAAAAAAAAAAAAAAAAATATTCTATGTACATTTTCTACACCGAAGATAGGGTCGGAGATTTTCTGGTTCTCACGAAGTATCCAACCAAAAAAAATTAAAGAAATTTGTATTCATTTTTACTTGGATAAAAGCGTTATAATAACACATAAATTTGAAAATGTCATCTACGATAAAATTAAAAGTTACCTTGGTCCAGAATTCCCCTTCCCAAATGGTTTATCATAAAAAAACTTGCTTCCCTAATGAGAAAATTGCTAAATACTAATATATTGAATTTCGAAATATGTTGCAATTACTTGCGTTAAATGACGTCAATGTTGACTGTCTTAGCGGGTTAAAGTTTGCTTTTCAGCTTGAATAGCCTCTGTGACTCGGTGAAAACCGAACTAATCTATGCTATGTGCTTGGATGAAGAACCGTTACCTGGTATTATTGCAGCTATATATGAATGGCATGGGCTCAGATGACCTTTTTCGGAGAGAACATATAGGAGGGACCTTGGCATGGACATAGCGAGTCCGGCTGGGGGTGACGTTAAGTGCCCTGACGTCATACAGCACATATAATAGGCAGCGCCGACTCAACAACGAGCAGAGTGGCCTTCTCCGATTCGTGTCCTGTTTACATATTGTAACCAAATATGTACTTCACTGATCCATTCATTCATAACCTTTTTTTTTTTTACGGAAAAGGGAAAAATCGATGCTTGAATGAAATGATGAAACATATTTTAAAAACTTCAATTACGATAAGAAGAGCCGGCGTCATCAACGAAAGTATTCATTTTAATACCGCTTAACATGAATAAACTAAACAGGTTTTCAACGTGTGCTGGACACACTCTACGAATCTGGCATTTTCTCCATTTATCCTGTTATCAAACTTCTATGAAATCAGAAATTTAAACTGAAAATTAAATGTTTAGAACGTTCAAGTGTTCGAACAGGAACCGCAAATACCTCGGTTAGTATTTGGTTTTGGTGGAAAATACTATAGATTAAAATTGAACAGTCTCAAGATTTGTTACGCAACATTTTTCGATCTGACTGAGATATTTTGAATTTTCGGTTTTACCCTCTTCCAAATCCCCCACGTATCAAGTTACAATAAGACGTTTTGTAATATACTGGGCTAATGTTAATGTTTAGTGAGTAGGGGGGAGGGGGTAATTAAAATTAAAATCGATTGGTTATTATTAGAGTAATTAAAACATTAAATTGAACGATAATTGTAGGGAATTATGCCATAAAACTGGTTATATATGGTACATATAACTTTTTTCGATACCGTACCTCCCCCTTTGTACGATTTCGGCGCTGCACAAACATGATCTTTTTTTACATAAACTGTCGAATGATCGAGTTAAGACGGTAACATCCCTTCTTGGGACGGCGTGACGCAGTTACAGGTTCCGTTACTCAACATCAATTTTCATTTTTAACTATATAAAATATTCAAATTTTGATTACATTTTATAATCTGAGTTTTATGAACATCACTTTCAAAATTGCCACGGAATAAAAAAAAATTAATCAAGATTTGAATATTTTAGATAGTTAAAAATGAAAATTGATATTGAGTAACAGAACCTGTAAATGCGTCACTCGGCCCCAAGAAGGGATACAGAAAATGCAGAAATGCCCGTTTTTGTTTATCATTATAAGTTCCAAACAAAATACACGTCGGCAACACTTCTCAATCGAATGCATAGATACTGAGCTAATTATGATTTTCTTTACCTCTCTAACGACCTCCATATTGTTACGTTTATTACAAAATCAGTAATAAACGTCGTTTATTAGAGTTCTTTTGGATTGCAAAATTAAACACACACAAGCTTCAGAGTTGTTATCACTGCACAATTTATTTAACAATGCACTAAACACTTGGTTAATTATTCTTAACTACTACTCACAGTATGCACTGATAGCTTCACTGTTCTTGTTATTACACAGTTCAATAACTCACTCACGATCTCTGAAGTTCACAAAAACACGGCACTGCACTGATCTTCCCGAAGTTAACGGCATTGCACTGTCTTAAATACGGCACTATACTGTTCTTTACAGAGTCCCGGCACACCACGTTCTTCACATAAAACACTTTACCGCACTGCAACTAAGACGCACTGTTCACTAAAGCTGCACTGAACGCACTGATAATCACTTGAAGACAGCTGAGAACTAACTAACTGAACTAGCGGTGGTGGATCCTTTTATAGCTTGTCGGAAAACATCAACGGGAATTGTTGGGCTCTTCAAGATCTGGACTGGTATTGCCTAGAACGAGCGGGACCATATGGCGGCACCCTTTGATCTCCTCCGTACTTCCCAAATACGAGACTATGTCTGTTTAATTTTTCATGTATTTAATTTTCTCAACACTATGAACTGTGTTTTATTAACGCAGTGATAAAAGATTGCTTCGACGTGGATGCGACAAATATTAACAGACTGTTGAAGTGCTTCTTGCTTCAATAACAAAGGTAAACCGTTCCTTTAAAAATGTTCTTCTATGTGTCCTATTGCCTGCACAAACCTCAGGAAGAGAATTACGTAGTCCACTACACTTTGTAGAAGTTCTTGTTTTTTCAATTGTCCGTATTTTATGTTTTCAGTATTTATTTAGCCCCTAATCTAACGAAAATGATTTTTATTTTGAGAAATGCCAACGATGTGCAATGAGCTTAATTTTCATGTATTGACCTTCGAATACTAGTACTAATGGTGAGGCAGTTAATTTATTTAGGTGTTCCGATGTATAAGCCATTGATTCCTTTCAAATTTAACGAATGTTCACATTACTATAAAGGAAATTGGGAGGTGGCTTTGATTAGGCGACGACGGAGTTGAAGTACTCATTCATGGAGATCCATCAGTATAATCTAGTGTAAAGTCCATTCAATGTTACACTGGTAATGAGTACATTGGCTCCCAATTATACCATGTTCTTTTATTAGTCTCGAAGTCATTGATCATAGACGCATCAGTTATTTATTGCTTTTCTAAGTCGACTAGTGGATATGATGAGAGAGAGAGAGAGAGAGAGAGAGAGAGAGAGAGAGAGAGAGAGAGAGAGGAGAGAGAGAGAGAGAGCGAGAGAGAGAGAGAGAGAGAGAGAGAGAGAGAGAGAGAGAGAGAGAGAGAGAGAGAGAGAGAGAGAGAGAGAGAGAGAGAAAGAGGGTGTGTGAGAGAGAGAATCGTTCGTGTAATAGTTATCTTGTTGACTCAAGTACCCCACTCATGTTTACCAGCAAATGGAAGAAACTGCAGACAGCTTCCTAAAATACGAGGCATAAACTTAACCAGTAGCCATATCACTCAAGTCAGAACTAGCTACCAGGACGAACTCGGCTATAGGTAGAAGCTTTGCGAGCCTGATCGTCTTCATCGTTTTTATCGAATTTATTCCGCAGCTAAATGAATGTCCAGGGCCCGCACAATATGATCGCTATTATGAGATTTCTAGGTATTCTCACTGACTTAAGCCTGCAAATTAACTGCTTAACTCTCTAGTGTTCCTCAAATAGAATAGGTGACTTGTGGTCCATCGACCGGGACAAAACCCAAACTACTACTGCTCCAGTATTTAATTGATTACAGCCATAAGATTTACAAATTTCATTTTAATGAAAATAATAATTTTTTCCATAATTATCTATATTTCCGTAGTCAGTAGCAACAAGTGGGCGTTAATGCATAATAATAATTTCTCTAGTCAAACTAGTACTACTGCTACTACAATAATAAACTAATAATGGATTCTGTTTCAGATGAAGAACTGGCTCCTTTGCTGTTGTGTTGTGGTGCTTGTGATAGCATGCCAAGGAGAACCAGCGCCAGCTGATGCCATGGTTCGACCCGCTCGACCGAAATCCTTCGCATCACCAGATGATCTAAGGACATACTTAGATCAATTGGGACAGTACTACGCAGTAGCAGGCCGTCCGAGGTAAACATAAATACTAAATTAAGGCTAATAATAGACTAACGGCCATGTGACGTAGGGCATTGAAAATGCACGAGTCGTTGGTGGAAATTTATTAGGCAAAATAGAAAATAAATAACACTCAATTTATATAAAAATAATGCCTCAGTATCCAGAAAAAAAGCAGCCATTTCGCTTACAGTTGAACCATTTTTCTAGAGATTAATAATCCCACCTTTTTTATTACACCATAAAAAAATTGAAAAGGGAGCAATATAGGCTTATAATACTTCAAAAGGTCCCCTTCACAAATGCATACGTTTGCCAGTTTAAAACATTTTAGAATGGTACCTTCAAATATAAAAGGTATATTATTTATGTAAAACTTTTGATTCCAAAACAATATCTGCCAGAGGGA
Organism: Riptortus pedestris; assembly: GCA_019009955.1. Classification (NCBI taxonomy): domain Eukaryota; kingdom Metazoa; phylum Arthropoda; class Insecta; order Hemiptera; family Alydidae; genus Riptortus; species Riptortus pedestris. The sequence goes on from CM032228.1 coordinate 140,856,827, forward strand.
TGTGATTTCTGTACTCCGGGGCCAACTATCATCAACAGAGTGGCTGGAAGTGGGAATTAATGTCCTTCCTGACCGTAATAGGTAGATCATTTTGAAAATATTGTGATTCTACTTATTTAAACGATTGTGGCTTTCATTATACTTAGATAACTCAAGAATTTTATAAACCCTTTTTATAAAACATTAATACGACATATTAAGAAGCATTTAAATTGATTGTAATGATAAAGGATGAAAGCCCAATATCATATCTACGTGTGGTCGACCCAAATTATAGAAAAGGTCGAAATCCAGTGGCGTAGGTAGGGGATAAATCCCCTCCCATCATTGGAACTGAAAAAAAAAATATCGGATTTTATATTTAAGGAGGCTGTAAAAATGTAATCTATTCGTTATAAAATATTAATTATAATGGCTTGTTAAATTTTGGTTATCAATGGCAGATTTTGATGTTTCCATTTCCAGGTGAAGGGCCATGAATGTCTGGTCTGCTGTTCCCATCATCTACCAATAGTATGTTCTGACAGAGATATCCCTAATCCTAACGAGATCCTATTTTCAAGACTTTCGAGATTCCACAACATTCTTATGTTATTATTAAGGATCTCTGAATATATGGAACATCAGATGAGATTTAAAGCTTCAGACACGAAAGTATCAGATGTGAAGTAAAAATTATCTTCAAATGTCCTCCTTAAGCCCGATGGAACATGACTAAGAAGAACAAAAGTGTCATAAACGAGAAGCAATAAGTAATTAAACAGACTCTCCGTATCTGGTATGAATCAGTGAATTGGTTTGTACCTTAACAAGAAGGTAAACCAAAGTAAAAGACTACAGACAAAATAATTCCGAGGTAATGTAGCGGAGAAAATTACTACGGAATTATTCAATTGCTATTTTAAACAAGTATTCCTTATAAACTAGTTTAACGCGTAGGAAGATATTTCAATAGGAATTATCTATCTATTGATCGAGAAATGGCAAGATAAATTAATGAGATGCTAGCATATTAGTCCCTTGCTCCCCTTAATTCAATGGCGTTATCAGATATGGGAAAATCACACTTGCTCTTTGAGCTAATGTATAGGAGATAATTTCATTAACACACTATATTAATTCATATATCAATAGCTGTGTTAATTTGTCCTAAGTGAATACTACAGGTGTCCAAGGCGTACTTAGAGCTCCGCACGCAAGGGCTAAACTCAGCAGATTTTCCAGGTGGTAGAATGACTCAACGGTGTTGTCATCTCATCACGATTCTCTATGCATCCCTTAGTAAGGATTTCATAAAAAAAACACGAATTTAAATCTAAGTTGTACAAGAGCTGTTCACCGATTCAGAGTATCAAAGCCAAAATCAGAGGAGTGGGGGATACTGAAACTGAAAACAAAATAATATTCGAGTTAAGAAAAAAAAAAAAAATAGAATAGTAATTCTAGGAATTTTGCAAAAGTTGGCAGGATTCGTAATAATTGATTTTTTTTTCTTCAATTTCAGCCATTCACGAATATAAGTGTTGAATTAGCTGTTAAAAATAGAGAATTGATTGATTAAACTATCATTTTCAAAACATGAACGAGAAATTTAATCTGATGAAGTATTTGATGAACATATTATACAGATATGGTGACAGGGCATCCTTGTCTTACCTCTTTCTTAATTTTAGATTTCCTTTCACATTCATTAATAACGATTTTTGTACTCTGAATTTAAAAAAAAATTCAAATGAACCTTCTGTCTTTCCAATCAATACCTATTTTACGCATGCAGTTAAACATTAGTTTCCAGTAACTCTTTCAAAAGATTTTTCTAGATCTGCAACTACCATTTTTTGATTCATGTCTCTCCTCTCCAGAATAGTTCTTAGAGCTAGAATAGAATATTTTTTTCTCTTCTGGATTGGAATCCGGATTGATCTTCATCGACATAATTCTATTGTTGGCGTTTCCAGTTACACCATGAATACAGAAGATGACCTTCTGAGACACTCTATAATGTACTTATTAACCCTCAGAGAAAAAGGAAAGTAACATACTTTCCCGTTACGCCGAGAAAAAAGTAAGATTCAAGTAGAATTAGTAAAAAATAAAATAAAATGGAATAAAAAAAAAAGTTGGAGAATCTTAGAGAAACTCAGAAAATGTGTTCTGTTCATGTTGAAAGTATAACTGTACCTAACCTTATTTTACAGCAATGAATGGCATAGAACATAAAAACTAGCAGCTTTGGGTGAATCTTTGTATAGCCCTCATATTGAAAATTTTATCTAACAAAGACACAAATAGTGGGATGATATAATATCAATAACAGACAATGGGTCAGAACATAAAACTTTGGATTTAAATTTTATGTACTACGTCTGTTTTCTAGCAGGATTCTTGTATTCTTACACTGTTCTTTATCTTTGGTTGACTGAAGATGTGTTTAACACATTAATTTTTGTAGAATGATACTCAACGGTAAACTCAAATCATTTTCGGGGTTTATATTACCATTTCCACGGACAAAATATCTAATTTCAAATTATAACAAACATGACAAACTTCCGTTAAGACAGGAAATATCATGTTATGCTCATTCAAGAAAACTTTTGTGGTACGATTTCAATCACTCATATTTTTAGGCCAATTGGCTTACCTGATAAGGAATTTAATTCCTTCGACACGAGTAGCTAATTAACTGAGTTATTGCTGGAGTCACGAGAACAGCTAGATTGCGAGTTGTACATGGGTATATAAGCATCCAGTGGCCATTTAATGGAATAATCATACTAAACACATTTGATTTGCAACAACAGTGGCATTTGTAATTCCATATATTTTATAAATTCCTTACGGCAATAAATATAAAGCAATTGAAAGAGAAATATGTAAAAAAGAATAAGTTTTTATTGTTTTGAGATAATACTAAACAGAAAATGAAGTAACAACACAATATGTTAATGATCCCTAAATCCTAGCCTTCAACACAAACAAATAAAAAAGAATCAATAATGAAAAAAATAACAATGAGACAAAAAGTAAAAGTTGAGTCTCCGGTGATAGAAAGTTCTAAGTGGAAGTTCCTACTAAGGTCTAACCCTTTGGCTCCTCTGCCCTTTATCTAATATTCGCCATTAACGCACTGCTTCAATACATATTCCCACTAGCTTGTCTTAAATATATCACAAGGAAATCATTCGTATACAATTATTGGCCATGTCATCTTTTTATCAGCCTACAGAAGATCTTTTTTACCAAGGAAAGAGTCTCCGATGTAGATATCATCTTGGCTCCGGGGGCTCAGGTTAGCCATGTGAGTTAAAGCTTGGAGTGGCGAATTCGATTCGCGCCTGAGCGAAGGAATTTAGTGACGAAATTCATTAAATGAAATCCTTAGTCCTCCTGGCTAGAAAATGGTGGTAACCTGTAGATAACGCGTCCCAATTTGCAAAAAGTGAGCGTTAATCAATAATTTAAATTTTCATCTTGGACCAAACTGAGGTCCGTATTCCACCCATACGTTTATAATAATAGTTGTAATCTGAGCGCTTATACTGTCGAGGTAGTGCTCAGCACAGAGTATATTTAAAAGCTTACTTATACATACATAAGGGTACATATAAAAATGTATGCTCAATTAATTAATTTTTGTGTTTTTTCAATTAAATAAAGTATTAAGTACATTTAAGGAGAAACCGATATTTCAGATTAATTCATGTTTGGAAGAGGGAGGGGGGGGCGCAACGTTTCTCTTCGTGCTTCACTGGTGTCAAACAATTAACATGGCTTTGAAAAGTGCAATTGTGATAATTTATGAATATAAAGTACCAAGTACCAATTTTCATAAATTAATTTATGGAAAGAATCGTTAACTATAAAAATATTTCTATGTAATTTACTTACTTTTATATTGTTATACGACAATAATGTATTTACAAAAGTTACTCTAAATGTCCAAGAATGAAATTTTTGGGGGAAAAAGAATAGGAAATGAAATATTACGCTTATTCATTTTTGGCCTCCATTACAACCCCAACTTCTATTCGACGCATCCTATGTTAATATAGCTAATAGTCAAGGAGGTATTAATACTAACTCTTTTCGATTTAGTATGTTTTAGTGTATATCTTGTTTATACTTGGTTAAATGACAATCCGAAACTATTGTTACTTTGTACACATTTTTCGAACAGCCAATAGAATAAGAAATATTGTGATTTTTCATTTTAGGCTTCCCTTATAACTCCCATTCCTGTTCGCCTCCCTGAATATTAGTGCAGCCTAAAGTCCAAGTTGTGTTAGGGTTAATACACGTACCAAGATTCATAAAATTCGGTTCAGTCGTTTAGGCGTGAAAAGGCAACAAATAAAGAAACATACACCAAGGCTAACAATAGTTAATATCGTTTGAATTCCAGGAGCGATAATGCATGTTTTATATATATACATATATATTTAAAACTTTGAATTGACCTCATTTTCATCTCCTAGGCATATGATCGTTTGACAGTTCAGGAAATGTTTCGAAAATTGCGTTTTGTGTACAACCTCAATTATTGATTAAAGGAAAAATACTAAAATGATAAGATCTCTTCTGGAAAATTAGTGTATATATTATTCAGTCGGATTGTTTAGGGAGTGAAATACAGTTGTTTTGTTATCATGGGGGCAGATAACAAAAGGAAAAGCTCTATATAAAGGCTTTTTTAACATTTATAACTTTGACTTTGTTGAATTACGAATTAGATGCTGACAATATCCGTCGGTAGATAGAATATTATAAATCCATTGTTGCCCGTTTTGAAAAGGTTAGGAAGTGAGCACTGTGGATGAATATTAATATATGGGAAAAGCTGTTAGAAAACATTCGCCATATTTCCTTTTGCCCTCCATATTTGTTCCAATGTATTTTCCACCCTTTCAAAAATATTTAATGGTAATTCTGATTTATATTCTATGAAGGATATTGTATAATTCCATCACTCAGGGACTTATTAACCAGGAAATTAAGCAGATTTCTCACGCACAGGAATAAAACACACTGACGCCCCTCTTCCCCAAATTAGCAAAGATGATTTTTTGATTTTTTTTATAATTTTATTTATTTATTTTTTAATTAAAGGCGATCGGGTATTATATAGTAGCATACGTTGAATATTACATTAGTAGTAGACGGGAGTCATCCCAAAGTTATTGAAGAACGAAAAAGTTTTAAGACAAATAACTTATTTAATATTCGAATCAAATAAATGTCTATAGAACAACAGACATACACACATGCAAGTATATATTATTTATGTGTATTTATATATATATATATATATATATATATATATATATATATATATATATATATTTATATATATTTATATATATATATATATATATATATATATATATATATATATATATCCATTCCCGTAACTCATATGCCAAACAATTTTCACTTTGTTGCATATGCTTATAACTAGAATAAAGTCTGGCGCCCGTTTGTCAGGAGTCAAAACATTGAAATTTATATTGGTGGATATGATTTAAGTACCTAAATCGCTATTCTAAACACAACATGTTCCCCACATTTTCTCGAGAACGAAATTTCGTCGACGTAACATAACACCACACTTATTTATTTGTTGACATATTTTGTTTTTATTTCTATTCCATTCCTATTTAATCTTTTTTTTGGTTCAGCCATGTGATTGAGTTCGATTTCTTTCTTTTGTGTTGTACGATATTTTTTATCATTTTTCAGTAAGTCGTCAATAAAAAACTGGAATAATTCATTTTTTGAAACTTCAAAATCATATAGAATCCTTTTTATTTACTTTTTTTCACATGTCTTAGTAATGTGACAATTCACGTATTTGACTATCAAACAAATACTAGAGAATGTTAAGTCCTTCATTTTGGTGTTAACTTTTTGAAACGGTTGAACCATTTAATTAATATCAATATTCACAGCAATGAACTCTTAGTTCATTCAATAAAATTTCAGTCAGCGAGCTGCTGAACCCTTCATTCATGAAAGACTTTCTCTTTGACAAATTAAGTGTGACAAATCCCAAACCAATATAAGACCAACTCGAGTATACAACCAACTCTGAATATGAAAATGAGTCAGATGACCTGTCATTTGAGCAATAGGTGAACGGAAATATGGTTGTTGAGTAATTACAGGAAATAGGTAGAATCAATGGCAATTCATTTCAATTCGACCTATAAGATAATACACCATAAAATATTTTGTGAGCCGTATTACCATTGTTAAGGTCATTGAAACAACAAAGAAAGCTTCGTAAAATTAATATTATCTATAAGTGACCAAGGGTTATTTAAATTTCGAATAGAAGTGATAAATGATATAAGACTGAAATTAACAAATCTTGTTTTACCTTTCAATATTTCTATAGGCAGTGTTAAAAATAAACCGGACAGACAATTGATTCAACTTTTGTTACATTATCGCGACTAATTTAAAAGATACAAAAACCACAAGCTCACACAAACAATCATTAATGTTTGATTTACTACATGTGAAAGGATGGTGAAGGTTGAACATAAAATCACAGGGATCCATTTAAATACGGTAGGTGAGGGGGCCAACAAACACCAAGTGGCCCCCCACCCCCCCCCAAAACTATACTTACTTGAATTCAGACAAGTCGTAAGACAAACAGCTATCTTTATACGGGTATGCGACGGAAACTTAGACTCTCACCTAGGAAATTTGGAGAGTCCTACTGGTTTGGAAGAGCAGTGTCCTGAGGAAGATATTGAGAGTCACGAACTAGGAAGATGGAGAATTAGATTCAACGCCGAAATCATAGAAGCTATAGGCTCATTCCCCTATGTAGCCGCCTCGGAAGGGGAGCAGGTCAGGAGGCTCTGAGGTAGCACTCCTACCATCTGGCTCAGATATTCATCTACCTGCATATCACAAACGGTACTCAAAGATTAGCCGGACTGTTCCAAAGGAAACAACACAGGAAACATCAATTGAATTTTACAATAGGTTCATGGAACGATTTGTCATTGTACAGACCCAGAGCAAGAACTCCTAGATAACCTGACTAGTTATAAAATAGACATCGCTGCATTTCAAGAAGCAAGGTGGACAGTTTTAAAAAAGTCCGTCACGCAGGGGCTGCGTAAACTAAGCAGATTTCCCGCGTGAAGTTATACAATAGAGAAATCTCCATACGAAAGCCGAACAGTTACGGCAAAGGGCCGAACTACTTTTTGGCGGGAATCTCGAAACGTTCGTTGTCGGCCCAAATTTAATAAAAATCCAAATATCTCGGTTAATATTCAAGATAGAGAATAAATGTATATAATAATATTTATAGTAAATTTAATTTGCAATAAGATTGATTCTATACAATTTTTCGATCCGACGTATAGTAACGGAAATATTTCAAATTTTAGAAAATCCTCCCCTCTAAACCCCCCTTCCCACTGGTCCGATTTCAGCCATTAACGAACTTGAGCTTTCTTTTTACATGAAACTACTAAATATCGAGTTATTATTATTAGTATTATCGAGGTAACGATCAAACAAAAATTGCGACCGCTAGAGCGGTAACAGACAAATATATAGATAGATAGATCTATATATATATATATATATATATATATATATATATATATATATATATATATATATATATACAGTTTTGAACGGACCTCATTTTCGTCATCTACTAGGTAGGATCGATGGACATTTGAAGAAAAACTTAGAAAATTCCGTCATGAGTACAACCTCAATAGCTGATTTCCCTCAAGGGAAATCTGCTAAAAGTGACCTATACAATATACTGAGATACTAGAGCTGAGATGAAAGTCTCCACACATTTGGGACAGGATTCATCAATGGCAAAAGATTCTCAAGCTTGGAGATAGGAATTAGGCCAATCAGCCAAAGACTATGTGCTATAAGAATTATAGGAAATCACCGCAACTGCTCCATCATTTTCTCTCAAACGCCTACAGAAAACTCAGATGAAGAAGAAAAAGATGAAGACACTGGAAAAGAGGTTCGATGAATATCCTTAAGTATGATCTTATAATTGTCGTTGGGGACTATAATACACAAGTTGGGAGGGAGGCTGCATTCCGATCAACCATTGGATGCCATAGCCTGCACTTATCATCAAATGGTAATGGTAAGAGACTGCTCAAATTTGATGTATTTAAAGGCCTCACAGTATATATCACCTGTTTTCTCAAAAACAAGTATACAAGGGGACTTGGAGCAAGAATGGAGCTGGTGGAAGTGTTACTGCGTCGCAAATTGACCATGTCCTTATCAGAACTAGGTACAGGTCCTCTCTCCTTAATGCCATGTAATATAGAGGTGCTAATGTCGACTCGGAGCACTATCTCGTTGTAGCCAAGATAAGAGGGAAGATGACCATAGTAAAATACCATCCTTGGAACAAACCAAATCGCTATAATGTTCTAAAACTAAAACATCCTGATTTAGTTCATAAAAACCCTAGAAGACAAAATACGAAGAATTGATGCTGAAGAGGGTAGCAATTCTAGGTGGTAATGCTGTAAGCAAGCCATCATTGAATCAGATTCTGAGATGCTAGGATCGGCAACAAAAGCCAGGCGTAAGCCTTGGTTTGACGAGGAATGTAAGGCCCAAAATGAAAGGAAAACTGAGGTCTATCGAAAAATGCTAAGTACAAGGGCATCTACACAGGAATACAAAAATCGAAGGGAAAAGACACTTCTCAGACGAAGAAAAAAGAGAGCATGGGAAAGTAAAGCATTGGCGGTTATAGAAACGGTCTTTAAAGCCAAGAACAGCTGTTGATTCTTCCAGCTTGCTTATGAAGGAAGGAAGCCCTTGAAACTCCAAACACATGCCCGCAAGGCTTAGGACGTCTCTTTATTAACAGACATGAAAGCAGCACTGGATACATGGGCTGATTACTTCAATGATCTACTAGACAAAAGAACACCATGTGAGTGCCCAGAGGAATATCTGGAGAACGAGTCGCTGAGAGCAGACCATATAACCTCCAGGCGAAGAGGAAGATCCAGGAAGCTCTTACAAAGCTCAAGAACAACAAAGCCCCAAAAGTTTCTGAAGCATGGTGGGTATGAGCTTATTATATTTCTAAAGTACCTCTTCCTGGACACGAAGGAAAACTGCCTTCAGAGTGGAATGAGACTATCATATTCCCAATATTTAAGAAGCGTGATGCCCTAGAATGCAAGAACTATAGGGGAAAATGTCTCTTCTCTTGCGCTTACAAATTGCTGTCGGCTGTTTTATTTAAGAGGCTCCTTCCTCACTCGGAGCGGGAAATAGGGAAATACTAGTATGGCTTCCGACCAGGTAGGTCAACGACGCACTGAGTCTTCACCCTCCGTTTAATCCTTGAGAATACCAGAGTGTATGGAATGAAACCTCATCATGTATTCGTTGATTTCAAGCAGGCATATGATTCTGTAATGAAGAATGAAGCCTACAAAGCATCGATCAACATGCAGATACCTCCAAAATTGGCAAGACCACGCATGTCAAATAAGGGTAACCTCTGGTAATTGGTAAGACTCACACTCATGGTAATGGAAGGTAACCTCTGCTATGTCCGGGTGTTTAGGGATGTCATAAGAAGCTTCAACACGGGAACAGGAGTTCGTAGGGGTGTCAGTTTGACTAGCCTTGTATGTAACTTAGCCCTTGAGACAGCTGTGGGAAACCCAAATACCCGGACCTCAGGGATCCTCCTAACTAGACTTATACAGGTGGTTGGATTGGCGGACCATCTGGACATTGCTGGAAGACACTGGAGGCAGTCGGGGAGGCTTTGAAGCTTGGGAGACAGCATCATCACGTATGAGAATCTTCATAAAGACGGATAAAACGAAGTTTGATGGTTTTGAACCGAAAACATAAGAGCCGAGAAGGTTTAGAACAGTTTGGTTCACACAAAGGACAAGTAATGCAAGAATTTGCCTATTATTCCAAGTGAATATCTGGAATGACATTGAGAAAGAAATAAACAGACGCATCCTAGCTGCTAATCGGTTCTTTCGCTCTGCAAAGGCAGCCACAGACAGACAGTCAGTTCTAACAAACTGTCGAACTTGAAGGCAGCAGCACAAAGCAAAGATAACTTGAGGTCAATGCAAGACTCATTGAAATGGGTCGTAGAGCCCGGGGGGGGGGGAGGGGGGAAGGGTCATTTGGAAAGGATAAACCCTTCAGACTGTCCAAAAAGATGCTATATTATATGGAACACAAGATAAAACTTGAAAAAGAGCTGTGGAAAACTTCTGTGAGGGACGTGTGGAGGTGAGGCATTATTACTGGGAAATTGAAAACGGAGCGGAAAGTTCAAAAATTGTAGCGACTCAGGCCAATGTCTTCCAAAGTCAGTAGCGCCGAGTCGTAAGCCTCATTAGTGTTTAGATTTCATACGAATTATATAGAGGGGTGGGTAAATATGAGAGTCTATGGATCCACCACTTTGGCATTTAATAGAGTAACAGTCAACAACAGCTTTCCTGCAATGTTTTTCATTATGGGATCATCCTCCAGTTGCTTCCATGCTAGGTCATCCTCAGGATGCAACCATACATAACCCATTTTTGGCCCTCCAAATGTAGAAGAGGAATTTCAGGGACTTCATGGCTCAATTTGAATTGTTTAAAGGTATCATCACTTAATAAGAACTGTCCCCTTGGCGCCTCACTTATACTTGTGATTATTCACTCCTGTCCGATTTTGCTCGTTAATGATCTCGTTTTTATTTTTAGATTGAACGTGTAAATATCAAGTTTTGTTTCAAAACATTAAGCATCTAAAGGTAGAATAGGTATTATATATATTATAGTTTGAATGTTGTCCGAATGGGCAAATTCTTCCGACGATCATCCAACAATAGGAAGAATTCAAAGACAATTTACAACGTAAATAGCTGTTTTTTCTACATCAAGTGGTAAAATAGTCATTAATATTAAATGCAGCTTAATAGTGATAAATGACAGGGTTTATGGAAAAGATCTCGAACTTCAATTTTACTTGTAACATATTGGTCATAAAATTCGTGGAGAACTCACTAAATAATATTCCTCGCCAGAGAAAATGGTGGGAACCTATTAGATAACCTGTCTTGATTGGCGATAAGATCATAAAATGAACGTTAATAAAAAATCGATCACAAGCTTACAAAAATCTCTGCCATTTTTCAATTTTGATCAAAACTAATACGATTTTTAGTTTTACATGAAACGATCAAATATCGAGTTTGTTAACGATCGGATAAATTGGCGAATTTATACATTAATTAAGAAATAAAACGCTTATTTGTCATGACATAAAGGTATCCATTATAGTTTTAATTTAGGCAATTTCCTTTTAATAAATATTTTTTTTTATAAACGAACTTATTGACATTGTCAAAATCTTGAATGGCTAAGAAAATGAGAAAATTCGGTGTCGCGATTGTTTAAAAGTTCTTTTTTATTTAGCGTTGCTATTGATTTAAACGGTACTCTTTGAGTTGTGGGAAATTATTCTGTGACGGATATACTGCTTGAAATGCTGGCCCTAGGTGGTACTTATTTTTTTTAATAGTTATCTAATTACCTGTATTTATTTGCAATACAATAGTTATCCAATCTTCTATATTTATTTTAATAGTTTTATAATCAGTATTTATATTTATTTCAAATGTTCAACAATCAAACAGCATCGTTTGTGCATGCCCAAATATTATTTTACTTTTGGTGATCTCATTTATTATTAACAGCATGAATACAGTTGCAGCGCTTTTAGTTAGCATTCTTATTTATTTCATTAATTAAAGAAATGTTATAAATAATGTTGATATTTTTGTCCATTTTCCATTATTGTTCAGCTAAATACTGTATAGTTAAACAAGAAATGTTTAATGACAGAAAGACTAAAAATACCTCTTTGGAATTAATAAAAAAGTTTAACTAAACATTGCTTAAAAATAATGATATTGATAAATCAGGATGAAGAGATCAGTGTTTTACGATGAAAATAAGGGAGAGTAAGGCTGCGCTAGCATTTAGGGAGATCCCCTGACATTTTATTATAGATCCCTGCCCCAAGCACCACCTCCTATCAACTCAACCATCTTCATGAAAAGTTTTAACCAGTTTTAAACACAACTTTATCTTGTTATATTTTATTAGGACTTATTGAAACGAAAATCCAAAAAATGCATAATGGTTATTAAATCCTTAACTCTGTGCCTTTGGCCAGCAATACGGATGAAGGTCTAAAAGCACTTGATAGACATGAAATCATTTGATTCTGATGTGTGATCATAGGAATTTATTTAGTGAAGTATGTATCAAAGAAAACCTTAAAGCCCATATGATATAATGATTCGAATTTTTAGTCCATCAATGTTACGATTATCGACTCGGAGCACAGATGATTATCATAAGGAGCCTAAACTTCGAAAGTGGATATTTGTTGGTGTAAGAAATTGGATAGATTAAAGATATTTGTACATAGATACTTTATTTACGTTCAGGATTTTCTCATAACAATTGCAGTAATACTAATTTAATAAGTAGTAATATTTATTTTAAAGGTTATTATTATTATTTATTAACGACCGCTTTTTGCAACTAAGCCTAATTGGGACGGGTTATCTACAGGTCACCACCCTTTTCTAGCCAGGGTGGGACTTGATGGACATTTAAAACAATTTTCTAAAAGCGCGTCATGAGTACGACCTCAATAACTGATTACCCTTCACGGAAATCTCCTAAATCGGGTTAGCAGAAGTAGGGCTTTACGGGAGGCTGAAAAAAAAAGTAAATGCCAATTACTGTCTTCATATTTAAGCTACGGAAAAATATAGAACAATTGTAGGGCATCAATAGTTTAACAAGATCGGTCCTACAACATTTTATAGTACGTACTTGATCTTACCCTTTATATAAAACTCTTACATACCGAGTTTGGTAATGATTAAACAAAAATTTAAGAGCGGATACAGATATATATATATATATATATATATATATATATATATATATATATATATTTAATGAATTTCGTCAATAAATAAATTCCCTTGCCCAGGCGGGAATCGAACTCGCCACTGTATTTAAAGGTTGTGATAATGCAACTTTAAATACTACTTAAAAGCTAACGAAGATCACGCTGCCATTGTAATGAGATTCAGCCTAGTAGCCATGTATCAATGATAGCGTCTCGTGAGTTTAATCTTGTATCAATATGGTCATTGATTAGGGTTAGAATACATTGGTGAGGCGAATGGGGGAGGCACCATGAAAGGACTTGCTTAGTTGTTTACCACCAATTCTTGAAACCTCTCTTCTGACATCACCCTGTAATAGCACCTCCCTCTAGCGGCCAGAACTTAATCACTCCTCTTAATCGACCAAACTCAGTTATCTCAAAAATTGTCTTAACTTCTTGACATAATCAGGTGGGCTCGTAGAGGACTCCACAACACAGTCGGTTCGACGATGCGGAGTGGGGGGTGGGTGGGTGGGGGTTAGTTGGAAGTTATTTGTCTCCAAATGTAACTCATATAAAATAAAATATAAAAGTAAGAAATAATTGCAATATAATTTATACTAAATATTATAAATTTGAATATTAGTGATATTGCTTTGCACCTCAATGACCCATAGATGGGGGTCTGATGTTTTGGCTTAGGCTTGGTACCAGATACCATAGTCTTCGTTATAAAACTATGCTGATGTGTTATCCTGGGTCACATCTTGCTTCAAAGATCTTGAAGGTCCAAATAAATTCCTCCAAAATCTGGTTGACCAGCGGTTTTTCTTGGCTTTCTAGGAGTTAGAATTCGTCAACCGGGAAATTGCAACTGATTGTCTGTCCAATATTCTTTTAATTTTAGTTTAAATCAGTGATAAATCGATTTCAATGTCCGGCCACTACATGAAAACACTCACAAACGGCCGGACGTGATCATATAGGATGAATCGATGCCTGGATATGGTGATCTTACATTACGATCGATTTAGAGCTGATTGTAACCAAAATTCAGGACATTTTCGGCTGACGATATTCTTCGATTTCCCAGTTGAGGAATTCCTACTCCGAGAAAATCAAGAAAAGACGTTGTGTAATCAGATTTTGGAGGCTATTTTTGGACCTTACCAACCCTTGAAGCAGGGTGAGGAGTATAATAGATTTCAGGAGGTTTCGCTTCTGGAAATATCAATTACCAAAGGTTAATAACCTAAGCTTAGGTCCCAGGCTACTTTTCATTTTGATGCTCCTAGTTACAAAAATCTGCTAAAAACCAATTCAATTCAGATTTATTTCACCCTTCATGTTCCCTTGTTGTACAAATATGAAATTGTTGATTTGAGTCACAATATCGACACAGACCAGGCAACTTTGACACCAAATATTTCAAGGTTCGAATTCAACAGTCCAGTATTGTTCAGTGTACCATTTAGCATACAGGAAAACGGATTATATTAGTTTACAGGCAAAACTAAATATATTTTATTTATAAATTATATTTGCTTTGTATGTATTTTTTTTGGAGGGGGGCGGTAGGAGGGATGTACTCATGCTAGTTTGGCTACCTTGATATGTAAAAGGAAAAATAATTGATATGACATAATGTGTCTGACAATACTGCACTGATTTCAGTGCAAACTCTGACAGAAAGACTAAAACTACTACTGGGGTTAGTAGATTTTTCATTACGTCCTTGTTTATTGAAACTTGTGGCTTATTAAATTCTTTTATTTATTTTTTTTTTTAGATCCAAACGAAACAAATAACTGTTATCTAATTTAACTGAAGTGCCAAATCCAAAAACTTTAATTGACTTTTGACGTTAATTGAATTACCAGGAAATTGTAATTTCATAAATATTGTATCAAAATCTTAGTTTGACCAATTTCATCTAAAGTTTTATAATCTGCGTTTGTAGAGCAGAGTGGGGGTGGGAGTAATCAATCTGGCAATATGATAGAAATGAACTGAATCTTTCACAAAAGAAAGTTTGATTAGAGTTTCGCTGCACTTAATATAATAGGAAATGATATTTTCGGATATTCATTTAAATTATGGTTTTTTCGAATAAGGAAGCGGGAACTGAAGAATGAAGATCTGATTAATTCTAACTACAGAAGTAAAACCTTATTAGGTTAGAAGCCCTTCGTGCTTTTTGTTGATTTCCTTCCTAATCTCATCAGAAGATGGACTGATGAATACTAGGACAGTATTATACAGCCGCCGCATTAGTGTTGGTCGATATGAATCTCATTGTATTCATCCATATTTACTTAGATAAATACCATTATTTCAGTTATCAATTAACAACAATTACAAAATCCGTTTTTGTCGTTAAAGAATACATTAATAATTAGTGAATATATACGTATAAAATTAATATAAAATAATTAGAATTATATAGTGGCGAGCTCACTAAATTCCTTAGTTCCGCCCTTGCAAGAAAAGATTTATAACCTGTATATAATACGCCTCAATTACAGAAGTAGAATGAACTGGACTCACTTTTATTCACTTTGAAAAAAATAACATATTTCTCGTAGGGGTATTATTTGTTCCCCAAAGATTATTTAGTGAGGAATTCACAATATAAAGTGGTCAGAAAACGAAAAGGGTAGTAACCTGTTGACAGTGAAGTCCAAATATACTGGCGGAACCAACCCTTTACGTGATATAACATTTATAGGTAATTTAATTTGCAATAAGATCGTTTAAATACTTATAACCAACTTATAATAACGGAGATATTTCAAAATTTCGAACCGTCTTCCCCCCATTCCGATTTCAGCCACTAAAATACTTAATCTTATGTTTTATGAAACGCTTACATATCGAGTTTAGTAACGATCCGACAAAAATGATGACCGTTAGAGCGATAACAAACGAATGTATATATATATAATTTTGAACGGACCTCATTCTCGTTATTTCCTAGATAGGAATGATAGACATATGAGGGAAGTTTTTGGAAATCGCGTCATGAGTAAAACCTCAATAGCTGATTTACCTTAATGGAAATCTGCTAGAACACTCCAAAATAGAACTTAAAACGAAGAAGCTCACATTTTCAAAAAGACAACTTGACAAAGGAATAAACTAGAATAGAATGACTAATCGTTGATTATAATAACGAAACACAAAGTGTGTACGACAGAACCAGATCCCAGGAAAGAATACGGGGCCTATAAAAACAATAATAGGTGAAAGCTATTAAAAGTTCATCATGAACCCAGGGTCACCAATATTAAGATGAGTGCCAAAAATACCAAACAAACAAGAGGCCAGTAACCAACTAAAGCCATCAGCATACAAACTGGTGATACAACACATCAGCCAGATACTGAAAAGCAAAGTAAAAATGAAAAACACAATCCTCATTACGATGTAGAGGGTACTAGAATATAGTAACACCACGAAGTAACATAAATTATTACTTTAGCTCCGTAGATGACATCATGGGCATCATAGAGATTGAAAATGCTAAAGAAAGACTGAAACGATATTCACGGCAGAGTGCTTAACAATTTGGAAGTCAACTGCAGGTCTAAACTCCTCATCTGAATTCAGAATCGGTTTCAATTGTGGAACGAGAGAAAGAAAAAGAAACAGTAATTAGTTGTCCAAGAACCAGAAGAAAAAAGATCCAAAGTAAATGTTTTTTCCCTTAATCCTTCATTAGTTTACTGCTGAAGTTGGTGGTTATCATGCTTACTAAGTTTATGTAGTTTGTGATGGATTAGCTCCAACTAGATGCCAGAAGCAGTGTTGCAATTAGAGCAACACCTTACTTTTAGCAAGTAACCTTACTTGAATTAGAAGCACTACTTCCATCACAGATAAGATTACCCTTATGAACGACTACCCGCTTTTAAAAACTACGTATATTTGTTTTGTGTGCCGGTGCTATGAATGTTTATTTTTTTAAAAAAAAATAGTTTTCTATAATTCAAAATAATCTGTTAAGATTCTCAAAGCTTTGCTTAAAGGTGTATTTGTTTGTTGCAAGCAGTGACTAAATAATCTATCCAGATTACAATGTTCGATATAATAAAAATCGACATAATCTTATTAAATTATACATTGCCTATGGGATATAATGTGTGACTGGGAAAAATATCACTTGAACTCTTCAGATGGTAGAAAATATCCGTCAATGGAAAAATTTCCAATAATTAACATGTCCACTTAAGTAAAGCATACCCAGACAAATAAATATAGAAAAACATTTCAATATACAATGAAGCAGGGCAGCATTTCGGAAGCCCATGTCAAAACCATAACCTCGATATAACTATTAAAGAATTTAAATATAGAAGTATCAACGATAGAAATTATGACTACTGTACCATAAACATAATGACATAATGAAAGTAAAATTTTTTGTATGATCCAACTCAGTGGAAAATGACCTAAACAAAAAAAGGAGGGAAGGAATGTCTCAATTCTCAATGAAGAAATTGAATTATGCAATGGCTGATCAACAAATTCATGTACAAATTATAGAATAGGTATGAGGCACGACTCTCTTAATAAATAGATTATACATACCTCTTCCACTAAACGGAAAAGAAGCAATCACATTCAAGATTTTCTGTTAAAATGGCGACTCTTGATGTTGAATCACGAATAGGCAGGCATAAGGACATTTAACGGGAATATCACTTCTCTTCTTTAACGTACTTACTTATTCTGCATCTCTAGAATCCTCACAGCAGTTCATTAACAAGAATGCGCACCCACACACACACACACACACTGATGTTAGACCTCACAAAAATGTCGAAGAGCAACTCCAAATTAGTGGATAAAAATGAACATGGACAAGACGTTCAGTGGGCACAGGAGAAGTTATCTAACTCGCAAAGGCAATCTAGAAGACTGTCACTTTACATACCCCTCTCAAGAGATGGCAAATTGGATATGCAAACTTTTCGAATAAATTACTGCTCTTTTGTATAAGAAAAGAGATATTTATGATTTTGAAGACTTAAGAGGTCCGTCAATTTCACATTAAATTCGTTGTTTTCCCCTTAGTAGTAGTATGTATCAGGGGCTATATAAATTTATGCTAGCTATAAAACATATTTTATATTATTTGATATTAATTTGTTTCGTAAATTATATAAGTAGGAGCAGTTCTTACTGAACAGTAAAAAATAAATAAATAGAAACAATATTATCAAATCGATAATATCATGTTATAAGTGAGGGAGGAACACAATGGAGAAAGATTTTATCCTCCTTCAATGTGGAAACTTTATTTTTCATTCTTAAAACAATTTGTAATAGTAATTCCAAAATATATGGATTTTTTTATTCACTTCTTTAACTGAACAGTAGTTAACAATTATTACAAACATTTTAATCTCTTAAAATACAGACTTTACTTATATTCTCAATATTTCTTTGCCAACAGGAGACCTAGATAGTTATAAAATGAAATTCCCTCAGGTAGTAGTTATAATATTTCACGAAGAAGCACTTCTGAAGCTCAATGAAAGGCAAATGTAATTTTACTCAAAAGGGAGAAGAGCGAAAATGAACTAAAAAGGTGCTACGTGATGCGATAATATTAGCTCGTAGGTAGATATAGAACTCCAATAAATTCTGTTAGCTAGTTCGATCTTCGAAAACTTGGTAGTCTTCGGTATCTTGGTACACTTCTTATACAAATTTTCTTTAGATTCAACTTTCCCCATGAATATCGAATGCAATCTAAGTTGATCACTGAGTTAAGGAACTACAAGTCATATTAATGTAATTGTCCACAGAAAGGAGGTGGAACTTTCCTTATCCATAATAATGGATATATTTTCATCTATAAAGGAACTATTAATAATTAATACAATTTTTTATTATTTACATAATTCAACAAATTATTTTAGTATAGAAATTAGTGATAAATCCAAAATTACTCCGAATCCGTATCGATTGAAGGTAATAATAATTAATATAATTTGTTATTATTTAAATAATTTAAAACAAAATGTTTAGTGTATAAATGAGTGTTAGGTTGATTTGAAAATTATTCTGAGCCCGAATGATTCCTGAACAAATCCCTTTGTTGGGATCATCACCACTAAATAAATTCTAATTTCTCAGTTGAGATCAAACTAACGTCTCTAGCTTTAGCAAATGAGATTAAGACGTGGCTAACCTGAGCCCCTAATATATTGGTTGATGGGCTTCACTTAAGATTTTATGTTTTTTACTCCAGAATGATTATTTGGTCTATATCGTTTAAACCTTTCATTCAACACTAAAGATCGTATTCTTTAATGGCTGCTAGCAGACGCAGGAATAGGGAAAGGGGTTAGAGTCAGGGAAATTCGAAAAAGAAAATTCTCTGTTATTATGAGTTGGATCGAAAAATGTTTTATTACCAAATTGTTAAACGATTGATGCTCTACTTCGGTGTTAGTTACATGTTTTCGTAATTCAAATCCCTTCAATAAATCCGCATTTATACTCATCGGATTTAATAAATATAAATAAGGAATATATGGTGAGATGAGATCACATAAAATTCATAACAGGACGAAGAAAATCCACTTAGTTTACGCAGTCTCTGCCTGATAAACCTTTTTTAACTTAAATATAGCGAGTTGATTGTAATTGTTGTTTTCAGCCTGGAGTTAATTCCCACCTCTGTTACTCTTAAGCAATTTCACTAATCACCTCTTTTCCAACTTAAATTTCAAATCACTTTTACATAGGTTTCTTTTAATAGAAGTAATAAAGAGTCGAATTTGATATGACATCATCAAAGTATCATTCCAACAGAGGAGTAACTTCTTAGTTTAAGCAACGCCTGTGTGAAGGTCTTTTTTAGCAGATTTCCCTTGAGGAAAATCAGCTATTGAGGTTGTACTCATGACGGAATTTTCGAATTTTTTCTTCAAATGTCCATCGATCCTACCTAGGAGATGACGAAAATGAAGTCCGTTCAAAACTGTATATATATATATATATATATATATATATATATATATATATGTCTGTTACCGCTCTAGCGGTCGCAATTTTTGTTTGATCGTTACCAAACTCGATATTTAGTCGTTTTATGTAAAAAGAAAGATCAAGTTCGTTAACGGCTGAAATCGGACCAGTGGGAGGGGGGGTTTAGAGGGGAGGATTTTCGAAACTTCGAAATATTTCCTTTACTATACGTCGGATTGAAAAATTGTATAGAATCAATCTTATTGCAAATTAAATTTACTATAAATATTGTTCTATACATTTATTCTCTATCTTGAATATTAACCGAGATATTTGCATTTTATTAAATGTGGGCGGATAACGGATGAGAGTAACATTCCCGCCAAAACCTAGGTCGGCCGTTTCCTTCCTTACCTGTTCGGCTCTCGTGAAATTTCTCTATTGTAACACTTCACGTGGGAAATCTGCTTAGTTTACGCAGCCCCTGCGTGACGGACTTTTATTAATCAGTTCTGAAATAGATAGTTAGCAAAATTCGAATAAAACCCTGAAATGACATTCAAGTCTTATATTTTTTTATAACGGCTTTATGCAATAACAATTGCCGTCCATTTCTTCAAAACCTTTAATAATTTACTGAGGTATAAATCTTTACAATGTTTCATTCCGTGCTGTCCATCACTCAGTACTGCAATACATTGCCATCTAGAATTAGAGTATGAGAACATTTTGTCACTATTCATTAATAATTCAGTATTTATAATCTAACATCTTTCGTTTTGTTCACAGATTTGGCAAGCGGACAAGTTCACATGCCCAGTCAAGATACCATTTGCCGCTTGAAGGAATCAACTACAGGCATAACATACTCGACCCCAGCGAAATTTATGATTTTCTTTATCAACCAATTGCTGAATGAGGATTTATTTAAATAATTTGTGATATTTTCATTTTTATTTATTTCAAATGCTGAAATTTTGTTTTCCTTTTCTATATTGCATAAAATTAAACATTTGGAATAAATATTTATGTGTAAATAATAATATTATTGACTTCATGTGTTTCATTATATGATTCATTTCTTTAATTGTATGAACATAATAAACAAGCAAACTTTAGTAGGTAAAGGAGTTATATTTGTAAGAACATAATTAAACAGAGTTATTTATTTATCAGATATAATTAAGACAGTAGTTTCTTGCTTTATTTTAATATTTTTTGTAATGTTAATATAAATAATGTTTTATAGTCAATTAATTGCAATTTGGCCAATAATTCTTGTGGAATGTCTTTTGAACTTGTCCTGTGCATTTAATAAATACAGTATTGATGTTGTATACTTAAAAAATAAAATTTATTGTGTGGCCAACGCTTTTTTATAACCGGAGTTCTTGTATGCTATAAAATTCATCCCATCCATTCTACAAGTCAACAGGCTGGGTAATCTTCATTCAGAAGCTAAAGAGTAATTAAACGTGAAGCATAACTTACTAATTGTGTAGTACTTATATTACAAATATAAGTTGGTAGTTATTATGAATTTTATGGATACTTTGGATAGATAGGGCATTCAAATAATAGATAAATAAAATGAAGTTAATTAGGGTAGCGGATTCCCAAGGAACGTGTGAGAAGGTCCTTGGATAAACATCGAAAACAGAGAATCAGGCGCACATAAGACTTAAAATCAAAAGACAACCATACAAGCTGGTAATAGAATGGGGGGCCGAGAGATAGTCCGTTGGAAGGGGGGTACCTAAATCGAGATAACTTAATATCCTAATTATATACAACACGAAACAAGGAATTATTTTATTGCCTCTAACAAATTTTTATCCTACATAATCATATTAATTATAAAAAAAATACAGGGTCCGGCATAAAAACCTGACGATTTTGTAGTAATTGTTATGTTGGCACCACTGTCATTGAGACGGCGGGAATGTTGTACATCGACAGGTCTATTCTTGCCATTTCAGTAGCCAGTATGTTTCACGAACATCATCTTATACGGATGGAATTTCAGGTCGGAATGAAGAATTCGTCGTACACTTCGATCAGAAATGGCTAGCGCAACAGCATGTTTCGCTGCTGAACGTCGTGGAGACCGTGTAACAGCTACTCTTACCACGTTAATGTTTTCAGGCGTTCTCACAGTCCGTTTTCGTTCTGGTGGTTTCGTTTTTAAAGCAGACGACGTGTTCCTAAAATTCTTTACCCACAACAAGATCGAATTTCTGCTGGGAACAGGCGCGTGTCGATTTAAATTGAAATGTCTGCGAAATAAACGCTGTGTTAAAATAACTGAGTCATTATTTTTAAAATAGGCTTCAATCACAAACGCTCGATGTTCACCCGACCACGACATACTGCCTACTGAAATGGCAGTATGGTAGTCCCTGAAGAGGTGGCAAATAAGCCACGACACATATAGGGCAGTTTCAATAAAGTTTCCACCGAAAAAAAACGCCATAAAATGTGAAGAATAAATAAAAAAAACATTTTAATTAATTGGTACTAACAATAACGAACAGGGTGGGCAGCGACCAGGTATCAGGTGGGTTGCTAAGAAATGAGAACGCGAAAAGAGAAGGAATTGGGTGGCTTATATGATTTAAGATTAGTAGTTTGGTTTGATTAGTTAAGTACTTTTGTAATAGTTAGTTAAACTATGTAGTTGATCACCAAGAAAATCTAGTCTAGAGAAGGAACTGGGATAACAGGAAGGGAGGGGAGATCAGAAAGTTGAGAAGAAAGAAATGGGGGAAGATAGAAACATGCTGAATTGTAGCTGATCGTGAGTCTTTTAATACCTTGCTCCACAATCCACAACCCCCCCCCCCGTCAATGTCTCGTTATATTAAGTGGTCCAGCAAGAAATTGGTGAACGTTATTCGATCCATTCAGTAGAATAATCAAAAGCTCATTTGACTCATGGAAAAGAAAAGTGACTCGGTTTCCGTCGAGTAGAATGAGTAGTACCTCAGTTCACCGTTCATTCATTCTCTTGCTTTCACCAACTGAACCCCCCCCCCCCTCCCTCACACTGAGTTCATTGATAACTGCCCCTACATAGCCATTCATAGATTATCTCCACACTCACTCACCGAATTGCCGTATACCCCCCCCCCCCGCACACACACTGATGGTAAACGGTAAACTTGTTCCTCTCTTCTCAAGAGTGGGGTGTATTGATGCACTGACAAAAATAATGCAACTAAATAGACTAATATTCAGGTAGAAAAAAAATGTTTGTATATTATTTTATTCATATTTTGTTTATTTAACATTTTCTATCCAAAGCAAAATAATGGACATATTCCTCATCCCTACATCTCATGTATTTAATGTCCAGCGGAAATGTTTTATCGTATTTAAAAAGGCTTATTATTGGCGTGCTTAAAGGGATTTTATTTTTTTTTTGTGGACTAATCAAACTCAAATTAAGTAATTGTGGGGATTTACTGAAGGTTGAAAATTAGAAAATGCAAATATATCTGTTAGCATTCGAGATAGAGAAAAAGTGAATAATAGCATTTATAGGAAATGTATATACAACATTTATAGGAAATGTGTATTACAACATTTATAGAAAGTTACGTTTGCAATAAGATTGGTTCTTTACTATGTTTCGCTCAAATGTATTATAACGGAGATATTTCGAATTTTAAAATTTTCCCATTTAACCCCCTCCCCCTCTGGCCTATCCTATTTCAGATGTTAACTAACTTGATATTTAGTTTTACATGTAATGCTTATACATATTAAACAATAATTTCGACCTCTAGAGCGGTAACAGTAACAGCTCATATATATATATATATATATACTAGCTCAGATACCCGGCTTCGCCCGGGAATTGATTTGAGGCTGAATGGTGATGGTATTTTTTTGGCAAGGCTTTACTTTGCACAATATTTTAACCTTTACCCGTCCCAGTGTTTAGGGTTAATACCCGTTGTTGGCATTTGTTAATAAGAAAATTAATTTTTAGCAGATTTCCCTTAAGGAAAATCAGCTATTGAGGTCGTACTCATGACGCGAGTTTTGAAAAATTTCTTCAAATGTCCATCGATCCTACCCAGGAGATGACGAAAATGAGGTCCGTTCAAAATTATATATATATATATATATATATATATATATATATATATTTGTCTGTTAACGCTCTAGCGGTCGCAATTTTTGTTTGAACGATACCAAACTTCATATTTAAGCGTTTTACGTAAAAAGAGAGATCTAGTTTGTTAATGGCTGAAATCGGACCAGTGGGAGGGGGGGTTTAGAGGGGGGGATTTTTGAAAATTCAAAATATTTCCGTTATTATGCGTCGGTTCGAAAAAGTATATAGAATCAATCTTATTGTAAATTAAATTTACTATAAATATGGTTCTATACATTTATTCTGTATCTTGAATATTAACCGAGATATTTGCATTTGTATTGTGTGTGTGGTTGACGGAACCCCGCCATGTTCCGGACTCTCCGCCGAGAGCTCTGTTGGCCGTTTCCAGAACTATTCGTCCCTCGTGAATAGGTTGAGAGATTCCTTCCTACTACAGCTGTTATTAGGCGAATTTCTCTATTGTAAAACTTCACGTGGGAAATCTGCTTAGATTACGCAGCCCCTGCGTGACAGACTTTTATTTATGTAAGTATTCACTGTCCTCCAAATTGTCATATTTCCCGTCTCCTGTGCATTATGCATAGATTTCAGTTATTAAGGACAAAATAGTAACATAGATTGAATTAATTTTTCTATAATATAATATTTCTACGCAAATAACTTTCTCCACACATTGTTCCTGGAGAAATGTATAAAACAAAAGTTAATCTAAATATCAAAGTAAACAACTTTTGTTATGTGAATGTTTGTCGAAAAACAAATAGTTAATGAAATATTGCGAATTTTTATTTCAGGCCTCCCTTATAACCCCCACTCCCGTTCTAACCTAAAAATTTTAATATAGCTTATAATCATGGAAGAATTAATGCTAATTGACAAACCAAGTTTTTTTAAGTTCGGTTTAATCGTTAACGCTCAATACAATAGTTGACTCCCGCTTTAGTTTATAGTGTATATCTCGTTTATATTTTGTTAAAAGAGAAAAATGAATATGACAAAAGTTACTCTAAATAACAAAATAAACAACTTTTGTTGTGTGCATATTTGCTGAAAAAGCAATAGGAAACGAAATATCGCTATTTTTAGTTTCAGGCTTACCTTATAACCCCCACTCCTGTTCGTCTTAGAGAACATTAATATACCCTAAAGTCTAATTTGGGCTAGTAGTAATATACATACCAAGTTTCATAAAATTCGGTTCAGCCGTTTATGCGTGAAAAGGTAACAAACAAATAAACAAACAGACACGAAAGAAACAAAATGTAGTTATGGTGTCTATGACATGTGAAACGAAAAGTTATCGTGAAATTTCGCGAAAAAAATCAATGTACAGACAGAGGTTACAATTTTATATATATACTATCTAAGGTACCCGGTCTCGCCCGGGAATTCATTTGTGGCTGAATGAAGATGGTATGTTTTTGGCAAGGCTTTACTTTCCACAATATTTTTTTTATTTCCCTGTCCCAGTGTTTAGAATTTATACCCGTCGTTACTGTGGATTTGTTAATAATAAAATTATTTGTTATTTAAGACTTCACTGTCCTCAATATTTTATATTTCCCGTCCTCTGTGTATGTAGTTTTTTTTTATAACGTAATGGACTATATAATTCATAATCCTAGAAATTATTCTATCTTCCAAACCACGTATGAATAAGTTCCTTTCCCGTCATGCGGTACAATGTCCAACGGTGACAGCTGTTTTAGGTACGTCATAGCCGCTATTAAAATACTCTTTCATAAGTCCCGATTGTAAACTGTGTATTCATATTTGTTTTCAGTAAAGTATATTATAATACATTAACGGAGCTACCATACTTATCATAATTAAGTTAATAAATACCAGAAATACCTGGGTGCGCCTCCCTAGCGTTCATTCTTGTAAATTATTTATTTATGATAATTAAAGAAATTCACATTCCTGAGAATAATAATACATTGTTATAAGCATCCATTAACATGTAAACATAGACCAATATGAGGTCGGAAGGGAAGCGGCAGAACTGTTAGTACAAAGGAAGTAGCTCGACACTTACATAGCCTCAGTGCTGCCAATCAGCAATGCACTTTGGATAGCTATCCTCTAATACAATCAAATATATTAAAAAATCATATTACATTATCTTCACAATTCTAAAACTGTTTCAAATATTTTTCACGTTTTAATTAAATAATGTATTAAATACACTTAGAGAAGGGGGGGGGGCAGTATACCTTATTTGGTGCAAACTGTTACTGGCGTTAAAAAATAACATAGTTTTGAATTATTAAGGATAAAATTTGAACATGGATTTGAATTAACTTATCCAGGTGAGATACCTGGCTAGTTCATATTGGAATGAATTGTTGAGCATATCAATATTTCTAAACAAATTACCTGCTTCATACCTTATTTTACAAAAAAAATTACACTAATTAAAAAAGTAAACAAATTATGTTATGTGCACGATTGCCGAAAAACAAATAGACGAAGAAATATCGCGAATTTTTATTTCAGCCCTCCCTTATAACCCCCATTCCCCTTTGAACCTAAAATTTTTAGTCTAGCTTATAATCATGGTAGAATTAATGCTAATTTACATACCGAATGTTGTTAAGTTCGGTTCTACCGTTAGTGCCCAATAAAATAGTTGCTCCCGATTTAGTTTTTAGCGTATATCTCGTTTATACTTTGTTATAAAACAAAAGTGTATATAACAAAAGTTACTCTAAATAACAAAATAAACAACTTTTGTTATGTTCATATTTGCCGAAAAACCAATAGGAAACGAAATATCGCTATTTTTATTTTCTGGCATCCCTTATAACCCCCACTCCTGGCCGTCCCTAGAAATGTTGGTATGGCTTGTTATAATTAAAGTGTTAGTGATAATACACATACCGAGTTTTCTTTATTTCGGTTGGATCTTTTGTCCCAAATAAAATTGTTCACTTCCGCTATAGGTTTTAGCGTATAACTCGTTTATAATTCAGTATACGAAAAAAGTGTATATAACAAAAGTTACTCTAAATAACAAAATAAACAACTTTTTATATGTGAATATTTGCCAAAAAACTAATAGAAAACGAAATATCGCAATTTTTAATTTCTGGCTTCCCTTATAACCCCCACTCCTGTTCGTCTTAGAGAATATTAATATAGCCTAAAGTCTAAGTTGGGTTAATAGTAATATACATACCAAGTTTCATAAAATTCGGTTCAGCCGTTTTTGCGTGAAAAGGTAACAAACAAACAAACAAGGGGAATCTGCTAAAAGTATTAATTTATGGCAACAGCGATGGAATAAAACAAATAAAGAACTACATTTAAAATTATTTATCTCTGCTTTCAAGTCTAATATCTTACAATCCAAACATACATTTTACCCAATTACCTACTGCACACGGAAAACCCTTGTCTCACACAGATTCAAACTGTCAAGCTCAAATAATTGTATATGCTACAGTTACTCTTACAGATGTTCACTAATTTGATTTATGAGTGCAGACTGACGATTGATAAACAAACAGTTAGAGCAGGGGTGCTCAAACTTGAACTGCTGGCGATCTACTTTAATATTTTTAGACTACTGCCGATCGACTCTGAGAGACTGCAAGAGTGTGTGATGCAGGGTTGTCGTACATACACGATACACCCTACCTACCTAGGTAGGGCGTACCGTAGCATATATAGATATTAGCTTTCTGCACAATATAGGTACATTATTTTAGTCAAGGTTTGGGTTAGGTTTAGTTAGGTTCTTCTCTACAATATCAATGAAAAAACTCATAGTTATTCAAAATTGCGAGTTTATTGGTTGTTACAAAACAAAAGAGTTACATATGGTGTTAAACTTAACTAAGGAGTGGCTTTGGATGTTGAAGCGTGGCACTGCATGTCCTCAGCATACGTTTCATAAGATGGTACGTAACCACTGAGTGCTAATCGCAAGCATGATGACATATGATCGTCAGTTAGTCGATTGCGATATTTTGACTTAATTATCTTCATTTCAGAAAATGCAGACTCGCACAAGTAAGTTGACCCAAAAAATGCCGTCAGTTGAAGGGCGATTTGCCTTACATTCGGATATTTATCTTCAGATATAAAACACCAGAAATTTGTATCAGATGCTGTAGCTTTGAGATGTATATCTGATATAATCTGCACCAACTCATTTTCAACAGAACATGAGTTCATATTAAACTGACTTGCTATTTCAGTAGCTAATTCCTCAATGTTTTTACATGAAAAAGGATAACTCATAAATGATGCTATATTTTCCAATTTACTGCAATCATAAAAACGCATTTCGAATTGTCCCAAAATATTTGATAATTCAGCCTCATACGTATCATAATTCAACTGAGGAATCCTTGCTTTCAAAGACGGAAAATGTTTCAGATCCTTTCTTTTCAGTTGATCTATCATAAGTTGCAATTTACTTTTGAATGCGTTTACTGCGCTAATCATCTCAATAATAGTTTTTCCTTTACCTTGAAGCTCCAAGTTAACGGTGTTTAAGTGCATTGTGATGTCAGTCAAAAATGCCAAATCATTTAGCCATTTTTCGTTTTTCAAAATCTGAGTGTCATCACCTCTTTCGTCTAGAAAAGCTGTTATTTCGGGATATAATTCTTGAAACCTTTCTAGGAATTTTCCTAGGAACCACCTGACGTCCGTGTGAAGAACTAAATCAGTGTGTTCAGCTGACTCCCTATCTTCCAACTGCAACTGAAAGAGCCGCCGTTGCAAGCTACGTGCACGGATGGAATTCACAATTTTTGTTGCAATGCCCATAATTTCCTCCGTGTTTAAAATTTTTGAACACAAAACTTGTTGATGTATAATGCAATGGAATGAAAAAAAATGAAGGGAATTCTTCATTAGCTCGACACAATGCCACAAAACCGTTTTTGTTTCCAGTCATTGCTGGTGCCCCATAGTTTGTAATGCACACTAATTTATATATTGGTAGCTCGTAGTTTTTTACAAAATTGAAGAAAACGTCATATATATCTTCGCCACGGGTCTTCCCCTTCAGAGGAATGATTGTCAAAAATTCTTCCTTAGCCAACATGTCATTGAATACCATCCGAATAAAAATACACAGCTGGGCAGTGTCAGTCATATCGGTGGATTCGTCGAACTGTAAAGAAAAGTATGTACATTCCATGATATCATGTTTTAGTTTATCTGCGATATCC
Source organism: Riptortus pedestris (assembly GCA_019009955.1). Classification (NCBI taxonomy): domain Eukaryota; kingdom Metazoa; phylum Arthropoda; class Insecta; order Hemiptera; family Alydidae; genus Riptortus; species Riptortus pedestris. The sequence continues at coordinate 140,886,098 of CM032228.1, forward strand.
TGACTCATGACTTCAATACGCCTTGTGACAGTCGGACGAGATAACTGAAGTTCTCTAATAGCAGACATGATTTCTGTTTTATTTTTAAAATCTCCAAATAAAGTCTCACCCGCTTCAATAAATGCTTCCTTCACCACCGATCCATCTTCGAATGGTTTCTTGTGTTTCGCCAATATATGAGATATTTTAAATGACGCGATCGTAGCAGCTTTTGATTGTTTGGCTGGTCTTGTAAACATGGATTGTTCTTTTTTCAAACAAGATATCAAATCACTTACTTTTCGTTTTCTTAATTCACTCTGTGGCGGAAAATCCTTTTCATAGTTTTTATGAACCGTTTTATGATGCCTCTCTAAGTTACCACGCTTAGGTATTGCAACTGACGCACGACAAATAACACAAATGCACTTATCCTTCACCATACAAAAGAAAAATTCTTCCTCCCAATCCTTATTAAAATGATAGTTTTTAGATTTCTTCACTGCACTCATTTTCCACTATTTAATAATAAACTTTGTATCGACGTAGGATCGCCATCAAGTTACAATTCAGAATGACTCCAATTCCTGCAGGCGCAACATTTATATCGGCGTGAACGAAAGTCTCGAATGTTCCCGTCAAACGCGCCGCCCGAAACTAGACTGTACTGTCTCTCGTTGTTTCTAGACTAGACTGTACTGTCTAGTCTAGAAACAACACGGCTTTTCTTTGACAAGTGCCGCGCGTTCCTTTGATAAAGCCACCTTTTGCCGCAAGCAGTGTTATTTTATTACGTAATACATTTTTGTAGTTTAGTTACCTACCTACTTATTAAAATTTTTTTTCTTCTCGAGATCTACCCAAAAAGCACTCGCGATCGACCGTTTGAGCACCTCTGAGTTAGAGAATCAACTTCCCGCTTGCCCTATTAGTACTGACATTTTATTCTCTAGCAAGTCAAACAGACACCAAAGAAACAAAATGCAGTTATGGTGTCTATGACATGTGAAAAGAAAAGTTATCGTGAAATTTCGCGAAAAAAATCAATGTACAGACAGAGGTTACAATTTTTTATATATATACATATATATATATATATATATATATATATATATATATATATATATATATATATATATACGAGTATATATACAATTTTGGATGGGCCTCATTTTCGTCATCTCCTGAGTAGGATCGATGGACATTTGCAGAATATTTGCTGTGGGGCGTATTGTCCAACTGTCTAGTTTCATAGAGTGAGTATAAGGTGATGGATGAGTATTGTTCTTTTTATACTTAATAAAGTAGTTACCTGAAGTATGGTGTTGTCTCTGACACTAGGAGAGATTGAACATTGGTGTAATGTTTCCCTCGTGCCTTTCCTTTATGGACTCCCTCCCTTTTGTTATTGCCCCAGCACCAATCTCTCCTACTGTATCATATGTGTCTTGATGTATTCGCCAGCTAATTAGATCTTATGATACAACTCCTCTTCTATCGCTGGATTTATTCTTTGTTCGCTAAAATTAAAAAGGTCTTGGGCTAAAACGAAATAATCTTGCGTATCTAAGTGGGCAATTTAATGAAAAATTGTTGAATGATTGCAAGTTATCTGAGATAGTTTATCCTCCTCACTATTAGAGCTGTTATATTATTTCTTGGAGAGAAAAAAAACGTCCAATTCTTCACAAGTTTTTTATTTCAGTGCTAAGCGCTTTCAAAGACTGTTGTCTCCACCGTCAGAGCTACACATAAAACCAACAACGTCAATAAAATCCATATACATTACAACAGGTTCAATAATCATGCTTACTTATTTATTTATTGTGGAGCGTTCCCTGCCAGGCGATATTGCGCATAAAAAAAAAAACAACGAATATAAACAAAATAAAGAATGAAACCATTAACAGAAAAAAATTAAACAATAAAATTAGAACAGAACAAACTAAGAGCGCAACCAAATAACAAAACCAACCAAATAACAATACGAAACCAAAGAGACAAAGAAAACTCGAATCAACAAATAAATTAAAAACAAAATAAACAAAAACGAAAACGAAACATTAAATTTAACAGAAACATATGTTATAAAGAAATTAGATAATTAAAAAACTATAAAGACAAATGTAATTACGAAAACAATTATATACTTTCAGTGGTTAAAATTAAAACTAAAATCAAATAAATAAAAATTAGTATGAACATAAATAAAATTAACAGATTAATTTTTTTAATACCTTAAACATTCACAATGATATGCTCCCACTTTCTCTATCACACATCATGCTAGTATCAATATATAAAAACACAAAATAAATATCTAAATAATGTGTATATAAATAAATATAGTCAAAGTCAAATCTTAAAATAAAATACGGAGGAAAAGTTATATTATTTCTTATCAGTGGATGGGATTTCTACAAAATTTGAAAAGTAGTACAGAAGTGCATCCAATATCACATTAATGTGGAAATAATGAGAAAAACATAAACACCAATATATCCAACAATGTAAAGAGAACTCCTTAAAATTCCATAGGTATATAACTGATTCTAGTAATGCTAATGTCATTTCTCAGGCTAGCTTGTCATGCATCTCCTGAACTCCACTCTCTCACAGCAGTAAACCACCGAACGAAATTTGTAAAACCTTTGGATATCGAGAAGCCTAATTCATCCAAGATCTCAGTATTTACTATTATTCTCGAAATGTGACCTCGATCCAATCATCGTTGATGATGAAGAGCGGGAGGTTAATAGATGAACAAACAGATGTAATATCATCCATTATTTATTCATTTCTCTACAAGTTTCGTGTCCTCAACGACGCACAGTGTCACGAATATATGGCGTAAGAATTCAAAATCGTATTTTTGTATTGGGAAGGTTTTTATTTATTTTTTTTTAGCAGATTTTCCTTAAGGGAAATCAGCTATTGAGGTCGTACTCATGACGCGAGTTTCGAAAAATTTCTTCAAATATCCATCGATCCTACCCAAGAGATAACGAAAACGAGGTCCGTTCAAAATTATATATATATATATCTATATAGATATATATATATATATATATATATATATATATATATATATATATATGTCTGTTAACGCTCTAGCGGTCGCAATTTTTGTTTGATCGTTACGAAACTCGATATTTAACCATTTTATGTAAAAAGACAGATCAAGTTCGTTAATGGCTGAAATCGTACCAGAGGGAGGGGGGGGGGTTTAGAGGGGGGATTTTCGAAAATTCGAAATATCTCCGTTATTATGCATCGGATCGAAAAAATGTATAGAACCAACCTTATTCCAAATTAAATTTACTATAAATATTGTTATATACACTTATTCTCTATCTTGAATATTAAGCTGATGCTTAGAAAGCTGCATACGTGTAGCTACTTCATCAATTCCGCAGATATTGATTAGCTTGTACCGAAAAAACAGTGCTAAAGTTTTGATTAAAAATTTCAAGTAAATTCTTTTTTCTGTTATTTTATTGTTTTTTTTTCATTAAAATTTGTATATGAAATCTTTACTTTTTTTTAAATTGTTATATTAGCAGATTTCCCTCAAGGGAAATCAGCTATTGAGGTTGTACTCATGACGGAATTTTCGACATTTTTCTTCAAATGTCCATCGATCCTACCTAGTAGATGACGAAAATGAGGTCCGTTCAAAACTGTATATATATATCTATATATATATATATATATATATATATATATATATATATATATATATATATATATATATAAAATTGTAACCTCTGTCTGTACATTGATTTTTTTCGCGAAATTTCATGATAACTTTTCGTTTCACATGTCATAGACACCATAACTACATTTTGTTTCTTTCGTGTCTGTTTGTTTGTTTGTTTGTTTATTTGTTTGTTACCTTTTCACGCATAAACGGCTGAACCGAATTTTATGAAACTTGGTATGTATATTACTACTAGCCCAACTTAGACTTTAGGCTATATTAATATTCTGTAAGACGAACAGGAGTGGGGGTTATAAGGGAGGCCAGAAATTAAAAATAGCGATATTTAGTTTCCTATTGCTTTTTCAGCAAATATGCACATAACAAAAGTTGTTTATTTTGTTATTTAAAGTAACTTTTGCGAAATACACTTTTGCCGTATACGGAAGTATAAATGAGTTATACGCTAAAAACTATAGCGGGAGTCGACAATTTTATTCGGCACAAAAGAATCAACCGAACAAAATAAAACTAGGTACTTGTATTAGGACTAACGCCTTCATTATAGCAAGCCATACTAACATTTCTAGGGCGGGCAGGAGTGGGGGTTGTAAGGAAGGCCTGGAATAAAAAATAGCGATATTTCGTTTCCTATTGCCTTTTCAGCAAATATGCACATAACAAAAGTTGTTTATTTCGTTATTTAGAGTAACTTTTGTTATATTCACTTTTGTCGTATAGAGAAGTATAAACGTGATATACACTAAAATCTAAAACGGGAGTCAACAATTTTGTTGGGCACTAACGATTGAACCGAACTTAGCAAAACTCGGTATGTCAATTAGCATTAAATCTTCCATGATTATAAGCTATATTTAAAATTTTAGGTCCAAACGGGAGTGGGGATTATAAAAGAGGCTGAAAAGCGAGAAGTCTAATGCGGGAGCGGAAGATGACGGCAGCCTTACCAGTTAATTGAGTTTACTTATTTCCCGTCTGGCATTGCTGGAAGTGATTTCCAGTGAGATTCACTATTACAAATATAATCTTACGTATAAAACTTTGCCTGAACGGTACTGTTATGACTGGCGATCGAGGGTAGCCCCATAACAGGAAAGTACCCTGGGGGGGGGTTCAGGAAAGTAGATTGATAATATATCGATATTTTCCAGTAGGGGTATAAGTACCGCCTGAACTATTTGAGCTCGGTATTATGTTCATTATGGATGATATTTAATTGTAATAAATGCTACCCATGAATATGGTTTGAATTATTGAAAAACGGTGAGTCATAAAGTGTAGAAGGATTAATTAGGAACACATTTTCATTTATCCTTCAAAACTAAAATTTCTATTCTATTAATCCCCAAAAGTTACCCTTCAGGGTTGGCTATTTCGGAAAATCATTACGTCGTGGAGGGAAGTGTAATTGTACACATTGAAGTCTTACTATCAAAATACCATCATTAGTCAGTCAACAATAATTTCCCGGGCATCGCCGGGTATCTGAGCTAGTATATATATATATATATATATATATATATATATATATATATATATATATATATATTTGTCTGTTACCGCTCTAGCGGTCGCAATTTTTGTTTAATCCTTACCAAACTTCATATTTAAGCGTTTTATGTAAAAAGAAAGATCAAGTTCGTTAACGGCTGAAATCGGACCAGTGGGAGGGGGGTTTAGAGGTGAGGATTTTCGAAAATTCGAAATATCTCCGTTACTATACGTCGGATCGAAAGATTATACAGAATCAATCTTATTACAAATTAAATTTACTATAAATATTGTTTACATTTATTCTCTATCTTGAATATTAACCGAGATATTTGCATTTTTCAGTTTTCACCAAACCGCCACTTCTACTCATGTTACGTAAACAATACTCTGATACATAATAAATCACATTATTGGAAGTTTAAATACCAAAAATTGTATTCAAGAGACCTTTATTATACGAGATACATGCAAATATGTACTGGTGACTCCCCCCCCCCCATCTTAAAGTTTTGGACTACTAAAATTTTATTGATTGAGATAACAATTATTCTGACTCATTATTAATTACAGTACTAGATATAGTAAATAGTTCTCAATAAAATTAATGTGTTATATTCTGATATATTTCAGTAATTGTTTTTCTTTCCGGTGTGAGGCGGGACCCGTTTGTTTACATTTCTAACCTAACGCTTCCTGTCGGCAGGCTATTGAAATTGGATGAAACATTTCTTATTTCCGTTTGTATTTATTCACGGTGTTGTGTTAGCAGTATGTATATTTATCTATTACTAAACTTCACGAGGGAAATCTGCTTAGTTTACGCAGCCCCTGCGTGACGGACTTTTTTTTCTATTCTATAGTTTATAATAAATAAAGTTTTCTAAATTATTAATAAGTGTTACTTAATGTGCGGCCCGCCAAAAAATTTTAAAATTTAAATTGGCCCGTTGATTAAAAAGGTTGCTCACCCCTGATCTAGTAGACGGGCTACACCATCAATTCCTGCAAGGATTTGGTCCATCATTGCCTGGAACTTAGCTGGAACTACATTTACTCCGAGCGGCATTCTCTTAAAACGGAAATATCCGATGTATGTGGCTATTAGTAAATATTTTCTGGAATTCTCATCCACCATCATTTGTAAATATGCATTTCTTAAATCCAGAAGACACGAGAAGTGTTTCGCTCCTCAAAGTTTGTCCATTATTTCCTCAAAGCATGAAAGAGCATCTGTCTCAGCTTGAATACCTTTGTTGATAGTTTGCTTGAAATTCAGATTCAAAAATTCAGATCTGCCCATACCGTTTAATATATATTACGATAGGGAAGGCCTTCTCTATGGGAGTATCTGTAGGTTCTACTCTTTTCAAAACATCCTCAGTAGTAAGATGTTTCAGCTTCTGCTTCACAACAGACCGAAGTGCTATTGGCATCGGCTTGGCCTTGAAAACCTTCGGGTTGGATCCTTCATTCATGTGTATTTAATTAATGGACGTTTTTTACAACGTACAATAGTAAAACTTGAAAGTAATAAGTCCACTATAATTTATAAAAAAACAAAATTTATACTGTCGTAAAATAAAATGTGAAGAACACAAAAAATAACAAACGATTTTTAAATAAATAATGGCAAACGGTTTGAAGCAGAGTTCACACAAACACAACAGAGCACTAATAAACACAACTGCGAGGGCACGCCATTAATTTTCACACTAAACTCAAAAGGTAATTGTGAGGTTGCTCGCAGTGGAACCACTTGAAAATTAGAGTAATTATTTTGGTTTAAATAGTTTACGGCCGGAATACCTCTGAAATCTTATTGACTATGGAACGTTCAAATTCCTCCCCCAAATCGGTTTGTGTCATTACTTTGGCCTGACATACGCGTGCGCGGGAGGCAATGGAAGCTTAAAAGCCAATAAGGGGCCAACGTCAACAAGGGTGTTTCATTTTACGAAATAACTGTTACGGATAGAACTTTCTTATTCCCAAAGGAGAGTCTCCATAGGTAAACCTTTATATGTGACCAGGTTTGGTGTTTCCCTTAACGTTGGACTGCCAAGTTCCTGTCATATTTCTTTACATAACTGTCAACGCCACAACCGGATTGAATAACATGTCGACAAGTTTGTTCTTAATACGTACCTTGAGCATTACCTGTGATTCAGATACAACGGATTGCTTTGCTAAAATAATGAATAAACAGCTTAGGCCAAGTGGGGCTTTAAAGAGAAAAGTCTTTTGAGGGATTTGTTTAAGAATATGAACAGAGATTCAGTAATATACAAAATTGCTTGCTCAAGCAAAGCAATTGGTCAATCAGCATTACAAATAAATACACACGCTCACTAACTATAAAACGCACTATGATTCACTTAACACACTTTAACTATGCAAATTAACAAATAACTGTGATAAAATTGACTCCAAAGTACAGACGTATAAAGAGATATACTGAGAAAGAGTGTTAATAAATAAAATTAACCAAACCACAATAACACAATAGCACAGTCAATATCAAGTGAATAAATACAAACAATAATAAGAAACCTCTCAACGGGAAACGTTTGAACCGGAAACGAACAGGTGTGCCAACTTCTCACAGGGAAAAAAAACTATTACTGAAATCTATCAAAATAGAACATATTAATTTTATTGAAAACTATTTACTATATCTAGTACTTTAATTTATAATGGATCAAAATAATTTCTATCTCAATCAATCAAATTTGAGTAGTCCAAGAACTTAAGACGGTGCACCAGAACATATTTGCATTTATCTCGTATAATAAAGGTCTCTTGAAAACAATATAAGGTATTTAAGCTTCGAATAATGTGGTTTATTACATAACCGAGTATTGTTTATGTAACCTGAGTAGATGTGGGGTTTGCTGAAGGCTGTAAATTGAAAAATATGAAAAATGCAAATATCTCGATTAATATTCAAGGATATTTAACAATATTTACGATACATTTAATTTGCAAAAAGAATTTTCGAAAATCCCGCCTCTAAAGCTCCCTGATTTCAGCCAGTAACGAACATGATCTTTCTTTTTACATAAAATGATTAAATATCGAGTTTGGTAACGATCAAACAATAATTACGACCACTAGAGCGTTAACAGAGAAATACACACACACACACACACACACACACACACACACACACACACACACACACACACACACACACACACACACACACACACACACACACACACACACACACACATATGTACTACCGCTCTAGCGGTCGCGATTTTTGTTTTAACGTTACCAAACTTGATATATACTTGTCGTATGTAAAAAGAAAGATCAAGTTCGTTAACTGCTGAAATCGGACCAGTGGGAGGCGAGGGAGGGGGGGTTTAGAGGGGAAAATATGAAATATCTCCCTTACTATACGTCGCATCGAAAATGCGTATAACAAATCTTATTGTAAATTTAATTGTCTATAAATTTTGTTAAATACATTTTTTCTCTAATGTGAATATTAATTAATTCGATACAAATATCGAGATATTTGGATATTTTAGTTTACATTCTTCAGTAAACCTCCTCCTACTACTCATGTCATTAACAATAAGATTTATATAATGAACTAGCTCAGATACCCGGCTTCGCCCGGGAATTGATTTGAGGCTGAATGGTGATGGTATTTTTTTGGCAAGGCTTTCCTTTACACAATATTTTAACATTTACTCGTCCCAGTGTTTAGGGCTAATACCCATCGTTTCTGTGGATTTGTTAATAAAAAAATTTGTAAATTCAGGCCTCCCTTATGACCCCAACTCCTGCCCGTTCCTAGAAATGTTAGTAGGGCTTATTATAAGGAAGGCGTTAGTGCTAATACACATACCGAGTGTTTTATTTAGTTCAGTTGAGTCTTTTGTGCCAAATAAAATTGTTGACTCCCGCAATAATTTTTAGCGTATAACGCCTTTATACTTCGGTATACGACGATATTGTACATCACAAAAGTTTCTCAAAATAAGAAAATTTATAAACTTTTGTTATGTACATATTTGCTGAAAAAGCAATAAGAAACGAAATATCGCTATTTTTAATTTCAGGCCTCCCTTATAACCCCCACTCCTGCCCGTCCCTAGAAATGTTAATATGGCTTATTATAAGTAAGTCGTTAATACTAATTCACATACCGAGTTTGGTTTAGTTCGGTTGAGTCTTTTGTGCCAAGTAAAATTGTGGACTCCCGCTATAGTTTTTAGCGAATAACTCATTTTTACTTCCGTATACGGCAAAAGTGCATATAACAAAAGTTACTCTAAATTACAAAATAAACAACTTTTGTTCTGGGCATATTTGCTGAAAAGCAATAGGAAACGAAATATCGCTATTTTTAATTTCAGGCCTCCCTTATAACCCCCACTCCTGTTTGTCTCAGAGGATATTAATATAGCCTAAAGTCTAAGTGGGGTTCGTTGTAATATACATACCAAGTTTCATAAAATTCGGTTCAGCCGTTTATGCGTGAAAAGGTAACAAACAAACAAACAAACAAACATACACCAAAGAAACAAAATGCAGTTATGGTGTCTATGACATGTGAAACGAAAAGTTATCGTGAAATTTCGCGAAAAAAAATCAATGTACAGACAGAGGCTACAATTTTATATATATATATATATATATATATATATATATATATATATATATATATATATATATAGATTACTTTGTTCTAAGCCTAAATAGCAAATATTGTTTCCAATAGACCTTTATTATGCGAGATACATGCAAATTCGTAGTTTGATGACGTCATCAATTAAGATTTTACGTTTTTGTTTTCAAAATATTTACTTAATCTCTACCATACTCGATATTTAGCCATTTCCTTGATTACAAAAGGTTATATTTGTTATTGGCTGAAGTCGGGCCTGGAATTGTGGGGGTTTAACGGGGGCGGGGGGGGGGGATTCAAAAATTTGAAATATCTCCGTTATTATAAGTCAGATCGTATAATGTTATAGGACCAATCTTGTTAAACTTTTGATGTTCTATACATTATCTTGTAACTCAACTATTAAGCGAGTTAATCCAGCCTTCTTGTTTTCAGCCTTCAGTACCCCCCCCCTTCTATTCATCTGTATTTTTTTTTTTTTTTTTACATTAAAATAGAGAATATGTATGTATGTGTGGTGAGAGAAGAGAAGATCACAAATGTGTTACCTTCACTTGGGAAATCGGCTTAGTTTACGCAGCTCTGCGTGACAGACTTCTAATTCTGCTGATCAAAGAGAAGAGTTCAAAGAAATATGAATTTTCACTTTTAATTAGCAAGAACATCCAACTACACGATGCTTAACTTTAGGTCCAGCCATAGATGGACTGATTAATTCATGGTCGCCTATTATTTCGTACTTCCTCAGTTCTTCACTCTGTCCAAAGGCTATTGACACACTTGAAAATCAGTAATAGAAATGATGGTGACATAAAGGACCATGGGTATAGTGTAATTATCATCCTCCACTTTATTAGTAGATATAAAGTTTTTGAAAATGTTAGAAAGCAGCTGCAAAGCAATTTTATGACTGGTATTCAATTGTTTGGAATAATGGATAGGATAGTGAAACTGATTAAATATAGAGTTAAAGACGGCTTTTTTGGATCACTTACCCAAAAAACACTTTCTGTAATAATATATCAATCAAGGCCCACTGAAAGTTTCTCGTATGTTCTGATTTGTTCAGTAGAGTAATTGACATTTTTTATTTTATTTTTCAGATGAAACTCTTTTTTCAGAACGTCAATTTTGAATATAAAAATGCCTCTTACTATTGATGTAATAACGAAATTAGTGCCAAGTATAGGCATTGAATCTGAAATTGATGAATTCTATGAAGAGATCACAATTCTCTTGAATACATTTACCATTGTGAATATGATTGATAAACTCCTTGGGAGTTCCTTGGTAAAAAATGGCCTTCTATTTTGAAAAATATGAATAACGGACACTCAAATTGTCATGATTAGGTCAGCTTTTCCTTGTGCATACTTAGTTCAAACAGTTCCATTGAAAGAGTGTACTCACTCAGGAACTTTAAGTGTACTGATGTGAGGAATATGTAACTTAGTAAGATCTGAGCTGCTATTTTCCTTCAACTATGGAGCAATTTCATGTGAAATGTTTTATTAAATAATAACAAAAATACTGAAAGCAGTGATTAGTAATGAAAAATGCTTCTCGCATTGATCAAGAGTGTACAAAATTACGTCACAAAAACGTGTACCCTATATTAAGTCAATTGTTTATTATTATGAAGTTGACCTTAGACAATGCTATAATTAATTATCATTACAATGAGCTCACTAGTTGCAGCTAAAAGATGATGCCTTCGAATTTTTATGACTATAGACATTAACATAACTATATAATTATTCCTTCAAAATGCTAAATTGTTTAGAATCCAGTAGGAAATTCGCCGATTATTCAGGTTTGATGTCAGGGGATTTATTAGTATTATATAATAGTAGATACACGTTGAAAAAGACAGTTCACTGTGGCTTATTACTTACTGAAGCATTTCATTTGTTTAATTATAGTGGCCAGTTCAGTTCCCACCAAAGCAAAGGAATTTACATTGTGATGGAATTTCTTAAATAAAATCCTTAGTCCAAGCCTGACATGAAAAGGGTGTTAACCTGTAGACAACCCGCCCCAAGTAGCCCTTTTTGCAAAAAGTGGACATTAATAAATAATTCAATTTGTTTGATTAGTTGTTGTTTAAGGGCAATCAACAACAAAGTTATCATATTTGTATTTTAATTGAACGGATCATGAGTGCATTCAAATTGAATACTCGGATGATTGTGTGTTATTAAATTTATTATTTAGTAATAACTACTATTTGTATTTGCATTAATTGGCGAGCCTATTATTGAGTGTAATTTTGACTTGTATTGGAAGGGAACTGCACTTATTCTGCTTTGTGATCTCTTTGGCGGATATCAGTAGAATCGATTCACATACTGAGGTTTATTGTTTGGATTGAGGAAGGTTGCTTGGACTTATATGCAAGTTTTTTTTTCAACTTTTCATGTAACTACAAGTACAATTTCTTGTTCTTTCCTTCGTTGTTGGTGTTGTTGTGACTCCTTATCTTGAGAGGTATTTATAACCATATTTGCATTGCTTATATAGGAATTCTTCAAAGTTGGCTTATGTTTGCCGGCGATTGGCTTCCCTTCATCAGTATTTTTAAGTGAATGCTTTCTTTTATAATTCATTGATTTTTTAGTCTTCAAATATTTTATGAACCGTTGGATTTTTATTTTGCATTGAATACTGATTTATCGTTTTTGTTTAATGTACTTTAGTGTTTTCTCACAACCTGAAAGATGCCGATATTGTTGACTGATAGCAAGATTAACTGCTTCCAATTGCAAAGAAGGTCCATTGCTTTTACAGATTCAACATTATAAATTGGCTAAATAAATTACAAATTCATAGTATTATTGAATTGAAGATAATAATTACTAATATATTAAAAACTTCAGGGACTTAAAAGAAAGTTAGTATTTCCGGAGTGGGTTGATGAATGTACAGTTCCAGTTAAAACAGAAGCTAGACATTTAGTGTATTTCGTAGGAATCCATCTTATTTTAATCTCTGAAATTTAAAACATATGAAAGCATGAGTACTACCTTAATAGTTGAAAATCTACTAAAACTCATGATAAGAGTCTGTCATCTGATAATACTAATAAATTATTAATTTAGTGTTTGCATAGGTTCAGGAGGACCTACTTCTAGAAACAGTGCTTAGTCTGTTTAAAAGCTAACATTAAAATTATTTTTATTGGACTTCTTAAGAAATGCTTATACATTACAAAGAATAATAAATAGAAGCTCCTTGGCAGAATCGATCACAGTTAGTGTTTTGTCTAATGATATTACTGTCATAAAGTTCAAATACAATGCTGTAAATCAGTCTGTTTTAGCAGATTTCCCTTAAATGAAATCAGCTGTTGAGGTTGTTCTCATACGATTTTTGCAAAATTTCCTCAAATGACCATCGATCCTGCATAGTAGATGACTTAAATGAGCTGCATTCAAAATTATAAATGTGTATCTATATATTTTCGTCCTCTACTATATAGGATTGATGGTCATTTGAGGAAATTTTGTAAAAATCATGTCTTGAGTACAACCTGCTAAAAAAGACTGATTTACAGCATGATATTTGAACTCTATGAACTTAATATTATAAGACTTTGATGGATTCTGCTTATTATATATTGATATTTTTATATTTTATATTTATATATTGACACACATACTTATTCACTGACCATTTATTATTTATAAATGATTTCTGAGCCATAAGTAGATATATAATAATTCCTTCGTGAAATCATTTATTTAATACCCGAGTGCCCACCACTCTTTATGAAGGGGTTATTTCTTTACGAATTTAGGAAAAAAAAGTTTGTTAATTTTATAGTTTTATATCTTACTTCTATTTAACTAATGTTTAACTACTCACAACCATCAATTCAATTTTTAAAAAATCGTTATATTATAAATTATGAAATATGTTATGTATGTGAAATGCAGGAAATAACTTAACACAATTAACTGTTTTAGCCTCCCTACAACTATCCCTCCCTCTTGAGGATTAGCAACATTGCTTTACTTAACTTATTCTATTCAAAACATTAAACAATTCGAGTTATCTAATAATTTATATACCTGGTGTAAATAAATAACAGTGGTATCCTAAAAATAATTTAATTTATATTCATAGCCCTTCCTGCAAACTGTATATCACTTTAAACAATCACATTGAGTTTAAACGTATATTGTCTTTTGTCATAAATACCAAGTAACGTTTAATAGATATAGATAGTACATAGCCATTTTAACAATGTCAACATATCGGAAGAAATAAGATAATATAAACCAGAAGTTTGATTCTACACAACTTTCGCTATCCCACATTCTGCAAATTCAGCATGATTTTCTTTAAATAATACATTATAAAAACAATTACAATGTTCTCATAGTTTAAATTTATATTAGAAATAAATAACGAAGTTATTTTCTAATAAAAATAAATAACGAATGAGATGGGGGTAGAGGCAGAAATTTATAACCTCACTTATCCGAATCATACTTAGAACTTCTGCTTGTAAATTCATTTCATAATCACTATCGCTGAAATGTTCTGAACAAACTCTAGAAATATCAGTATTAAATTTCAAATCTCCTCGTTTGCACCTGACAAGCCACTGTTTCTTAATTTCTTAACTGATGTTAAGATACAGACTTACCTGATTTCCTAGGTTTTTTGGAACATGTTGCTACAGCACAATCACTCGGCTTTCACAAAAAATATAATAACAATAGAAAATAAAACAATTTACAAAAAGAAAACAAATGTTTATAAGGTAAACAAAGCTGATCTGTGGCATCAAGCTACGTCTTGCGCAAAGTTGCAAAAACGTTATGATGTACCGAATGGCACCCCCCTTGGTACAGCTTATAATCGGGGAAAGTTATTACTATTTCACATACCGAGTTTTGTTGATTTCGGTTCAATTTGTTTTGTTGAATCAATTTGAAATTGTTGACTCCTGCCAGTATTAGAGTATATTTTATTTATACTTTGGTATATGGCAAAAGTTACTTTAAATAACAAAATAAACAGCTTTTGTTATCTGCATCTTTGCTGAAATAGGAAACAATATTACACAATTTTTCGTTTCAGGTCCCCCTTATAACCCCCTCTCCTGCTAGTCTCTGAGAATATTTGTGTAGTCTATAGTCTAAACTGGGTTAGTTGTAATATACATACTGAGTTTCATAAAATTTGATTCAGTAGTTTAGGCGTGAAAATGTAAATGTTACAATTTTATGTATATATATATATATATATATATATATATATATATATATATATATATATATATATATATATTTTATTTACTACAAATGTTGTTATATACATTTTACCTCTTTCTTAAATATTGCTAAGATATTTGCATGCTTTAGTCTTCAGTCTTCTATATTCCCCATTCTTACTTATGTCATATTAACCAAATGCCGTTTTATTATGAACCACTTTATTTGAAGCTTGAATACCAAATATTGTTTTCAATGAACTTTTACTACGTGAGGTACATGCAGATATGTTGTGTAATGGTGTCATCATATAAGAGTTTGCGGTCGTGAATTGAAAACATTTATTTCTTCTATGCCATACTTGATTTTTAACTGTTTCATTCAACACTAAAGTTCATATTAGTGAATTGCTGAAATTTGAGGGGATTGGGGGTTCAGGTTAGTTGAGATGAGAGTTAAGGCGTTGGTCTTAATCTGAAATGGTTCCTAGGGTCGTGACTTCGATTCTCACATGGGCAATAGGAATTTATTTAGTGACAAACTCATTAAATAAAATCCTTAGTCCCATCCTGTCTAGAAAAGGAAGGTAACCTGTAGATAACCCGTCCCAATTAGCCTTAGTAGCAAAAAGTGGACGTTAATAAATAATAATAATGAAATCGGGGGTAGAATAGGGGAATTTCAAAAATTCAAAATATGTCCAGTATTATGAGTTTTATCGCAAAATGTTATTGAACCAATTTTATTAAGCCAACAATAATTATAATTAATTTAATAATAATAATAATTTTTCATAAGTCAATTATTAAGTTAATTTGTACTTTCATGTTTTCAGCCTTCAGTTCACTTACTACTTATTTCTAGAGGCTTAGGTTTGTCCTATATGTTAAGGGATTAGCCTTAATGGTTGGTAAATTTAGTTGTGTGTTTGATCCTTTGTGGGCAATAGAAATATATTTAGTGGCAAACACACTTAATAAAGTCTTTATTTCAACCCGCTAGAAATGTTTGGTAATCTATAGATAACCTGTACCAATTATACCTAATAGCATAAATTGGATGTCAATAAAAATAAATAAAGCAAATATTTTTATTTCTGTTCTTCTTGTTGAAATAATATACAACCTGTAAGACGTAAGTTATTGTGTTATTCGCTGTAAAACATGTTTCTCATCTTCTGATCTCTCTTCAGGTGCAACAAATGACAAGAAACTTATCTAGAAAATGAACAGTATATTGATTTAGTATTACTAGTTGTATAATAATTTATCTTCTGCCAAATCGTAGAATCTACCTATTTCTCTAAACTCACTAATAGTTCATTTAAATATAAATATTATTCATAATAAACATAATAATTAAAGTATATTAAATTATCGTAAAAGTTAATATTAAAATACCAATTTTATTTAGTGATAGCTGTGTAAAAATAGCATTACTCTTATTATAGAGTTAATTCAAATTTGCCATTTTATTTTATTTTTTTAATACATAAAATGTTCTTCTTTCAGTTGGATTTTTACTGCAGGAACCATTTGCAATGATTCGCAAAGATGTCCCAATTAAAAAGAAAAACAACTCTGAAGAGGAATCTGAAGACGAGCCTACAATTCGAATTGGTAAAAAATACATGGTTAAAAGGAAAGACAATGAATGGGCAAGAGCCGAAGTAATCCAAACAAGATTTAATAAGCAGGGACGTTACACAGAATATTATGTACATTATGATTCCCTCAACCGGAGATTGGACGAGTGGGTACCAGCCAAAAAAATTATGGTTCCACATAGTGAGTCAGAAGATGAAGCTGAATCTTTAGAAGGCAGAAGAAGTAGTGAATCATCAGAGGACTCTCCAGTCAGTTTGGTTAACTATAAAAAAAAATCAGGAGACACAACAGAGACACCTTATGATGAGGAAATGGTAACTGAAGCTGTGGTACCTAACAAAACTGATGATGTTGAGAAGGAGCATGAAGAAATAACAAAAGTTAAATACATAAATGCCATCCAATTTGGATCATATGAAATTGATACTTGGTATTTTAGTCCTTATCCTGATGAATTTGGTGAGCAGGAAAAGTTATACATTTGCGAGTTTTGCTTAAAATACATGAAATTTGATAAATCCTATCGATATCATTTAAGTCAGTGTAC
Source organism: Riptortus pedestris (assembly GCA_019009955.1). Lineage (NCBI taxonomy): Eukaryota > Metazoa > Arthropoda > Insecta > Hemiptera > Alydidae > Riptortus > Riptortus pedestris. The sequence continues at coordinate 140,903,310 of CM032228.1, forward strand.
AATGCGTGCTCCTCCAGGTGGAGAAATTTATCGAAAAGGGACTTTGGCAATTCACGAAGTAGACCCTGCCCATAGCAGGTTGTACTGTCAGAACCTTTGCTTACTTGCTAAATTATTTATAGATCATAAGACAGTGTTCTACGATGTTGAACCATTTGTATTTTACGTTCTTTGTGAAGTAGATAAACAAGGATCCCATTTGAGAGGATATTTTTCTAAGGAGAAGGAATCACCAGATGGCCATAATGTTGCATGTATATTGACATTGCCTCCATTTCAAAGGCAAGGTTATGGGAAGTTACTTATTGCTTTTTCCTACGAACTTTCAAAAATAGAGGGTGTAGTTGGATCTCCCGAAAAACCACTTTCTGACTTAGGAAGGCTTTCTTATAAGTCTTATTGGTCATGGGTGTTATTAGACATACTGAAAGATTTTAGGGGGACTGTGGCATTATCTTCACTTAGCAAAATGACTAGTATAACAGAAACTGACATTATTAGTACACTTGAGTCCATGGGAATGCTGAAATACTGGTCTGGCACTGACACTTTATGTGTGACTCCAGATTTAGTGGCTAATCACATTCTCTCTGCCCGGTTTAAAAGGCCCCGATTGACTGTTGATCCATGTGCAATTACTTGGTCACCAAATTCATGGCTTTTCAGAAAAACCCCTGATGAACATGATGGGTGACTAGTGTCTTTATGTAAATAGGCTTATTGTATGCAGCTTGCCACAGATTTTGTAAGTCATTGTATATTACAGGTTCATTGGAATCTTATTTTAACCCAATGGAAAATTAATGGGTAAATTATAGCTTTAATTTCCACTTTAAATTATTTTTTTAAATAATTGTTTAATAGGTTTGTACAAAAATAAGTATATACTTGTTCAGTACTGTATATATGTATCATTTTAGGTAGTTATTTTTATGGTTTTGTAGCCAACCACTAGAAAAATTTAAAAAAGAAATTAAAACTGTTAATATCATTGTTCCTATATTTATAGATTGTAGTTTTTTAGATTTTAATTCAGAGTTTCTGATCTAGAATTATTCTTAATTCTATAAATGTTCATCCTTGAAAGTGTTACTTCCTCTGTTCATATGTATAAGTTTTATTCAGTATCTTCAAGAATTTTTTGAGTAATTACAATTGTATGTGGAAGTTGTGGGGATACAGGTTTTACTATTAGGCTTATTAACTTCAAAGGTCTGTGAATATGACAAATCTTTACTCAAGAGCCTTTTTTACAAAAGTTTTTGGATGCTTGGTCTAAATTTAGACCTAGAAGTGCTCTTTCACATTAGCTAACACATTTCAATCTAAAAGTGCAAAAAACTGTTTCAATTATGAAGGTTGTATTTAACTATGAATTGATTTTTATTTTTAAATCATGACATCTAGTCATATTAGCTTTTCATTTCATAATGTACATTTTCTTTTTTTTTGCCAGATATGTTGTCTAATGTATTTTAGTTTGAAGATACTTTTCAATGCTTTCAATACCCCTGTACCCCTAAGCTAACAACCCTCAATACACATATTGCCATAACTCCAAATTGATGGTTTATAGATAATTACTATAATCTTTTGCTCAACATCCCCTGGATGCTCGGGATCTGTCACACGGCTATGGTGGGAGATCTGTTGGTCACCTTAACATATTTCTTGCCACATTGTAGTGGCACTACAAAGTGGTAATAGTAATAGTGAATTTCTTAATGATTTTGGGTGGGCGTTGAGTAAAGGTAGAAATTCAAGCTCAAATCCTGGTTAGTTCACAATTAAATAATGGGAGCACATCTTTGGGCATAGTTTTCTGGTACTAAATGACCTTAAGTCCTCATATATAAGGGTTCAGGGCTTATGTTTTGAGATTCTGGATAATATTCTAACAAAGGTCTAAGTTAATAAATTTGAAAAGACAATGCCCGATATGTGTGTGTGTGTATTACATTTCTATATATATATATATATATATATATATATATATATATATATATATATATGGTGTTGTTGATTTTGGAGTTTTGATCAGTGTCTGAAAAAATCTTAGTTCATTCCAATATTTCGAGAATATTTATTTTCTCTTCTTCAGGGCTAAAAAGTACAGGCACTTCTTTACATATATATTGCACATTGTTATTAGAGTGTAACAGATAGTGTTTGTGTTAATTTTACTTACCTAGACTAAAGATACTTAAAAATTATTGTACATGACTGTTGTACCTCTGTTTACATTAGGAGTATCATATCATCATAATATATATATATATATATATATATATATATATATATATATATAGATATATATATATGTGTGTATAAGGGAAAAATATTTGATTTTTAGAGATTCATAGATATTTTCAGATTCTGCAATGAGATAAAAAAAGTCCATCACGCAGGGGCTGCATAAACTGAGCAGATTTTCCTCAACCAGCTGATTTCCCTCGAGGGAAATATGCTAAAAAAATTAATGCAAATTAGCCGTTTTTATTGGGGGGGGGGGCAAAACTTCTTTTGTTCACTTTAAGGCAGGAATATATCAAAAACTGGATATGATGGAGTAACTATAAACCTAAGCTTAGTAAGTAAGCAAGTATATAGTGTCTTCTCAGTACTGGAGAATGCATGGAGTGGGGCATGTGATCACAGCCCAGAGATTGCCTGTATATCGTAATAGTGCCTGTGTCCAACAATACAGCATGAAGTACACAACAGTTTCTTTGTTTTACTTTTTTTTTTATCTTGGCTAAGTGCATTTTAAAATATTTATGTGGACTTATATTTAGGAAATGTATGCTTTTCTTTTTTTCTATTCTTAGGCGTTCTTAAATTTAAGAATTGTTTGTAATGGATGTTTTTTTTTACATATTCTTTAAGACTTATTATGTTTATTCTTTTGTACCTGTATATTTATAAAAAATAAAAAAAAAAAAAAAAAAAACATTTTGTATGAGATTATTTAAATAAATGATTCTTCTATAACTTTTCATTTACTTAATCCTGGTTAACTTTGTTAGGTGGTTGAAATATAAACTTGACTATACCATAATAATGATTACAAATACTCAAAAGCCATTCATGCAGGGACAGGGCATTGTAAACTAAGCAGATTTCCCTTGCACAAAAATTTCATATGGATAAAGTCATCTTTACATTCTGATCTCCACTTCTTAGTAGTTATATTATGCAAACTAGAATTGCAATATAAGATGGATATGTCATGAGTTCAATTCTCACATATTCATCCAATAGCCATCCTATGCTTCATAAGTACGTTGTTCAAATAAAACAATAAAATGAGTGCAATGTGCTGAAAATGAAGGAATTATTTAGTGCCTAGTTAATCCAATTTTTATATTTAGACATGAAACTTTTTTTCTTTTTTTTTTTTTGCCAGTAATAGTTATTTTGAACATACATTCATTAAATCACCATTTTTTCCTCCAAGGATGGTAGATGAATGGCCAAACAGTTTCTGTGCATAGTACAAGACAGTTGTGCAATTCAATGGAAATGAAGGAATTATTTTGTGCTTAAATTCATCAGATTTCCATGGGAAAACATTTTTGTTTCAAACGTTAATGTTGAGCAGTTAGTTATTTTTGTATGTATTATCTATGTTACCCATATTGTTTGGCTATCTCATAGATTCAATATCATTGATGAGTTCAACAGTAAAAGCATGGTTTTCGGTGAAGTTTGCTAAAAAGCAATTTGGGTTGATGAGAAACCATAATAACTTCTCAAGAACCATGATTGTGGTTCAAAGGATTTGCTGTACGAAGTAACCTACAATTTCTATGAGAGTTGAAATATCCCTGCCAAATTTACTTGATATTGAACATTGCTCTACATACAATGGATTTTAGTAATTATAGAAAGATTTAACTTCTGTTCCATGGCTCTAAACTATTAATATATATAATAAAAAAATTGATTTCGTGTTCTAGGCTCTAAAGATTGTTCTGGTAGTCTCTTATTCTTTTTATTACTGTCAATTTTTCAGTATGGTCATATAATTTATAACCTTTAACTACCCTTATATTTCTTTTGCCCTTAAGTAAGATTGGTGTCATATTGTATGGAATGTTACTTAAAAATGAATGCTTTACTCCATGCAAAAAAGAGGAATAGATTAGAAAGGTAGAAGGTTAACTTGAAACAATTACAAAAAAAAAAAAAAAAGCTTTTTAAAGACTTCAAGCCTCTAAAGTATAGCAGTGGTTATATTTCTGTGAAAAGAATCCAGTGGTTCTTAGGTAGTGTACAAATAACATTCTTGTTGTTGCACCATTACCAGTCTTTAGGTAGCCTTTTCATTAAAAATAAAAAAAAAAAAAAAAAAAAAAAAAAAACTTGAGCAAGAACAACAACAGCTTCTTATTCACTTACAATCTTGTTGTCTTGTAGGATAAGACTGGGAAGCAGTTGTTAGAAAAAAAATCAAAAACAGTTCATGGATGGGTGACTGAAGGCTTTGTATTCACCCAATTATCTCACTCAAAAGCTTTTGAGGCAACCCAATGGTTGCAACTGACCTGAGTCTTCCGACCTTGATGATGTATATATGGACGTGCATGTTTGTGTGTGTGAACATACACATGCACATTCACACTTATACACCTCTTTCTCTTTGTCTAAATTCTCACTGAGAGCAAATGAGTGTGGCAAGAATGGTTGGTTTAGTCTTCCTGGAAGTCTGCTAGAACCTTATTTTTTAGGACCAATGGATGACAATTAAGGATAATGAATACAATAAAAGAAACAAAAGATTTAAGGTTTATTTCCGTCTCACAAACATTAGAGTTTTCCTTACTCATTGACTGAACTCTTTTAAAGATAACTGTGAAATCTCCCACAATTTCTTATAACTTCCACGTGCAAAGTTTACTAATATTTATTAATTTATAGTTTGCACAAGAAAGTTAATCAAAGAAACTCCAATTATCATTTTATTCACATTTATCAGTCTAATCGTAGTACACATTACTGTCCTCTTAAGATATATTACAACATTTATCCGTTAGTTGTATTGTTTACAATGCATATAAATAACAACTATGTACAATATCCTTAAATCACCTAAAGTTGAACATATCACACTTGTAAGTTGCCCTTAGAACAACTAATGACTCCATGGGCAAAGAGTAGGAATTAAATGTTATCATTATCCTTCAATAGGACACAGTTTTATACATTTGTTATAAAACCTCCAAAATTAAAAGGGATCAAAATATAATTTTAGCATCCTGATTATGATTTTTAAGGATAAATTATTGATTTATAGGCACAATTAATGTGCAATGAGTGTTACCAGGCATTTCAGTTTTTTTAAAGCCTGGTGTTTCTTTCCTTTTGGAATAAAATTGGAGCCTGTTCAAATATTCTATTGTTTTACCAATACCATTCTTGAGGTCGCCTTTTTGTAGAAAACCTTTGAGCAGGAACAACAACAGCTTCGTATTCACTTGCCAATTTTGTAGGATAAGACTGGGAGGCTGCAGTTAGAAGAAAACCGGTTCTGTATGAAGGATGGGTGACTGCTGGTTGATATCCTCGTGATTTGAGACGAGAATAAGGAGTAGATGGTTGAAGTGCATCATTTAGGGTTACATCATATTCTTCTATATCTAAATAAGGTTGAGGTGTTGCTTGTGGAGCTGATGGTCCTGGAGCAGTGAAGTCTACCTTTGGGCTTTCCTCTGGGATTGGGTATTTATTATATTCAACACTTTCCTCAGTTACTGGTTTTGGCCTGACTGCAACTTTCATTTTAGTATATCTTCGGTAACCTCTTGGAGGGCTAGTTATTGCTGGGGGATAAGAAGATTTATTGTCCTGAATTTCTTCAGAGTCAGGACCAGTCAAATAAGACTTAACATCTTCAATAGGAGGAGGTGGACTTGGTTCAACAGATAAATACTGGGCTTGATCTTTTGGTGACCATCGACCCTCTGGTCTATGGTAGGCCTCATTTATATTGGGCACTCTATATCTGTCTTCCTGAGATTTGTACTGACTTTCATCAGAACTTGCATGCGGATTCCGGTAGTTGGCATTGCCTGACCCAGATGGTTGATTCCTAAAATTTGTGTTAGTTTCTTCATTACTAACTGAAGGAATTCTATAGTCGACATCATCGGCAATAGCTGTAGGATTTCTATAGTTATTAACCCTTTCTTCCTGACTGAATGTATTTCTCAAATTTGAAGTAGGATTTTCAGTTTGTTTACTTTCTTGTCGCATTGACTGACTTCTATAGTTCTTTTCTTCACTACTACCAGAGTTCCTGTAATTATTGCTGGAGTTCTCTTCACTGAAGGAAGCTTCTTGATTTCTAGAGGGATATTTTCTAGAAGCAGAATTTTCTTCCTTATATCGTGAAAAAGACCCTCCTTCATTGTTCGATGTCTCTTGGCTACGAGAAGGATAGATTCTTGTATTCTGAGAGTTTTCCTCCTTAAATCGTGAAGATCCACCATCATTACTTGATGCTTCCTGATTCCGAGAAGGATAGACTCTACCATTCTGAGGACTTTCCTGTTTATATCGTGAAGATCCTCCTTCATTGCTGACAGTTTCTTGACTTCGAGAAGGATAGATTCTGCCATTCTGAGAAGTCTCTTCCTTAGAGCGTGATGATCCTTCATTACTTGATGTTTCCTGATTTCGAGATGGATAAAATCTGCCATTTTGAGAGCTATCCTCATTAAATTGTGAAGATTCTCCTTCATTACTTGATACTTCTTGACTTCTAGAAGGATATATCCTACCATTTTGAGAATTTTCCTCATTGAATCGTGAAGTTCCACCTTCATTACTTGATGTTTCCTGACTTCGAGAAGGATATATTCTACCATTTTGTATGCTTTCCTCTTTATGTGCCGATCCTCCTTCATTATTTATTGATTCTTGACTTCGAGAAGGATAGACCCTGCCATTTTGAGGACTCTCTTCTTTATATCGTGAAGATCCACCTTCATTACTTGATGACTCTTGGCTTCGAGAAGGGAATATTCTTCCATTTTGAGAAGTGTTTTCCTTATACTTAGAATTTCCATCATTATTGTTTGGAGCTGCCTGAGCTTTCGCAGGATTAAACCTGCCATTTTGAACTGTTTCTTCTTTCTGTCTGCTGTTATTGGGAACAAATTCTTCGCTTCTAGAATCTTGACCTCTACTTGTAAATTTTCTGAAATTTGAATTCTCATCTCTATCTCTTGATGAATTTCTTGTGCTTGAAATACTCTCTTCAGACTGGGCCATTGGTGGTTCTTGTCCACGTGAAAGAGGGTCTCCATAGTCTAAGGCATCATCCTCAGCAGTTAAAGGATTTCTCCCATTGTTGGAAGATAACGCCTCATTTCTCTGTGCATTAAAGCTTTCTTTATTCCTAAATGGCGGTCTGAAACTGACCTCTTCTCTAGCTGGTGAAGAATTTCGGTTTGAATTTTCATCTTTGCTATGATCTTCCTGCTGCCGTCTAAAATTAGAAAACTGCTTCCTAAATGATTCTGAAGGCCTTCTAGGAGCTTCTGTTTTTTCTTCTTCTTTATAAGGCTCAGTTGAAGGTTCAACAGTACTTTTTTCCTCTTGTTTTCTAAATCCTGCAGGTGCACCAACGGCTGAGGTGAACTTCCTGTCAGGGAATACTGTAGGTTTCATCACAATAGGTCTTTTAAAGGGTGTAGGTTCTTCTGTAGAGCTTTCAACTCTCTTAGAGAGTGGTCTATACCTCCTTTCTGATTCACCTCCTGGTTTTGGGCGCCTGAATGCTGGTGGCCTTGTAGTTGTAGATTTAGCACTTTTATATGCTAATGTAGAGAATCTGTGAGGAGCCGAAGTTGTTACATCCAATTTTTTTTTATTTTTCGGATCTTCTTCCTCATCTTCATATTCTTCATACTCATCATCTGCAGCTACTGTTGTTCTTTCATACTTTTTTGTTGTTGTTCTTCCACGTTTGTCAGGTTTCCTAGTAGGCCGGCGCCTCTCATACTTTTCCTCTTCTTCATCATCATAGTATTCATATTCCGGAGGAGAACGTCTATCTCCACGAAGCCTTGATTCATCAGGGTACCTCTTCCTTGAACCACCTCTTCCAGGCCTTTCAGGTAAATCTTCATCATCATCTCTGTAGTTTCCTGGAAATATACAAACATTTTTTTCATTAGTCCCCTAATAAAAACAACTTGTTTCATTTTATTATGAGTGCATTGAATTTCAGCCAGACAGAAACAGAACAATTCAAATAAACTTAATGTTTTGCTAATTTAAAATTACATGGTAATATGCATATAGAATACATTTATTTACCTATTAATTAAACAGAAAAAATAGAAGAAAATAAATTTTGTTATAATATGATAAACACCTCTTTTTTCTTTTAAAATAGATAAATTTTCTTAAATTAAATAAAAAATACTGCAAACAATGGTGAAGATTAGATAACTTCATAATTTGATTGATTATACCTTCATTACTTTTAGATTTATAATTTCATAAATATTATTAAAGTTACTTTTAAGCTAGCATATCTTGAATTATAAACTTGCTAAATTATAGGTTATTCCAGGAAGAAGCTTAGTTATAGCTAGAGTCCACAGTGTAGAAGTATTTGTGAGAGGAGTGGATAACATAGACCTCACAATAAATAAGGATAAGACAAAGTGCATGAGATTCTCTAGACAAAAAAGGCAGAGCATTCTGTAATTTTGGGGAGTACATGTTTCTTACCTGTAAATTATTTAAGTATCTGGGAAGAACGTTAATAGAGAACAGTAAAATATCAGTTAAGATTAGAGCTATAATGGTTTTAGGTTCCTAATACATTTATACCCTGCAGAAAGCTCTCTTATTTGAGAACCTCACTTGTAAAGTGAATCCGATGATATTCAAAACATTGATGAGACCCATGGACTTTCACAAAAGAAAACAAGAGGCAGCAAGCTTCTGGTCTGGGAAAGAAGTCATACAAAAAATATTTGGAGCTGAGTTCAATTGAACATCAAACCTAACATCTGTACTTCGAAAAGGGCAGCTCATAGTCACTGAAACATGTTCATTGGGACCCCCCAGACTTCCCAAGAAGATGTTACATCTGTAACATCATATCCAGTATGTACGTAACAGTAAATACATTAACCACCTGGCAAGGGTGGGAGGATGATTTGTAGAGGTTAGGCATCTTAATTGGAAATACCATGGCTGGTTTGGGCTAAAGTGGTTCAAAATGGTGAAGGAAATGACCTATGTTTGTCAAAAGCATATGCCATTTTCACTGCTGAGATCTACATTAAACGTGATGGGTGCATTATTATGATGATACTTGAACCCAGAAAACTCATAATTAAACAGTTATAGACACCTCTGCTGCAAATGAAAAGTGGAGAAGTTAATGTCAAGATGTAGTTAAAGACCTTTTTTATTTCGATGCCGTCTGTAATCATCTTCTTTACGATTTCCTTTTCTCATTCTTGGTCGTTCATCTTCTTCTTCATAGTCATCTTCTTCATATCTGCTTGGCCTTTTACGAGAATTTTGTTGTCTTCTTCTATTCATTTTATCCCGACCTTAAAAACAACAAATAAATAATATAAATATAAATAATATTAGAAAAGAGTAAAGTATTTTTAATTTAATTACAAAGGTATTAGGTAATGAATGAATTTCAGAATTCCAAATGCTCAAGCTAGATGAAACGATAGACACTCGTGCTGGTGTAGATGTGATCACAGTAGATGTATCCTAATTCCTTACGCACACACACACACACACACACACACACACACACACACGTAAGCATGTCCACATACAAGCATGCACCTACACAACATACATATGCATGAACATACCCACAAGCACACATGTACCCACTCACCCACACATATGCATGCACATGCACACAAGCTGCACACACATAAATATATGCATACACACACACACACACAAGCATATAAACACACACACAAGCATACACACACACACACACACTCAAAAGCATACACATACACATGCACAACAAATCACATACACGCAGAACCATGGACACAAACACGTGCATATACACACACACCTGGTGTTAGAAATTAAATGGTTCAAATGCTTAACCTGGTCTGATAAAAAAATCCCAGAATAAAATGTTGTATCCCAGCAATGCTTAGGATATATTAATAATTAAGGTATTTATGTGAAACTTCATTATCCGCAGTATTTTTATATTTCCCGTCTATTGTGTATGTATCTTTGTTTCAAAACATCATGGTCCATATAATACATAATCATGGATAGTATTCTGTATTCCAAATCATTATTAAATAAATTATCCTTTGCCCAAAAGCAGTCCAAAGCACAACAGCTATTTTATGTGCATACATACACGATAAGCAAAAACAGTAGGTTAAATAAGGACAACCAACTCACCCAGTCCCATGAAGAGAGCGATTTGAAATGTTATGATCTATGTAATGTTAGGTGGAATTTTGAGGGTATATTCCACTTTCAGATAGACCCAGAAGGAGGATTACTATAGTCCTAGTAGTTGTTACACCATCGGATTGCCACCAGCTCTGGTGCATAACACAGCTTCTCTACGGTAGGTGTATTGACTCATTTGAAAGCCAAATTTGGAAAAGTGGATATAAGAGATTATTGCAATAAAAGATTCATCAAAAAGTTTTCACAAGAGGCTTCGAGTGATAGATATTATGATATATTTCAAATAGTATGTGTTAATCAAAAGTATATAAACAAAATAAAATTATGAAAAGACGTACAGACTTTTAATTCACCTTCATAGCTTAAATATTTAGATGTGATATTTGACCATAAATTATTATGGAATACACAAATAGACCAATTTTATTTATTTATTTTTTCCGGTTGGCTTCACAGACCTTGGAGATCTTTAGCTGCCTCCAACTCTGCTTATCATGGGCGATGACTTTCCAGTCCACTAGGTTTCTTTCTCGTAGCGTTCTTCTTCACTCTCTCAACCCATCTCGTCTTCAGTCTCCCCATAGCCAGGTATCCACCACTGTCGCATTCATTTTCTTTTAAAGGGAGCCGGTTGGGTTGCTTCTTGCCACATCTCCTGCCCACTGTAATCTCTTAGCTTTCATATAGTGTGAATTCGGCTTTCTCGTTTCAGATATAATCTCCTAGTCTTCCTTCTCTAATTTCCTAAGTCACCATTCCACTTTGGGTCTATAAAGGCTCTAAGAATCTTGTGCACGACCTTTCAATCTTTGTTTCCAGGGCACCCGTCAACACCCATGTCACACACCCAAACATAAGTTAAGTACAGATTTAATAATGGAGTTAAAGACCCTTAGTTTCAAGGCTCATTAGATTTTCCTTAATCTTAAGACTCGAGAAACCAAGAAGAAAGCACGGTTGGCATTAGTTATCCTTTGGTCGATTTCAGTAAAATGGTCATTGAATGAGATTACTGCAGCTCTGAGGTATTTGAAGCTTTCTAGTTTTGGAAAGGATAGGTCTCCTAGCTCAATCTCTTGCCGCTGATATCAATGAACTGGTGAGAGACAGCATATCCTCTTCCGTGCTACCGAGGACAGCTACATCATCTGCATTTGCGAGGAATTTGTGCATCATGCCTACATGTACTCCCCCATTCGCCTCAGAAGCTTCATGTATTACCTTCTCCAAGGCCAGGTTAAATAGCATTAGAGATAAGCAGTCACCTTGTCTTAATCCTGACTTAACACCGATTACATCAGTCATGTTCCCCTCAACCGGCAGCAGGTGCCATTGATGCACACCCTTGTCAATCTGACAGATTTCCCTAGAAATTCGGGATATGTTCCCCTCAAGATCTTTAGAATTACCTGATGTATCCGGCCCGTCAATTGCTCGCCCCATCTTTGAACAGTTCGCAAACCATCAATCCCAGGGACTTTTCGCCTTTTGATTTTCCAGGTCCAACCATATTTCCTTCCAGGTCCTCAGCATGGTCCATGTCCTCATCCAGGTCCAGGCTTCCTCTATTTAGCAACTGCTAGAAGTAATCTTTCCAAATATCCAGCACTTCCTCCTTTACCGCTGTCAGTTTTCTTTTCTTTTCATTTGAATGCTTCTCCCTTTATAATTGGTTCTCCCTTTTCTTATATTGGTGTAAAAATCACAGACCTTACCACTGTGCCAGTTGTCCTTTCTGTCATGAAGTCAGGAACAGCCTCTTGACATTTCTGAGAGTTTTATAGCTGCCTCATACCGATCTCTTGATTCCCCCTTTGCCTAAGCTAAGGATCTTTAACTTTCTTCTCCAGTGTCTTTTATTAACTAGCACATGATCAATCTGGTTCTTCCACCTTCCACCAGGGCTAGCCAAGTATATTTATGGGTGCCCTCAATTGGGAACAGGGTATTACTAACTACCAGACTTTTAGCCGCAGTAAAACTTATGCATCTAATTCCATTGTTGCTGCTTGAATCATGAAGGCTGCGTGATCATATTGTTAGCCAAAACTAAGGTTCTCTCCCTATCTTAGCATTGAAATCCCCTAATACTACCTTTACATCATTGAATGTCATCATAAGCTAGCTCCAATTGCTCATAGAAGGCATCATTGAGTTCATCCTTCTTGTCCTCCAAAGGCGTATATACATTAATGATCGATATATTAAACCATCGACCCTTTATTATTAGCTCACTAATTTGGTCATTGGCAGGATTGAAACTTAAATTAGACTTCCTGGCTCTTGGGCTTACAATGAAGGCAGTTCCTCCTGTGTGGTTAAGTTTATTCCTTCTGCTGTAGATAATCGTGCGATAGGCAATAGTGATTTCACCATTCTCAGGCCACCTCGCTTCTTGAATGGCTGCAATTTTGATGGTATACTTCTTGACTTCATAATCACTGTTTGAACGGTTCCAGGTCTGAAGAAGATCCAAACATTCCATGGAGCTAGTTAGAGTCCAATAGACTAATTACACACCAAATTATAAATGTAAACATAACCTTTCTATAGCACCAATGACACAATGGGGTATTTTTTCTGGTGTGTACAAAGGGGCTATTCTACTATCATTAACTTAGAGACTTAATATTTGGTATTTTGTACTTAAATGACAATACCACCTTAAGAAACTACAATGACTGATGGCTCTAAAAAGTATAAAGAGTTTTAAAACTGTCTTATGAAGCTTTGAATGTTTTTGCATAAATAATTCCAATCAATCAATAGCAAATGAGTGTAACTCAATATTCTCTTTTGAAAATTTTAAAGGTAATTTCACATATAATGTTGAAGACATTGAAAGAGCAGTAAGGCAAAGCTCCCGGAAATATCCATCATTATATACTGAAATAATTTCAAGCCCATTTGAAAATACAGAAATGAATATTTATCCACATCAGGATAATGAACATCTTGGTTGTGCTTTTATAGTATTTGAAAATAAATAACTAAGAGGTATACAAAAATTGTAAAGAAAAAAATTGTTGTCGATTTGTACCACTTTGTACAGCAACCAAGGAGAAAAACTGGTAATACCAGAAAATTTACAAGCCATATAACATGCATATATAAGGATAGTATATCTACTCTTGCTTTTCAAAACCATGCACCATCCATGGCCCTCAAAATGATCAAATACATAGGATGACACAAATGTTTTGCGAGTTCCTGAATGTAATTGATGTTTTACAAAAATTCTTCACTCAGTTATCGTATCTCTGCCAAATCAATACCTATGTTACAGTTTTAATTAAACCCTGAAAAAATTGAAACTCGTGTTTGTGGCATAACTAGTGTAGGTGCTGCCCAAAATATATGTGAAGTGGAGGGGGAGAGTATCGTGAAAGGAAGGACTGTACAACATTGATTTGTGTGTTCCAACAGTAATAACTCCCCCTTTGAAGATGTTCCATCTTCTGGGCACCCATCAGAGTGGAACATTGTGGCTTCGGAAAGGGCAGCAATGAAAATCCATCAATCAGAGCCCGTCAGCTGTCGACTATTCTTGTCTTGGGCCTTCTAGGGAAACAATAAACCATCAACAAAAATCCTTTGGAAGAAAGTTTAGGAGTTGTCTTTTCTTACCCCATGATTTGAAGGCTGCCAAAGCCCAACATCGTATAGACTAAGTCAACAACTGCTCACTAGACCTAACTAAAATCACCAGTCAGTCCTAAAATTGCCACATGTGAGGAGGACTTGGATCCTTTATCCTGACACACAAGTAGCAGATGACACCCGTCAGTTAGCAAGTCTGGTTGTGAGACATGATCATTCATTCTGGTCTTTGTTTAATTGGTGCTGGTTTTTTTTTATGCAGCTGGAAAATAATCTAAAACATCCATCTAAACTTTGTCGAGGGTAGTTACTTTGTCCAATGGTATTTGAAAGCTTTCTACTAAATTATTTAGTGTACTTGGTATACAACAAAAAAGAAGATGAGGGCATTTTGAAAAACATGGCCACCCCAGTCTCAGGACCTCACCGGTTTGAAGTGCTTTGGAAAAAGCATGATAAAAAAGTTGGGATCATTCATTAGCTTCACAATAAAACATTTGGGAGCTTCTGAAAAGTTTTTGGTATAGTATGTCATTTAGTAAGGGAGGATTTTTATGGGGGAAAAAGTACAGTTTTATTTCTTTCTTTTGTCCTTTAAAACTGTATTATTTAATGAACTACAGTTCTATGAAATGAATGAGCTACAGTTATACAAAGTTTCATTTAGGTGGTCCTACACTTTTTAAAGATAGTCTGTATACACACACGCACATACGCATGCACGCATACATACACACGAGCTTGCGCGCGCGCACACACACACACACACACACACATACACACACCCTAATCTACTCATCCCATTTGACCATATGTACTAGGATGTTTCAAGAGTTTGTGTGTTCTTTGTTAATTGATATGAAACGTAAGTAAAGTAGAGTGCAGATAATATGTTATCTTGATGGAGTCCTCCAGAGCAATTTTATAAATTACATTTTAATTTTTTAATTCCAGACTTGTCAATAACTGCTAATTTCATATACAATGTGATGAATACTAAAAGTAGGTCACTCACATTTCAGATTTTCATGTTGTATTTTTGGCTAAGGTATTCACAGCAATGGTTATACATTTTCATTTCTCTTAATCTGTTCAATATATTATCTACTGCCTTGTGTCCAGTTTTTTTTTTTTGTATGAATGAAGTGTTAGTCCTTAATTGTTTCTAACTGTCAGTGAATGTATAAAACTAGTTGATGACAAGCAGTCCTCTTTTTATGAAGACTATTTACTCCCTTATGACATTTGTAAAATTAAGAGGTACTATTGCAATTCTTTATGCTCAATGACTTTACAATAAGTAGACTTTTTTAGAATAGATATATTTGTTTTAAGTTAACTAGATGTAGCTTATCACTCCTTAATCAGAGGTTTTGAAAGAGATTGTATTTATATGAAAAATTTGTAATATTTGCTCTAACTATTCATTTCCACCTCCAATTTCTCTATCTGCTGATGATTCCATTCATCAAAATTGTTATAGTCTTAAAAGGCTTGTTATTTATTTATTTATATTCTTTTGTTATTTCTTGGCAATGCTTTCAGTCCTGATGTTTTTTTCATTAAAGGATTCCAAATTCATTTTACATGGTACATTTTATTTTTGTTCCATTCATTGCTTTTTTTTTTCTTCTTCTTCTTACTTTCAATTTGTTTTAAAATATTTTTTTTAGATTATTTGGCTTTATATAACTCATGACTCTTTATTTTCTCAAAACATTTTTAGCACTAATTCTCTGTAATTTCAACATTTAATATGATCAATGATTTATACACTGCAATCATATTTAGCTATTCACTAAATTCTTTGTTTCATTCCATGCCATTTTAATGGAAATAAAATGAGTAGAAGTTTCAACATTACTTGTTGTATTCATTTCAGTAATTAATTTTTTTGATGTTATTAAAAAACATAAAGTAGTGGCTATTTAATCGAGTAGAAAAATGGTTCTCCAACATAAAGCAAAGCATTTACATATTCTAGCTTGGAAAGCTTATAAGTTAGTAGGAAATTAGATTACATTAAAGAATAAAAAATGCAAGTCATTCTACCATAAAATACACTAACCATTAATCAATCCATAATAATTTTAATAACATGCAAATAAAATAGACACTACACTTAAAGAAATGAATCCTTACTTCATTTCTTATTAAATAAAGCTGTTACAAATTCTAATAAACCACCATGAAATAATGGGGCTCAGATTGGTCAATTCCTAGAAGAAAAGCCTATGACACAGGGTCTTCATTAACGAATATGATTTCTAATGTAAAGTTGAAGTAATTAATTAAAGATTACTTTTAAAAAAAGTTAATTACAGCTCTGCTAAGAGAGTGGCATCCGAAATTGAAATTGAATAAATTAGAATATAACAAAATGTTAGGATTAGTCATTTCTAGTTATTGCTTGCAAGTATTTTAGCATTCAAGCAAATTATACTCCATGGCACCGAACCAATGAAGGTTCAGGCCTAACCTGTTTTAGGAATTGAGGTACATGCCAACAATTGTGAAGACATATCTGATCACAAGTCACATGAAAAATAATTTATGAAGAGTAAACAACACAGTTTTCTTACAGATAAAATTACTCTCCTTCACCCTTCTTAAACTGTTATGCCAATTGTTATATTTCAATGATAGTGGGGTTAATGAAACAATTAATTCATGTTAAGCATGAAGAATTAAAGTGGAATATATGAAATAATTAGTAGTTGAAAGAGAATTCTTATAGAATAATATTTAAATAAGTGAAAGGTTTTGTATAATTTTAGTAACAAATTACTGAAGCTTTATAAGGTCTTATTATATATTAGAGAAGAGATTTTCTGAACATTAAACAAGCATTTTTTTTATTGTTAGTTAAGATTATGATTGCAGCTAGCATATACAATTTGTAATTAAGCAAACGTAATTTAATATTTTATAAATGTTGCTGTTTCGAAATCTGGACTTAATGAATCATAATTTTCAAAGAATTTTTTTTTCTCCATTTCTATCATTTTTCACTTAATGATTATCTTTTATTTACTTGTATTTCTTCCGAACCCTCCAATGGTATTTGAAAGCTTTCTACTAAATTATTTAGTATACTTGGTTATCTTGTGAAGAAACTACTTTTGCAGTGCAATTTACTTTGATTGATCAATCAGCTACCTAATACATGCCATGAATAAAAACCTTATATTTACATGGGGCTTTCCTCTTACCCATTTCTTTCTTTTTTTGTGGAGGTGGAGGTTCTTCATAATCGTCATCATAATATTCCTCATCATCTTCTTCTTCTTCTTTGTTATTAGAATCCTTTGGTGATGGTGTTGGGCCTTTATATTCATACTTGTGCCGCTCATTCACAGGTACAGGAGGCCTGATTTTTGGTGGCACTCTTGGTCTTGCATACACTGATGCTGGAGCTCTAGTCAAAGGAGGTTCCCCTCCACTAGGAGCTGCTGTAGTTGTGCTAGGAGTTGTTGAGGGCTCAGCATCCTTTTTGTTTCCTGTGCAGTAAGCAGACTATTGAAATTTTGAGTTTTTATACTACACACAGAGCTCATGGTATTTTACATACCAAACAAAATTGCCTCCAATGTCTATTTATTGTCAAAGGAAAGACCATGGAAATAAAGATGATTTTGATTGGGGTTTTGTCTAAAATCAATACCAATGATTACATTTGTTTTTACTTGTTAGTTTATAAGGAAAATTGCCAATGCTGTAACTCTTTATAGTTTAAACCAACTTATTTTAATTATAAATTCCAAATAAGAACCTTGCCTTCAACTAGCAGTAAATATTATTTCAAAAAACATGAACTGAAAAGAAAATGAGTAATTGAAAATTATTGGTGCGCTTATTATAGCACAAATAATTTGATGACACCTTGAAAGGGAGGTGGAGACGGCTAATGATTGAGGTCCAGAGTGCCGAATCTAGGTTAAGCTGTTTCATTTCACTTCACACCTTTCAACAAGCCACTTCCCTAAGATCTTGGTGTTCTATTAATAAAGTTTAATGGTTATGTTACAATTTTTGTAAATAAACTGTTAATTATGTCTGGGGCAGTCCAGCTGCAGTAGGCTTGACCATTAAGTGCTACAGTCTCAATTGTGTGAAAATAAATTCTGATTGTCCAAAATTACTTGGTTACATTGAAGAAGAGAAATCAAAGGATAGACCTCTTGTTGCCAATATGGTGGAAAGAACTACAACTAACTAACTACTAACTAACTAACTAACTAAACATTTCTAAAAGAAATATTAATAAAATCAACAAGGAGAAAATATTGAAGAAAAATAGACAGCAACACAGCATTTTGTGCAATATTAGAGAATGGCATATTTATAATCATGAAAGGCTCTGCTCATTATGAGGGATTTGCGACTAGCCAGACCCTTTCTAGGTCTCTAGCTTCTTCAATGACATATTGTGATTTTTCATCTTATAAAGCCACTGTGTTTGATTAAAAAAATATTGGAAAGATAAGTCACTATGATGTATTACTTTCTCATAATTGATTATTTTAAAATAATATTTTATTTATTTTGAGATTCAACATGCTAAAAGAGTTAAATTTCTAAACCTTGACGATTACAGAACATACCCTCCATCTGAGTCCAATCACATTTAATTCTTGGCTTATATTTAAATTGTCAATATGTATGTTCTTTCTATTTTATTTTTAGGACCCTCAGGCCTTTGCTGATGTGTCTTCAAAGTTGTATTGTGTTATATTGGAGTAGCTCTTCCTGAAAATTATTGAAGCCCTAATATTTCTAATTATGGAACAAATTTTAAGAAAATGTTACAATCCTTGAGCATGGCTAATGATTTTATACTATAACAATAATCTAGTCAGTCATATCTA
Organism: Riptortus pedestris; assembly: GCA_019009955.1. Taxonomy (NCBI): domain Eukaryota; kingdom Metazoa; phylum Arthropoda; class Insecta; order Hemiptera; family Alydidae; genus Riptortus; species Riptortus pedestris. Next base: position 140,922,224 of record CM032228.1, read on the forward strand.
TTCAGCAAGCTGCAATAAATTAATAGCAATGGTTTATCACTTTACAGTACTGTGAGAGCTCCAATAATGTTAAAAAAAAATAAAGATAGCACTTTACTGAATAAATTGCCTGACGAGAGGAGTAGCTTTTAGAGTTTTATATTTAATCTAATAAACCCATTGTTTCATTCTTATAAAAGAAATATACTTTATAAATTAAATAAAAAGATTATTTACCTTGATTAGGACGTTGTTTTCTTCCTGATTTTCTTGGAGGTGGAAGTGGTTCCTCTTCTTCATCATCGTAATACTCATCGTCATATTCCTCGCTATCATAGTAGTATTCATAGATAGGCCTTCTCCTACGCCCTGGCCTCCTACGCTTCGGCTTCCTTGTAGTCGTAGTGGTTGTTGTAGTTGTTGTTGCAGTAGTAGTTGTTGGAGGTGGTGGTGAAGAAGCAGCTTTGTACAAGGCTTCATTTCTGAAAAAATAAAAAATTAAAATTTATTATTACATCAACCTGATAACAGCTACTGGCAGGCTTGAGTAAGGTACCATCACATTGAAAGCCCTTGCCATATATACTCAACAATCATCCATTAATGAAAGCATCTAACGACAGATTTGACATGGTATTTATGTTTCTATTGTAGTGTAACAAGATAGAGGAAGGATATATGTTTGGGAAGAACTAAAGAATTGATTGAACCATGATTAAACTTAAAATTTTGAATGAGTTAGAAACAGATTTTAGTTGAATTCATTTACAAAAAATATTACTAATATAAGTTTACTATAGAATTTAACCCAGCACATGGGAGAAGGGTGGCCAGGGACTCCTACACACCCTACTGGAATGTGAAGAACCTGAGAATATTTAAACATTATTAGCAGATTAATTTTTGTTGGTTGTTGGTGTGTGCATACCATGAGTTCATTCACTCGAGAAATGAGTATTTAAATATACTTATCTATAAATTCCTTATAGTTTTTATTATATACTTGCCTTTAATATAGCTGTAGGGCATCTACAATATTGTTCGACATAATCAAATAATTTTGAGCAAAAAATTGCTAATGATTCAAACCAAAATACAGACCTTACAAAATATTTTGGAGAATTTTCACAGTCAACCTCGGACACAAAGTGACAGATGAAGGTTTTCTGGTCAAATGCTGTATAATTGGCACATAAGAAGTCATATCGTGTTCCATACAAACAGTGGTGGTACACCTAGATTTAAAGAAAAAGTTGCAATAAGGTGAGATTTTTTTGCAAATAAATACAATTATATAAATACAAATATGAGTGAAATTGATACTATAAAACCATTTGAACTGCTGACAATGTGAATTCCTTCAAATTCATATAAATCATTGTTCTTACTGTATCTTTAAAACATATTTTCCCCAGTATTTTAATGGTGAATGTTTACACTGAAATATCTAATTTTCAATTTATTATTGTAAAAAGCTCTTACCTCTTGTCAATTTAGTGTGGAGAACTGACAATTTAACTCCAAGTTAATATTTTAAAAGTTAAATACCTTTATTCGTATCAGATTTTAAAACTCCTACTACTGTCATTTCTTTAGCAAACATTTCCACAACAGTGAAATGGTATTTCCCTGTATCTATGTCTAAAAAAATCCCAGTCTTAGGGTATTTTACCTCAATACATGGACATGCCTAAGTTGGATTGGATCAAATTCAATATATTGACCATTTTTCCTCCAGTAACAGTGGGACCTTACTTTATTTTTACTTTATCTAAATGATAGTTGTGACTATGAGGTCAGGTAATAGATGCTCATAAATATGTCATTTCAGAGTTTTTGGTACTATAACTGTGTCACCATTAGCCAAACATGCATTGGTCACTCCTGTTTGAGATGAAGAAATCCAAACAGTGAGGTCACATAGTCTTCTCTGTGCTTAGTATAGGATGCGGGGTTTTCATTCTTGCTTCCACATTTCTCGGAAAACGTCAACTGACATTTCCTTTATATATATATATATATATATATATATATATATATATATATGTATATATATATATATATATGAAAGAAAACTTATTTGCAAAAAAAAATAAATCTAAGAATGCTTTTTACGCTGAAATTTTAAATAAATTAGAGTAAATTTGTAAAATAAAGGTAAATGTATTTTATCACATTTTTACTGAAGATGAATTTTATAATGCTAGACATGGACATAGATATATATTTATTATTGTTAATTTTTGGCTTAGAAATTTTAAATAATTAATAACTTTGATAAATCTCTTTTTATTATTATAATTTAGGATATTTATTATTTATTCTTGTAAATTCAGTCTAATTAAAGCTTAGCTTCAATTAGTCTCACAGAACCTATTTGGTTTTAGATTGGTTATTGTTGTCAAATTGCCACATTGGTTAAAGCTAATAATCAAAAGTTTTTATTTTCCTGAAAGATTTATATATCAACTTAGCAGAATAATTTTAAACTTAGGTTTGTACTCTTGGTTCAACTGAGCAATTATAAATGGCTCAGGTACAAGTTCATGATCATTATTAATTAAACTATCTCTGTATTTTTAGCAATGTAAATTCCTGGGGGGGGGAGAAAGACTGAATAGCAGAATTCAGAGTTTAAATGCTTATTTTATGGTCTAAATTGAACAACATATAAATTAATTATAGAAAGTTGTAACCTCCTAATATCTCACCCCAACATGAAATGGATTTTTAATTATATATAAATAATAATGTGATATATATAGCAATAATAAACTAAGAAGAGAAAAATATATTATAAATAAACAAGTTACTTGACAATGGTGAGGGACACTGGCATAGAAACCATCATGTAGTCCATCACAGGCAAATTCAATGTCCTCAGGAATGGAGTTGTAGAAGGGGTAATTCGTGAGATTGTGTCCTTTTAACTCCCGAGGTAAGTTTGGATCATGAATATAGTCTTTTTGAGGGATACCAGTTAGAAGAGGTTTTTTCACAATTGTTGTTGTATTTCCATCCTCTCCAACAACCACCTGCAATAATTTATATCTGGTAAGCAAATCATTTAAAACCTGTACATATATAATTATTAAACAAGTTAATTAGAAGGTATCAATAATACGTGTAAAAACACATTATAAAAGTAATATATAAAAAAGAATATGTACATTGTTTTCTGTTATTCTTTTATAAATTAAATGTACACTCTATGTACTTCCTCCGAAATTGTAGTATATGAAACTGAAAAACTAAAATTAGTACCTAGAGAAAATGATAGAACTTGAGGCTCTATTTAACAAGAAGTGTATGGCATCCACTTTCATTGTTACATTAGTCGTTCTGCTATTTTTATCATAAGCTTCATCAATTTTGTATTTTTGATAGAAATAAGATGGTTTTGGATATTTGTAGGATAATTGCTAATGTGAAATTAGTTGTAGTAGGGGTTTACTGGATGGAGAAATCTAAAAAAAATATGAGCCTTGGTTAATATTAGTTAGGGGAAAAATTAGTCGACCAACAATAGTATTAAATCAAATTTGTAATAAGGTTAGCTAGGAACATGTCTTTCTTCTATCTAACTTATTATAACAGAGATATTTTGAATTCCCTTCCATTTTCAGGAACCGCCGATATTCCCAGAAGGAAAATGTGTGAAATGAAATGAGTTAATGGATGAAGGAGGAATAGAAGTTTTAACAAAAAGTTAGGTGTAAAATAGGAGACATCTCTGTTGTTATATCTATTGAAAAAAAAATTATAAATTAAATAATAAATTAAGCAGTTCCGTAAAATTCAAAAGTCAAATAATGTAAAAGTCATTTTATTTTTATCACAGCCATATGGCTTATCACATTTTGTTTAAATGCGCTCTCACCTAGACAGAAGCAAGGTTTAGGTGTTATAAATTTGAAGATATCTAACGTTCCCTATGTGTGTCTCACTCCTGAGACATGTTTACGATTGACTTGCACTGATATCAAAGTGCTTTGTAAACTAAGAAGATTTCCCACCTACCGGAATGTGCTACACTGATGATTTCATTTCACTATCTATTCTCTATTTCTCACTCAGTAAGAAGCCTATGTAAACAGGAGTTAAAATGCTAGTGACTGAAAGTCGGACAAGAGTAAATACTCGGTAAAGAGAAAATCGGATGACTGAGGTTAAAAAAACAAACAAATGGCTAAACCCAAAAATAATAGAAACAACCCATTAAAGTTCGTCTCAGAGAAAATATGTACAAAACAATAGTTCAAATTCCAACAACATTGGTTATATAAAAATTATCAACTATTCCATCCTTTAAACCCCCCTCCCCAGGGAGATATTAACCATTACTTAATACAATCTTTAGTTTCCCATAAAACGATAAATAATCGAGTGTGGTGTTGATCAAATAAAAATCATGTAGTTTAGAAAATATAATCTTAAATGATGACGTCACTCCTAAAATGTTTTCCTCATATCTTACACGGTAAATGTTCAATGATAACAATATTTTGTAATTAAAAATCAATATGGCTGAAGAATGTTAATTGGCTGATGATATTAATATCCATTGGAGAAAATGTAACCGTGCCCTGCGACCTATGACTGTAGGCATTTTTACATTTGTTTTTTCTATTATAAGGTGGCTTTACCAATTTTTAGTTTTATGAGTAAGTGTGAATCGCTAAAGTTGCGATAAACCTAAATAAATAAATAAAAATCTGCTACCGCATCTTGGACTCCTAAATTTCAAGTAGTCATGTGTACAGCTAGAGATTAGCCGAATCTGAATCATAATCTGAATCTAAAAAGTCTGGCTGGGAACCGCAAGGAATATCCAAAAGTTCGTCAGGCACGGGCTGCGTTAACTAAGCAGATTTACCGTGGGTGTCACGTTTTTGCATTTATCTCAAAAAATAAAAGTTCAATGAGAACAATATTTGGTATTTAAGCTTCAAATAAAGTGCTTCATAACATAATAGAATATTGTTAATATGAGATGAGTAGGAGTGGGGGTTTACTAAAGACTGAAAACTAAAAAATTCAAATATCTCAGTTAATAATCAAGATAGTGAAAAATGCACATGATAACATTTATAGAACATTAAATTTGCAATAAGATTGATTCTATAAAATTTTTCGATTCGGCGCATAATAACGGAGATATTAAGAATTTTTTAAATCCTACCCCTCTAAACACCCCCCCCTCTCCCTTCTCCGATTTCAGCCGTTAACGAACTTGATCTGTCTTTTTGTATAAAACGATTATATATCAAGTTTGGTAACGATAAGACAAAAATTGCGACCGCTAGAGCGGTAACAGTCATATATATATATATATATATATATATATATATATATATATATATATATATATATATATATACAGTTTTGAACTGACCTTATTTTCGTCATCGCCTGGGTAGGATGGATGGACATTTGAAGAAAAATTTCGAAAATCGCGTCTTGAGTACGACCTCAATAGCTGATTTAAGGGAAATCTGGTAAAATGGGGGTGGCTGAATTCCTTCAAGGACTATGGTCCCGGTAAGTAATTAAGTGAGTGACCTATCTCACCTCGAAGCAGCTAGTTAAAGCTTAGCAAGTGAATGTGACTCTAGCATTAGAGGCCATTTCACCACATTTCTACCTTCTTCATTTCCATTATGGGGCAATCATTCCACGAGGAAAACGATATTTATGTAGTTCGTGAGAGGATGAAGGCTTCTGTATCGTAACCTTCCACAAGGGAGAGGTAAACTGGTTACTACAGTATTATAATCGGCAAGGTGGGATCGTGGCGTTCTGCTCTCTAAACGTGATTGACATTCTGTGAATCTCTACCAAGGAGGGCAAAACCTATTTGTGGAAGAAATCTCTTACAATAGAATGAATTTGTATTATAAAAAAACCGCCATGCAGGGGATGGTAAACTAAGCTGATTCCCCATATGCAAGATTAGTACATACAAACAAGTAATAGTGACAAATCAAATTAGATTTTCTATTCATCTACCAATAAGAACTCTATGTAACGCCTACTTCAATTTAATTTGGATATGAGATGATTAGTATTAGATTTGTTGAAAAGCCCATAAGTAGGAGGGGGGTTGGTTAACACTCCAGTATTCGCGCCTGATCTGTGAGATCTCTGATAGCTTTCATATTTTGTTGCCAGACACCCTTTGCGAAGGGACTGGTGCCGTGCTTCCTATCTTCCTAGAAGGGGTGCCGAGCCTAGACAGATTGGTTCAGACCTCCTAACATTTAACAGTAAGTCGTCAGATTACGATCGATCTCCTAGATACAGCGCGATCTCTCTTGTAAGTATTTGTGTTTATTTTATAATTATTTTCCTTCATTGTAAATCGATCTAAAACAATACATTAAAACATTAACTAAGTTAATTAAATACTAAATTAACTAAGTAAATTAAAACATTTTATAGCAATAATAATGATAGTTAATTTATTTTCTTAAACTGGAGGGGGAAGATCTGTGAGATACAGAGCGACCACTTTTGTTTTAAATTAATACAAAATTTATTAATTTGTACTTGTGATTTTAAATTTTTAATTTATTTTGATCCAGAACAAAAATGTCTTCCCCAAGCATTTTTTATGATGTTACAAATGATGAAGATGTGAAGAAAATACATAGAGTATTATTTGAGGTAGACGTGGATGAAGAAAGTGGTGATGTACATTACTTTCCTCCTGCTGTAGAATATGAAATAGGAAATGAAGACCTGGATACAGTTGAAGAAGAAAATATTGAAGAAAGACAAGGTAATTCTGAAATATTAACTCAGAAGAATGAAAAGTAATGAATCTACAAAGAAAAAAGCCTGCTTTGTCAATACAGAAGACTGATTTTGTATACCCGTATATCTATATTATACTTGTTTCCTATCATTTCTGTTATTTTAATTAATGTTTTTTGTCATGAAATAAATTTCTTCGTAAGTAACAGTATTTTACTTTAATTTCCTTTCAAATGTTGCAGTTTAAGGTTATACTATTACTGGGATTGAAATGCGATCTGACAGATACAGCACGACTACTTTTGTAGCAAAGCAGGGGCGACTACTGGAGTGTTAACTGAAAGGCTAAAAATAAAAGATCCAAATAACTCTCTTAATGTCCATATTAGAGAAAAAGTATATAGAACAAAATTGTACATTTGACAAAAAATTGATCATTATTTATACATAAAACTATATATACGTAGTTTTGAACGGACCTCATTTTCGTCAACTTCTGTATAGAATCGATGGGCATTAGACGAAATTTTGTGAAAACCGCGACGTGAGCATAATCCCAACAACTGATTTTGCTTAAAGGAAATCTGCTAATATTTTCATTAGGTTTTTTGCTGGGATGACCACATTTCATAGTGGTAGCCTGTATTTATTAATTCTGAGTATAACTATACATTTTCTAATGTCTAATTCTATTCCAAATAAAAGTATTTATGAATAAAGAATGAAAATCGCCCAAAATAATTATAATAAAACGGAAACAGGCGCCTGTTTTTGCGGAATTTTCTTTTGGTTTATTTATATCATTATAGAGGAATTTGGTTTATGTATATCTTATAGGGGAAAATCATTTATTGAGGATATAAACATGATGCAATTTTCAAAAACATTCTTCAAATTTCCATCGCTCCTGCCATCAAATAATGGCTAAAATTGGACCAGAAAGTGGGGGGGGGGGGAAGGAGGGGGTTGAGATGGGAATTCGAATATTCAAAAGTTTCGTTATTATCTCGATCGAAAAATGTAATATAACCAATCTCATTAA